>CAIGQV010000001.1:656813-681789 GCA_903798115.1 Danio jaintianensis
AATTTTGTGTAGGGACAGTGGAATATTGGGCTGGATCAGTGCTGGAAGTGAAGTGTGGAAGGGTTGTTGTCCGGGAGAGTCTCTGTATGTTGCAGTGATGTTGAAGCTAAGGTGTTCCTGTTTTCTTGAATGCATTGTATGGATAATTTCTGGCTGGGTGCTGTGCTGTTCTTGGTAGCTTTTTTGTATTGTCCGGGTTGAGAAAGTTCAGTTGGAGAGTTAGAGGGTTGATGATAGGGGACAAGATGTGAGCGGGTTCCATGCGGTGTCCATGGTGGGCGGAGTCTGAGGAGTAATGGTGGCTTTGTTGCAGCGTGAGGGTATGGGAATTCCGGTGTCTGAGAGGTTTTTACGGAGTTCAGGAATGGAGTTTTTGTTGGAGATGAGAGATGACGATCTAGCAGCGTTGTAGGAGGAAGCGGGTGAAGGTAGGTGGCGGTTAAATTTTGTTGGCGAGGGTGAATTCTGGCGGCGTTGAATTGTAGCTGTGCGGATGGGCCTGCGGCCTTTCACTGGGACCTCACCTTCTATTCCCCTTCTTGTCGGGGCTGTGTGGTGTTGTACCGCTGTTGCCGTGTCGGGGAGAGCGGAGCTCTCGCTGGTGGTCTTTGTATTGTTGTTGTTGTTGTTGTTGTTGTTGTTGCTGTTGTCATCTTTTTCTGCGTTGTTTGTTGTTGGTTATAATAGCTTGAATCGCTGAGTCGCTTCTAGCTTGTGGTCTTCCAAAACGAAGATAGAGCAGTAGAGAAAATCAGTTCATTTATTGTAAGCTTGAATCAATCTGATGGATTAATACTGATTACAGATGAGCAGCCAGTTGTGCTCAATCATATCACATGCTCCTCTCAAAATTAGTTTATGAAACTTCACTTAGATCAGTGATATGACACAATGCATAAATGCACCAGTTCAGCAATTTACATGTGTTTGTTGCCTCATTTTAAATATGCAGTGGTCGCCATAACGTGGTTCACCTTTCGTGGCCTCACTGTTTTGCGGATTTTTTTCGTGCATTTTGACATTTTTTTTACAGTGCATTGTGTTCTGCGTCCTGATTAGCACATTGTGTTCTGCGTCCTGATTGGCTCTAGACCATTGTCAATCAATCTCCTCCGTGCCGTGTCTCCTGTACAGTACAGAATGCGTTCAGCTTGCCAAATTTACATAAATCTTCGATCGCTAGCAGTGTGACTCTGTACTGTATGTTTGCAAGGTTTCTCCCCAACAAACCCCACAATGTCGACGAAACATTCTGCACCATCAAAGGCACCTCCGGTAGCACCCAAAAGGCAGAGGAAGATGCTAACCATCGCACAAAAAGTTGGACTTCTGGACATGCTAAAGGAAGGTAGAAGTTACGCAGCTGTAGGGCACCATTACGGAATAAATAAAGGAAGATCAAATGGTTTTGATCTTTTGTTTCATTCTATAATACTGGACTTACTTTTTCTACAAAGATTTGAACTTTGAGAGTGTTTAAAAAGTATGAAAATGTTAATGCCTGTCTGAGAAAAGTGTATAAAGTGTGTAGTGATGGGTTTTACAGTCTTAAAACATCTATAATAACTGTAAAAAATAAAGCTGAGTACTTCATGGATTTCACCTATTGCTGGTTATTTTTAGAACATAACTCCCGCGAACAACGAGTTACCACTGTATACATGGAAAAATTTGCAATATACACATTAAACTAGTAATTAGTACTTAAACTTGGAATCTGTCTCTTCAAAATTTTTCATTCTGACAAGCTGTACAGTTAAGATCAGTTAAGATGCTGTTGCATTAACTTACCCAAGAAATATAGCAACCCAGGCTCGTTCTGAAAATGTACCGCTATATACATTTCTGGAGAGCGCCAAATACATCCCAGAAGGTACGTTTTTTTGCAGGTTTTGTTTTCGCGAATTCACCAGAGGCAGCTGTGTATGTTTTTTCAGATCTCATATTTCTCTCGCGAGTGCCATTCGTGCCTGCTGTTCTCGCGTAAATCTACCAGAGGCCGCTGTCGACTGACTGACGACTGACTGACTGACCGATCGACTGACCCACCCTCCTCCTTACCTAAACCCAACCAATAGTGTTTTCAAAAGCACCGATTGATCCGCCCACCCTCTTCCCTAAACCCAACCGACAGTTTTAAAAAGCAATCCAGAAAAGGAAAAGCCCTCGACTGATTTTTACCACGTTTTCAGATTTTACCACATTCTCACCCTGTTATTTACTTGTTTATTTTATTTTTCGGCTTCTGTTTTTGTCTTACCTGCTTTCTGGAACCGTTCTTCACCTGACACGAACCCTGTTGTCGTGGTCAGCTGGTCAGGTCCACCGACGTACATGGCAAGCTACTGGACAAACTGGTAACAGTGGGAAAGCTGTCCATACGGAGGTAAGCACTCAGCTGCTAAGCGCGAAAAGGAATGGCGCCATACCGCCCTGTAGTCTTCGTTTTAAAAACAAAATGCAGCCAAACGTACTTCTGGCTACAAAACTAGCGATCTCCAGAAATATATATAGGGTTAGGTTTTCAGAATGAGCCTATGTTAAAGTCTATCTTGCTTTCAAAATCCCACATATATAGAAATACTGTATAATACATTGTGTTAAACTTAAGATATATAAAATAAGGGAAACATATATATAATTGTTTTAAATCTCACTAGGAAAAGCTGTCAAAAATGATCCCATGAATAATGTCAGAGTCCATGTTTTGTTTGGATTGGTCTGTTTTCACCAGGATTTTACACTCAAAGGATTTGCATGAGAATGAGGAAAAAATGAACTCCACTCTATACGATTTTGCTGCCAACTATTGCAAGGCTTTTGTTTTTATCTGAGATATTGACATACACAGCATGTGCTTGTGAAAACCACCCACTCCTCATTCTTTAATGCAAACCCCTTGGAGGCACATGCCAATACCCTCCAGCTAAAATATATACAACTGAATTCATTACAACTGCAAGAGATAAATTAAAATACAAAGAATTTTATAAATATGCACGCTGAATGGGAAAGGAAAGAGAGAGGGTGTAAGAGGTTTATTGCTGTAGTAGCGGCTCTGCCAAGCTCACACACAGAGCTGTCAATCACAGTTCAGCAGCTCACCACTCAGACCACTGGAACCATTCGGATCCCTCTTGGAAATTTCTATCTTTTTTTTTCAACTAGATCAAAGACAGATTTGATCTGATTTGTTTGATATATTTAATCTTTTATTTTTATTACAAATATTTTTAAGAAGGATGAGGTTTAAGGTCAATTTAAAATTATAATACTTAATCATGCTAAGCTTCTTGTTTGCAGACCAACCCAAAATGCTCCTGTTTCATTTTTATTCTTTTTTAAAGGTAGTATTTCTGTGCTACAAGCACTTGGTGGAACTGCAAAATAAAAATAGTCAACACACTTACGTGTATTCTTAAAGTCTGCATAAATCGGAAGTTGCTGAGACTTTTATTTTAGTATGTAGCATGTACTTCCAACTGAAACAGAATATGGTGTAGGGGGCAGAGATTTCCTTTTGCATATTATTCTCTCATTAATGATAAAAGGGGGGTGGCTATGAATATTGTGGCTGAAACCACCAAATGGGCGTCAACAGAGAATGACTGCCACTCCAAACACAAGAGCAAATGGTCAGACTTTGATTGAAGAAACAAACATGTTTTATTCAGTGGAATAACTTAATTAATTAGGAATTAATTGTTGACCTAAAGTATAACAATGTGTGCTACCAAAAATGTATTTACATTCATTAAAATTCAACTTCAGTAGAACATATTTAGCTGGAATTGTGGCTCATGGATAATCGTAAAATGACCTCCAATCATCAAAATACTGAGCTTCTGTCACATAATGACATGGGCACAAACTCTAGAATCATGACAGAACTCCTAGTGTAATATTTAGGAACCATATAATTAAAAGGGGGCAACACGGTGGCTCAGTGGTTAGCACTGTGGCCTCACAGCAAGAAGGTCGCTGGTTCGAGTCCCGGCTGGGTCAGTTGGCATTTCTGTGTGGAGTTTGCATGTTCTCCCCGTGTTGGCATGGGTTTCCTGTGGGTGCTCCGGTTTCCCCCACAAGTCCAAAGATATGCTCTATAGGCTATATGCTCTATATGAATGAGTGTGTATGGATGTTTTCCAGTACTGGGTTCAGCTGGAAGGGCATCCGTTGTGTAAAACATATGCTGGATAAGCTGGCGGTTCATTCTGCTGTAGCGACCCATGATGAATAAAGGGACTAATCCAAAGGAAAATGAACGACGGAATAATTAAATAGAAAACACAGAACAAAACGGTGAAGCGGTCCTTAGATGCCATGCTCATGATTTAATCTAACATTATTCAAATATATCTCAATATATCTTAAACTCTTTATTTAGCAGAAGTTATTATTCCACCTCCTGTAAAATGCCACTAACGACACTTCTAGCCAACATGGTTCAAACGACTGATCTACGACACAGTTCAATGAGTAGTTCGTTCTTTTAAAAGTGCATTGTACTATGGCAGTTGAGTATTGTTGTTGAGTTATGTTGTTGTTTTGGAAGCTCAACTCTACCTGCCAGTAGCCACGCCCCAAACTCGCACTGTTGGTCAAGTTAAAAATCGAATAAATTGAAATCAAAATTGACAATGTTTAACTTGCTAGCGCACATTGTTATTCTTTAGGTGAACAATTAATCTGTGCAAGATAATCCACAGAATTAAAAAAAAATGTTTTGGTAATCTTCAATCAAAGTCTGACCATTTGCTTCTGTGTTTGGAGCGGCAGATCTTCTCGGTTGACGTCAGTTTGAAGCTTCAACCACAATATTCGTAACCACGCCCCTCTTACTGTTAGTTTGCTATGAGGGAATGATGCGCAAAAAGAAAGCCCCGCCCCCTACTCAGTATTCAGTTTTAGTTAATATCCGCTTGTTAAGTGTGACGTCAACCGAAGCGGCTTCCGGGTCCAAGCGCTCTATCAAACTGTATGGGGAGACTCAACAAATGGTAATAATAAACAAAGCGATGTAATACTTTCGAAAATCATGATCGCAATATATATGCCTAATATCCAATGGCCAGAAATTAATTAATTATTTATAAATTGTTCAAATATTGGTGTCTGTGATCCAGAGTCCAGAGACTATTGTGTACACCATGGTTTTATATAAAATTTACTTCAATGTGTGATATGACTAAAAATAAACGAATCATAAACGGATATTTTCTCAATTCAAATGAGTATCAGCTTGCAACCGGAAACAGTATTCCATTCGTCATGACTTAACAAGCGGATACTGAAATTAAAGTCTCAACAACATCCGTTTCATGCAGACTTTAAAATAATTGATTTTGACAAACTTCTTTACATTTCAGGATGTGTGTTTGTTTGATTGTTTATTTAAATATAAGATATAAGAATATGGTAACACTTTAGTTTTATTAATAATTCACCCCATTTACTACTGGCTTATTACCTGCCTATTATAAGGATATTCTTATAAAGTATGATCTTATTTTAAATCCCTATTCCTTCCCAATATCTACATTTAATGACTATCTTATTAACTATTAATAAGTAGCTAATTAGTAGTTTATTGAGCTTATAGTCTTAGTTAATGGTATGTTAATAGTGTGAATTGTACATTAAAATAAAGAATGGTTTTAATAAACTGTATAAGAGATATAACAATATTTACAAATATGTATGTGTGTATTCATTTGTATTTTTTTTATCTTAATAACACTGTGAATGCTGGCTGTTTGCAAGCTGATGACTGTCAGTGGGCCTCTTGCAGTGCAGGTTATTGTGTATGAATGAGGTACATTTGCTCTCTCTCCTGCTGCTGAGAGCTTGTGTCGACATGCTGTATAAAGCGGCTCTGGTTTGAAAATAATCCTCCAGAGGTGAGAGGCACCTCAAATGCTCTCAGTCAGGAGGGCACGGCAGGAGAGAGAGCAGCGAGACGCTTCACGGAGTGTCAGATTCCTCTGATTCTGACCCATCTCTCATCAGAGGAACAGAGACACCGCTCGCTTCCAGCCTTATATAAACCCCTCACACACATGCACGCACACACACATGGACACTCAGAGAGATTGTCATGTTCTGCCCTTCATTGTAAATTACATGCTGTTGCATAGAATCAAACTATTTTTTTTTTCTATAAAAATTAAAAAGGGGCATCACGGTGGTGCAGTTGGTAGCACGATCGCCTCACAGCAAGACGGTCGCCGGTTCGAGCCCCGGCTTGGTCAGTTGGCGTTTCTGAGTTTGCATGTTCTCCCCGTGTTCGCATGGGTTTCCTCAGGGTGCTCCCGTTTCCCCCACAGTCCAAAGACACTATAGGTGAATTGAATAAGCTAAATTGTCCGTAGTGTATATATGTGAATGCAAAAGTGTATGGGTGTTTCCCAGTGTTGGGTTGAGGCTGGAAGGGCATCCGCTGCGTAAAACATATGCTGGATATGTTGGCGGTTCATTCCACTGTGGCCTGATTAATAAAGGGACTAAGCCGAAAAGAAAACGAATGAATAAAAAAAAAAAATAGATAATTATATTATATTATATTATATTATATTATATTATATTATATGTAACACTATTTTGATGGTTGATTTGAGTATTAGTAGACTGTCTGCTTAATATCTGTTGATACTGCTCCTTCAACAGACATTTAACTGACTATAAGAAACTTTGCAAGTACATGTCAACTTACACTAACCCTAACCCCAACCTAAAAGTCTACTTATAATCTAATGAGAATTAATTGGCATGTACTGTAGATGCAAAGTAACTTAAATTCAACAAACAGACCATCAAAATAAAGTGTGACCATATTATATTATATTATATTAAATTATATTATATTATATTATATTATTATATTATATTATATTATATTGTATTATATTATATTATATTATATTATATTATATTATTATATTATATTATATTATATTGTATTATATTATATTATATTATATTATATTATATTATATATTTAGGTACTAAATACATGTTTAGTACATTTTCATTAAAACTTTCATTTTTTGTGATGTTGTCATTCATTTAATTGTTTATATGTAAATAATTTTCAGCTGAACAACTAAAAATCACTAGAACAATTTAATAAAAAAACAAAATATGAAAAAAAAGTTAGTTTTTTTTTTTAAATGTAAATGAAATACATTAAATTAAACTTAAATATTTAAAAATGAATATGAAAACAAAATAATAAAGCAAAACTAATGTAAAATATAAATACATATGGTTTTATATAATGATTTTATATAAATTACACAAAGACTAAATTATATATATGACATGATATACCATATGAAATAATTTGATTATTTTAGGGCCATTAAAGACCTTATGAAATGAAAAAGGCTCTTGAATCTTTTTAGTCTATGTGAATGAGCTTTGATATCGTCTTTAAGCTAGTAAATTTGACAATTAAATTGTAGCTGAAATACACATACTGTATGCAATTTCAGGCATTTCCTGCTAAGATGATTAAATAATGTAATTAAACAATTATAACCAATCACAATCACAACAATCAAGCAGAGGATATTGCCAGCAACAGCAAGGTTAAACAAATAAATAAATAAGGCGACACGGTGGCTCAGTGGTTAGCACTGTCATCTCACAGCAAGAAGGTCGCTGGTTCGAGTCCCGGCTGGGCCAGTTGGGATTTCTGTGTGGAGTTTGCATGTTCTCCCCTTGTTTGCGAAGGTTTCCTCCGGGTGCTCTTGTTTCCCCCACATCCAAAGACATGTGCTATAGGTGAATTGAATAAACTAAATTGGCTGTAGTGTATGTGTGTGAATGGGTATGTGTATGGATGTTTCCCAGTACTGGGTCGCAGCTGGAAGGGCATCCGCTGTGTAAAACATATGCTGGATAAGTTGGTGGTTCATTCCGCTGTGGCAACCTCTGATGAATAAAGGGTCTAAGCTGAAGGAAAATGAATGAATAAATACATAAATAAATAAATACAATGCAATGCAATTAAAGTACATACAAAAAGACCTAGATTTTTCTCCGGTCTTGTAATGACTATTTACTATTTTATATACTTTTTACAATCACTCTCATAAATGCTGCTCTTCATTTAGCACAGACAGCCTTGGCTCTGCCCTATAATGTGGAAGTTACGTTAACATGCCGTCATCGAGAGACAAAGAAATGTGTCAGGTAACTGGATATGCTGGAATGTATTTTCCGAAGCATGGCAGGAGAAGGAGTGAGTGGTCAGCTGGTTCACTCAGATGTGCTGTAGGATGTGAACTACTGACCCTGCAGTCACCTGTCAAGTCAAATGAGCTCTGACGTCTCTACCGCTCTCACTTCTGTCAATGAAGCACAGCTGCCATTTTCACACTTCTGCACACGCACACGCACACATCTATTTTACTAAGAGGAGACTGTCGCTCTATACTGACCAAGAGGAGACCATGGTTGCCCATGCACGCACACACACACACATACACCCTTTAATGGAAGACCTTTCACAGCAATTAACTTACTGTTTTGTACAATCGTTTTGCCACAAATTTCAGAACACTGATGTCATTTTTCAACTCTAGACACAAAACTCTAAACCGTCACTACTTTTTTAACACAGGTTCTCCAGTACTCAAAACGTTGCATGTTGCATTTATTTCTTCTTGCATTTGCAGGATCATTGGTTTACATAATCATTTTATCATACAAATACTACAGGAACATAATCATACATCACCAGCACACAAGATACACATCGTTTCAATAAACAATCATTAACAATCATTAAATATCGTTGTTTAAAATACATGATACAGGTTTCATTATTGTTTATACATAAGTGTAGAAAGGGAATAGTACAGACAGTGGAATCACTGAACAATTTTTTATTCAATCATATATATATATATATATATATATATATATATATATATATATATAACTTTTGTTTACTGTAAAAAAATAAAAGAAATAAAAATAGTAAAGTTTACCAAAGGGCTTCTCTGAACATCCCCATATAGAAAGCGGATATATGGCATGATATATGGCAACATATACAAATTACATTTGGATTTCACATATTTTATATAAAATTATGTATTTTTCAAAATATTGCAAAAATAACCGTTTACATTTTTTTAATCACCAAAATTAGGACACACACACACACACACACACACACACACGCCTGACGCACACACACACACACACACACACACACACACAGTACAGTATATACTGTATATATACAGACAGTATATATATATATATATATATATATATATAAATACTCCTCCATGTCACAGTGGTGTTTTTACCAGTCAAACATCTTGCAAATGAGAATCTAGGCCTGACATTGGTCTGCTGTGATTTGGTTTTCTTGCATACAGTAATGTCAAAAAATGAAAAAAAGAATGTCTGTAAAAGTGATACATGGAACATAGAAACCATATCTGATCAAGAATGAAGATGCAATCTATAGATAATGTAATCCAGTTGGGTCATCTTCTGTTGTAACTGATGTAATTTGATCTAGTCTGAAACTTTAATCATCTAAACATGTAATATTTTACATCAGTTTCCATGCATCAAGAGTAATGCAACAGTGCAGTGGAGGGAACTCTATTTAGAGTTTTACAAAAAAATTAAAAATGCTTTTTTACAGGTTTTTTTTTCCAACTGCTTACATTTTCAAAACAGTGTCACCTTTTTCAAAACTCTACACAATTCTCAAAACTGCACACACAAAATGCCTCACATTTCCTTCAAAATATAACACTGCATTCAAAATGCCATGAACACATCAAAAACAAGCATTTGCATTCTTTCATAATAGTAAATGTTTGGATATATCATGTAAACACTGTTGTTCTAAATCTAAAGCTCTTTGCTCCTTCATACACTTATATCTACATTTCAGTGCAATGTTCTGCAGTGAAAATAATCTGCTGAGAGGAGTAACAGGTACACTGTAAACACCAATGACATGAAGAAACAGAAAATATTCATTAGGCCAAACATTACTGTTGTATACAGTAGCATACAACAAAACCATAAACATACTGTGTTTAAAGCATATGTAAAGCAAAAGTATATTCTCCAGAATACAGTAATACAGGGTCTTTTTGTCCTTTGCCTGGAGAAGTGTCATGCGGGGGTTGGCCATCATACACTTTACAGAGCCAGGCTGAGAAGAAGTCCTCTATTCTTTTCTAGAGGAATTTAGGATTTAGAAAGGTGAATATGCTGTATAGGTAGGTACAAAACTACAAATTGTGGACCAGTTTTTTTTTTTTTTTTTTCTGGTGTGCTGTCACCTTTGACCTATTTATAGCCCTATACTACAGTAAAGCAGTGATTGGTTAGTGATCAGTTACAGTTTTTTCCAACTGCTTACACACAAAATCTTTTTATGTCACACTATTTCTAACCAATAAACAAGTAGCTTCCTGTTAGATTTGTGTGTTTTAGGTAGAGAAGTGTGTGTAGTGTTTTGAAAACTGAAAACTGAGTTCAAGGCTGAGAAATAGCTTATGGTTTTGGAGATTTGCTGTGTAGTTTTGCATTTTGAGTGAGAGGTTTCAAAAATTGTGTGAAATGAAAAGATTTTGGGGGCATCACGGTGGAGCAGTGGGTAGCCTCACAGCAAGAAGGTTGCTGGTTCGAGCCTGGGCTGGGTCAGTTGGCATTTCTGTGTGGAGTTTGCATGTTCTGACCGTGTTTGCGTGGGTTTCCTCCGGGTGCTCCGGTTTCCCCCACAGTCCAAAGACATGCGGTATAGGTGAATTGAATAAGCTAAATTGGCCATAGTGTATGTGTGTGAATGAATGTGTATGGGTGTTTCTCAGTGTTGGGTTGCGGCTGGAAGGGCATCCGCTGCGTAAAATATATGCTGTATAAGTTGGCAGTTCGTTCCGCTGTGGCGACCCCTGATGAATAAAGGGACTAAGCCAAAAAGAAAATGAATGAAAAGATTTTGTGTGTAAGCAGTTGAAAAAAAAACTGTATTAGCAAACACAGTTTAAAGCATATAATGTGCTTGTAGTTTTGCCGACTTGGTGTAAAGCTTAGTTTTATGTGTGAATGGTTTCACCAAGTGTGTCTAAGCATCTTGAAAAAAAAGTAATGTGTATAGAAATACATGAATGTCCGTTCTCTATTCATTCCTCTGTTAAGCACACTGAACTGAAACCTCTCTCACTGATGATGTGCTTGAACACTTTCAATAGTAAACAGTAAATACAAATTCACTGTGTGAAGTTACTCCAAGAATCACACCCCAATTCACTCTCTTTTGTTCAGTTGGTGTAGTTGTCATGTTCACCAGCGATCAAGGACTTCAGAGATCGCTGGTGAACTACAAATCATCACAAACTACAATTCCCATCATTCCGCCACACACACCCGGTTTCCACTTCCACTCATCACACACACAGCTGCATCAGATCACTACTCATTGTTTGGACTATTTATACACCCTGCACCCGTCTAGTCTTGGCTCAGTCGTTGATTGTTAGTATGTTGTCTGGTTTATGTTGGTATTGATGGTATGTTTAGCTCATGTTTAGGCATAGTTCCCGATCATAGTTTGTTGGTTTGTTTATTTGTTATTTTGTTACTTTTTGTACCTGGATGTCCTGTTTTTGCACGATGTCCTGTTTTTGTATGACAACTCACCATTAAATGCTCATGGATCCTACCTCTTGTCCCGTCTGCAATACCTCCCGGTAAACTCGACAGTAGTATTCTTTATTTCAGCAAGCTTCACACTGATTTGCTGCCAAAACGGGCCACGCCAATTCATGACAGGGAATTAGAAAGAAATGTCATCGGCAATCATTTAATCTGTCACTCTTCTTCCCTTCTTGATCAGCGAGTGTGACAGATCTCCAACAGTGAGATTTCAGCAGAAATATTTGACAAAAAAAATCATGTTTCTTAGATTTTGACTAGTAGGACGCCACCTAGTTAGTCAGTCAGTCAGAAAACTTGAAGCACCTTTGATTCTATGAATAATTTAGCACGTTCACGGTGACAGACAGAGAGAGGTGATGTGGTTAAATTCAGTCATCTGCTGCTTAATAAGACAAGTGTCGTTTGCTAAGCTAAAACATGCTGCCAATCATTCAGGAGGGAATGTGTGTGTATTTAAATGTTTCAATATGCGTGACAAGTTTATCTGTGTGTGTGTATGACAGGGCTGAGGCCTCATTAAGGTTACATTTCTCAAATTGTCACTTACCAACAACCATCCTCCTCATCATCAGACACAAATACTCAATGAAGCTCTCATTACCTCACGTCTTTGCTTATGTGCTGTGTGACACATAAGGGCTGTTTACACCTGGTCACTTCATGCTTTTTTTTTCTGATTGGATAGCTATCTGAATATAAGCTGGGCAGATGTAAATTCCCTCAATGCATTTGAGACAGATATAAAGCCATGTCCACATGTACAGGTAAAAATGCACTGTGATGAATGTTAACGGCACACTGAACCAACGGGTTGTGATAAAAGCCTTTTATACTGGGTTTACACCAAACGCAGAATTAAGTATTTGTGAGAGTAAATTGCGTACAAGTCAATGAAAATATGAGAACAAAGGTAGATTACCATTCTGTGGTGTGAACGATGCAGAATGCGTGAAGTGTTTGCCGTGAACCCAGCCATGTTGGCCAATCAGAAAGGAGAAAACTATTCACATGCAGATGTCATAAGGCAAAAACACATGATTTTAAATGGCCACTCGACCACACTGTAATCTGAGTTTTCGAAAAACTTCATGCTGGCTGGACTTTTCAGAAAGTTTTGGTTTCAGTCACCTGCTACTGTGTTTTTTTTGTGAACCAACAGCCAAATCGTGTAGAAAAAAAACTATATATACTGTCTTGTTCATTTCAAGAGTTCACACTTAGCTGATGATTTATTATAAAGCGAATTTGGCATGCTGTCCCGGGAGAGAGCCCTGAGCTCATAAGATCCTTGAGCCCGGGGCTCCCTCCCGTTTGCAGGGCGAGAGAGGAGTTTGAGCTCAGGTAGGTCTCGAGAACTCCCCACCCTTGGTTAGAGTTAATGACAGAAATATTTGCTGTGTAGAGAAAAACTGCTGGTTAAGTGTTAATTTAGATTGGTCAATTCACCTATGACACATGTTTTTTGGACTGTGGGAGGAAACCGGAGAACCCGGGGAAAACCCATGCGGCCACGGGAAGAACATGCAAACTCCGCACAGAAACGACAGCTGGCCTGTTCAGTGTTTGGACCAGTGACATCCTTGCTGTGAGGCGACAGTGCTAACCACTGGGCCACCGTGCCGCCCTATAGAGGAAAAGGTGGAGGAGTAGGGGTGGAAGGGGGGATTCTTCAAGGTGAAGATAACTGTAGTGGGGAACTCTGGTTATTTATAATGAGTTGGGAATCATCTGATTGGAGAATCAGGCGTTGGTTAATGCGTGACCAGCCGTGTTCAATCATAATCACGTGCTCCTCTTGAAATTAGTTAATAAACTTCACTTAAAAATGCACAGTTTGGTTTTTGGAGAGTAGGTTGTACAAAGATTAATGTAAACCCTTTACAGTTTTACAGTTTTTAATGATGTCTTCCACGTATCTGTACGACAAAAATATGTTTTAAATATCTTTTAACCTGCTTTGTGATGATTTGAAACAAGTGAAGCACAAAGCTTCCTGTAGCTTGCATTTAAAATCTTTTGTATGGTGGATAATATATATATATATAGCTTACTTTTCTCACTCTGATTTATCAGGGATTGCCACAGCAGAATGAATGGAATGGAATGATGCCCTTCCAGTCACAACCCAGCACTGAGAGTAACTTGTGAAACCCCAGTGCTGGGAAACTCCAATACACTCGAAAGCCACTGGAGAGCAGCGTGTTGCTGCGAGTGTTTAACAAGTGTCGAGTCCCGCTGAGGAGCTCCAGGTTATGACTTTTGTTTTGTGTTTACTTCATGATTAATGTTGTTGCAATGAGCGAGTTTGAGCTACTTGTACTGTAAGCTAAACAAGTGCAACAGAGGCATTACAGCAGTTCTTTTGGATGCTCTCCATTTGAACAGCATTGTTAAAAAATAATATCAATTTCAGTTCCAGATTGCTTTTCCTCAAAGAACATAGTACGTCTACTCTGGCACGACTCCGAGTCTATATTCTTGCTCTAGCATTATACTCCTGCATTACTCGCATCAGCAACTCCAATCTCACTGTCAGTCCATTTATAAAACTCTGTGCTTTTCCTCAAAATACTGCCACAACTTTTCAAAGAGATGGAAAAAAAATAAATGCATTAATGCAGGCTCAGTACAGAGATGAAAGCCTTTTCAGTTGTTTCAGTCTAGAGGATTTTTTTAACTTCTGGAAAACAACTGAAAGCAATAATGTGGGCGGGGAGCGTTTTTAGATGAAAATCTCATTTTTAAATTGATTTGGATTAGGGTAGACATAGCCAGAACCAAGTCTGCAGCATGTCATTCCTCCTGTATCAGGGCTAATGATCACTGATTTAGCTCCAATCTTAATTTAACACACCAAAACCAGCTAATCTGGGTCTTCACGGCAACTACTGCATATGCAAAACCTGTAACCTTTGTTGTGTAAAAGAAAAGTGTAATGGCTGGAGCTGAAGCTAAAGAAACAGGAATGAACAGTGAAACATTTAATCTTCAACAGGTTTGGCCTTGAACAATAATTTTGTTTAGACCTATTTTTCTGCTGTTTCATTAGAGAAGTCATGGACAAGCATGTAACAGTGCACACCATTCATTCATTCATTCATTTATTTTCTTTTCGGCTTAGTCCCTTTATTAATCAGGGGTCGCCACAGCGGAATGAACCGCCAACTTATCCAGCAAATGTTTTACACAGTGGATAACCTTCCAGCTGCAACCCAACACTGGGAAACATCCATACACATTCATTCACACACATACACTACGGACAATTTAGCTTACATAATTCACCTATACCGCATGTCTTTGGACTTGTGTGGGAAACCGGAGTACTCAGAGGAAACCCACGCGAACACGGGGAGAACATGCAAACTCCACACAGAAACGCCAACTGACCCAGCCCAGGCTCGAACCAGCGACCTTCTTGCTGTGAGGTGAACGTGCTACCCACTGGGCCACTGTGCAGCCCAGTGCACACCACTTCTTGTTAATTTCTATGGTTTCGAAAACTCACTGTTGCACAACTATGATAGAATGTCAATAGACGTCAAGACTGTAATGGTTATGAAAGGCACTCGTGATATAAGTTGGTCATTATGCTTTCTCAGCCATGAACATTTCCATCTCCTAAATTTGGAGTTAAACTCTGCATGTGCAGCATTGGAGACCCCTGATGTACTGTACACTCTCAGAAATAAAGGTACGCGAGCTGTCACTGGGGTGGTACCTTTTCAAAAGGTACAAATTTGTACCTAAAAGGTCCATATTAATACCTCAAGGGTACATACTAGTACCTAAAAAGTACAAAGTGTTCCTCTTAAAAAAAATTGGTACTAATATATACTTTTGAGGTACCAATATGGACCTTTTAAGTACAAATGTGTACCTTTTGAAAAGGTACCACCCCAGTGACACCTTGCGTACCTTTATTTCTGAGAGTGTAACATGTGTTCTAACAAGATGCGACACGCATAAAAGGTATTTTTTTCCATTTTAAAAAGAGTTTTTGTCCTCACCATCTGCGACATTGACGTGCGAAATTGCTATTTTACAAATTCTTTCTATTTCTGCGATGTCGCGGCAGAACAACAGCATAAACAACTATGACAATGACCACCTCAGGTACAGATTATGTGCTTTATTCAGTGCAGATAGTTCACCTCAGATCTTGAAAATAAAATAACTAGCAAACAGTTTGAAAATGAAAGTCAGAACTGTGACTCAGTGTTTACATTAGTCACTCAGTAGCCTAATAATGATGGTAAAGATTTAATATGTATTAATTAGATTAAAAGCCTTCATCATTTGGTTGGGAGTGTAGTGGCTGGTATTTAAATGTTTCTGTCATAATGCATTGCATTTGGTGCCAAATTGTCATTGGTATCTTGCTGCGTCATGTGCTTTTAGGACATGGTGTAAGAAAACACAGTATAAACAACCTAATCAAGGTAGGTCAAGATGTTGTTAAAATTTGAAACCGTTTTAAAATGATATATATATATATTCTTAAAATGTTGTGTTGTTTGTCAAAATTTGACACAAATGTGTGTTGAAACCAAATGATTGGACCCAAGCTAGCAAGAAAACAGATTGTTAGGGTGTTGGATAGTAGTTACCAGTTGTTTGTATTTTATAAGAAAGGCTTGGATATTTCTACCAAAATTTGAAGACACATGGACAAACCCTGATGCCGGGTAAAAACGTTACATTACATTCTTATTCCAACTTTATCACAGTAGTTTGGCTTGTCCATATCTCACCCAAAGCTGTTGTAAAACATTCTACAAACAAACACCTTTGACTTTTGCTTGTCAATCATTCTACTAACAGCACTGAGCAAAATAAACATTTGTTTGCTTAGTTTTATTTTGTGAAACCTTGCTATGTATATGGATTGAACATTTTATATAGGAAACAGGCCCCATGACACAGTGGGATGTTTCAGCACTTTGCTAGCACATTGCTATTATTTGAAATATGTTGCAAGCATGATATAAGTTTGAAAATGTTGTTAACTTGATTTTACACATTGTTGGTACATTGCTAACATGTCCTGGCCCTTTCTTTAGACATATTAGTTGTAATAAACATATGAATAGATTTAATATTCATAGTAGTAGTTTATTTTGAATTTTAATTATACAGAAACTTTTGTACAATAGAATCACTGGATGTGAAATATTTTTCATGGGATCATATATGCCAAAAATGACGTTTTCATATTGATAATCAAATTTTAAACATGACATTTTGATACAATTATATCACAGTCAGTGGTGTTTGCCTTAGTAACACATGCATTTTTATTTTTTGCATTTTAGCACTTTCAGATGAAGATTATTAGCGAATGATTTTCAAAATGTATAATGATTTTTTTAATAATACAAAGCTATTCCATGACTTCAAGAACAGACAGGGGTTTACTAATGCAATATTGATTATAATATTGGTTGAACTTGGAAAGTGTGCTTTATTTTTTTTAATCAAAAACACATACAGTGGCAGAATAGTTCTATTTGGGTGTAAATGTCAAATGTTAGATTCTGCCGCCTGAAATAAACTTTGTAAAATGTGGCGATTAACGCACTTCCCTTTTCTGATGTAACAATGCTCAGTTCATTCATCAGCTCTTTTCAAAGCTGCTTGTTTGTCCGTACCGTTTTTGAGACTTTAACTTTAGACAAACAGGATGTGTCTCCAACAATCTTAAAGGCCTTGAACTGGACTTCATAATTCATATGTTATGCCTGCCGAATTTGTGCTGTTGCTCTCTCTTTTTTTTTTGTCACAGTGAATGACCAGTCACAGACACAAGCATTTGTGTGTGTGTGTGTGCACGTGTGCGGGCCCCATTCATTCTTCACAGTCAGAATCATGCAGTACAAATGCGTTTAAATGTCTCTTTTAAGCACACACAGACTGCAAAACAGCCATGACTGAGATAAATCATATGCAAATCTCTGTGCTCGTCTTCTTTTTAAGTGAGAAGCGTGAATATTCAACCAACTGTAATGCGGATGTGTGTATGATGTATGTGTTTGTGTGTTCCTTTCGGCATTCATTTTCCTTACTAGATGGAAAGATGAAAGATGCATCATCGTTTAACCATGCCATTTCAATTCCATTTGACTTTTTTTCATCTGTTAAACAGAAAAAGGAACATCAAGGAATATCAAGGAACATATATAATGCAGAGGATTTTAAACTGATGTCACACAAGTTACAGAATTATATGTATATGTGTGTTTATTCATTGATTTATTATAAAAGGTTTTAAACAATGCTTATTGTGAAAATAGCTATGGAAAAATAGTTAACTTTGAGTTTTAGGTTATGGGTAGAAAAAAGATACACTGAAAAAAAATTATTAATTAGATTTACTTTTTTTTTTTTTTATTAAGGTAAGCGGTTGCAAACTATTTATATGGGCTGAATTTAAACAAACAAATTAAGTTGCAACATTACTAACTTTAATTTGTTTGTTTAAATTCAGCCCATAGAAATTGTTTGCAACTGCTTACCTTAATAAAATGTAGCAAATCCAATGAATCTTTTTTCAGTGTATACACAAATCAATAATTCCCATATTATAAAGGCCTATTATTTATTTGAATTGGTTTTAGGGGAGTAAAAATATATATCACACTTTTTCACAGTATAAATAATAGTTAAATAAAATAATAGAAAGAAAGAAAGAAAGAAAGAAAGAAAGAAAGAAAGAAAGAAAGAAAGAAAAAAAGAAAAAGAAAAAAACAAACAAACAAACAAACAAACAAAGACGTGTTCATACAAACATAAATAGTCAGTTCCTTTGGGTACCAATTATCAGTAAAAAATTAAAAGGAAAAAGTAAATGACTGTCAAACAACTGTTAAAGCTAATTTACAGCCTTTCCGAAATTGGAAATATGTGCTCTATATGTCATATTTGGTCCGTTTTCTTTACAATTGTTGTTGTATTTATTTATACACAGTAAATCACTAAATAGCAGCTTTGGCACTTTTCACATGTTTAGTTGTTATATATATAAAAAAAGCAATTAGAAAATGACCAAATATATAATACTCTTGCTGCAAGTGTTTCTGTGCTTAATTTATTTCCTCATGTCAAAAAATGGACAACCTAAAAAGAATATAAACAGATGCAAAAAGCTGGCTTGTTTCAACTCAATGTGAGTACAATACAAAAAACACAACATTCAGGTATTATTATACATTTTTTGTAACACTTTAGTTTGTCACAATGTACACTATTAACTACTGGCTTATTACCCGCATATTATTAAGGTAGTAACTGTTTTTTTTAGTACTTATAAAGTATGATTTTAGTCATATTCTACATTCTAACCCTACCCAATGCCTAAACCCAACTACTACCTTACTAACTATTATTAAGAATCTAATTGTTAGTTTATTGAACTAATAGCCTTAGTTAATGGTTGGTTAATAGAATGAATCCTACATTAAAATAAAGTGTTACCCATTTTTTAACCTTACCATAATCCAATGTTTGGGTTCGTCCATATTTAACCAAATTAGCTTTTGACACTTTTGTCAAAAATGATCTACAATTGAGGAGGCATTCAGTGATTCAACAATACACAAGGCAAGCCCACTCACTTGTGTGAAGCTAACTTCATAAATGCACAATGTTTTTTTTTTTTTTTTAAGATATGGAGTGATTATAAGAAAGTGTTTGGTGCAAATGTGCAAAAACTGGTGCAAGTGTCAGTTAAAGTGTTAAAGGGATGAAAGAGTGTTTTGTATTCAGATATTCAGGAAACCTCTTCGAAAACAGTCATTGTTTTTTACTACTGCGTTTGGACAAACTGCTTTTAAATCTCTCCACAAATCTCTAAATCACCAGTGAAACAAGCATATCCGATGGCCGACAGTTATCGGGCTCCTCCTGCACCCCCCACCCTTTTATGAGGAGGGACGCGGGGGCACTGATGCATACTGAACACCTCCTCCTCCTCCACAGCTGCCATCTCTTCCCTGGCTATGATTGATCTCACTACTAATTCAACTCTTACATGGAAATCTATTTACGTGGAAATCTATTACCCTTATCAAATCCATACAGATGTCTTCCTCCATTTTCCCTGTTCTTCTGAGCCTCTAGTTCTCCCTTACAGACAGTCTGTCCTCATGTCGTGCCGGAGATCCTTGTAGCGGGATGGAAATGTATGCAAATGATAGGGGAGGAAAGAGTCTCCGATATGTTGTCCCTAAGTAAACGGCTGCCCTGAGATGCAATAACAACCTTGCTGGTATCTTTATTCGCAGAAGGGGGTGGACGTGTCACTGTTTTTAGATGCATCTGTCTCCTCTTTTAATGCTTCAGCTGTTTTGTACCAGCCGAGTCACTTCCAGCGTATTAAACGGAAGTTCTTACTTGGAAATGTGACTGGATGAGATATGTTTAAGGTCACTGTAAAACAGATGCTATGGACACACACCTGTGTCTCCACATTAGATGGATTCTGTATTCATGACACCAGCTTCACGTCATGTTTTACTGTATCGCTTTAACAATAATCATAAAAAGAAACACCTGTGATGTGATTTTAAAGCTGTGTTGCTCACCAGTGGTAGAAAGCTTGACATTAGATAGATGGAAGAATTGGTTGTTGTTTGAGGTTATTAGAATAGTTATTAGTTACTGTTAGACAATTGTTTATTATGATTAAATAATTTAATAGTATGCATTAAATGTAGAAACATTTATCATAAATAGTACCTAAATAGTATTTAAGCATTGAAAGGGTTAAATAAATAACAGCTGTATTGTTTTACGTTGTATTAAAAAATGAAATATGAATATATCTAAGCATAGCTGAGTAATAGTTACAGTAAGTACAATGACATACTGTGAGCCTCAAACACCATTCTCCCTGGTTCTCATGTAAATCTTGGTGTAAAATCCCGGTGAAATACAGGCCAATCAGAACAAAACATCGACTCTGACGATCCACAAGGGACCATTTATATGCACACCCCAGGCTGCGTTTGATTGGCCACAATGTTTCCTAGTGAGATTACAACAATGATATTGTCTCCTTATTTTTAGGTCTATCTAAGTTTGTATTAAACACACTACCTATGTGGGACCCTTATTTTGAAAACCTGAGAGCCAGGGAGACAAAAAAGAAGCAGTTTTGTGAAGCAGGCAGCCATGCATGACCATAGAGTGTTCAAGTTCAAGCTGGCTTTATTGTCATTTCAACAATATACAGTGCAGTACAAAGTGAAACAGTGAAACGTTCCTCCAGGACCAAGGTGCTACATCAAACAGCATAAATTGACAACATAACACAGGACTGTGCACTACTATAAAATTTAGAGAATGAAATAAAATAAGATATACTAAAATAATAAAAAAATAAGAATAAGAGCGCAAAGTGCTTCTCCCGCAAAACATCGCTAATACTGTTTTTGTGGAAGTTCCTAAAACTCGCGTAGAGTAGCATGGTGGTACACGAGGACATCTGTTGTTCTGGTGTCCATATATTGTGTAGGACGGGCTACAACATAGAAATAGCACCATTTTGGATCCGGAGCGGCCTACTGCCGTGCCGCCATCTTGTTCTCAGCTTGTCAGAATGCAAGAATCAGCATATACAGATTATACATTTATTTCATAACACGGAAAGTCTTTTCTGGAGACCGCCAAATACGTCCCAGGAGCTACGCTTTTTGCAGTTTTTGTTTTCGCGAATCCACCAGAGGCCACTGTGTACGCGTTTTGAGATCTCAAATTTTTGCATTTGCGCCTGCTGTTCTCACGTAAATCCACCAGAGGCCACTGTTGACTGACTGCCGACTGACTGAATGACTGACTGACTGACTGACTGACTGACTGACTGACTGACCGATCGACTGACCCACCCTCCTCCTTCTCTAAACCCAACCAACAGTATTTCCAAAAGCACAGATTGACCCGCCCACCCACTTCCCTAAACCCAACCGACAATTTCAAAAAGCAATCCAGAAAAAGAAAAGCCCTCGCCTGATTTTTACCACCTTTTCAGATTTTACCACATTCTCACCCTGTTATTTACTTGTTTATTTTATTTTTTGGATTCTGTTTTTGTCTTACCTGCTTTCTGGATCCGTTCCCCACCAGACTCGACCCCCGTCGTCAGGGTCAACTCCTCTCTGCGTCTCAAGTCAACCGACGTACATGGCGAGCTACCGGACAAACTGGTAACAGCGGGAAAGCCGTCCACTTGGAGGTAAGCGGTTAGCAGGTAAGCGCGAAAAGGAACGGCGTCATACCGCCCCATAGCGTTCGTTTTAAAAATTAAATGCAGCCATACGTATTTCTGGCTACATAATTTGCGATCTCCAGAAACGTATATAGGCCTACGTTTTCAGAATGAGCCTATGTTGAATAAATCTGATTCTAAGGAGCCATGCTGTATCTAAAGTTTAAGTTGATATGTCACACATCACACAGTAAGAAAGAATGTGGACATGAGGCCTGATTTCACCCTTCAGCTTCTGGTGCAAATCATCATACAGTGTTGCCTTTCTCTCTCTCTATCTTTCAAGAAAACATGGATATGCCAGAGCTAATTGGAGAAGTGAATCAATACCCTAAGGACAAGATCGTATTGTTTACTGCATAGTTAAAGGCTTTGCAAAAATCACACCAAGCCTGCCTGCCGTGTTATGGCTTTTTTGCCAGGCAAAAATGTAAAGTCCCGTTGAGACATGTTTGTAGCACCGCAGGTCTCCTCTGCTGATGTCCCTCATTAGCCTGTTTGATTGGAGGCATTGAGAGAGAGCCATTAGGCCTAAACATAATCCATTTCGTAATGGGCATCCAGGCACAGCCAGGCTCTTAATTGCTAATGCTTTGCATGGTCTGCATATGACAGGATCGTTGAAGAAATGAAAACATCTACATTCACAGCATGCAGTTATATTAGAACCCCCTTTTTTAAACCTTTGTAATGCATGTTATGCATGGATGTATGTAGATGTGTAAAGGAATAGGGGCAGTTTGTGCTGTATCTCATTCAGATCACACATCATTTTGGTCAGATTTTATTTTAAGGTACAATTCTCGCTATTAATAAAACATTAATTATGACTCAATAAACTCCTAATTTGCTGCTTATTAATAGTTATTAAGGTAGTAGTTAAGTTTGGGTATGTTTTGTCTTTACAGTAAATACTGTAAAGTGTTTGAGGGTCAAAGCAGATGTTATTTGCAGGCAGCCAGTGAAGACCATAGTCTGCAATAATGCAAATGTGTTACAGGTCTATTTCAAACAGTTACATTAGTGACTGCTTTATTTGCTGTGCACTTTGGTCTTTAAAACTTTGCAGACCTTCACATTCACAAACAACTACATTACTCACTGCATGGAAGGTAATATATTTATAAAAGAATAGAGCCTTTGCAAAACATTTATTTTATTCAAATTAAAAAGAGATTCATATTACTTTGTTTGTTAATGGAGAAAGGTCCTTTATTTGTGACCCTGGATGACAAAACCAGTTAGAAGTGTCAGGTTTTGTTTTGGAAACTATTTGAAAAATTGTAATCTTAGGGTTTCAAGTACATATTGTTGTTACAAAATGGACTTACAGATTTGTTAAATGTGCTTAGGATGTGAAAAAAAGTTTAGTTAGCAATGTCCTGTTACACATCTGTACTTATGCATACTATTGATTAGGTTGTTGCATGTAAGCAGTTACACCTGTATGACACTGGTAGATGCAATGTACCAATGCATGAATACACTGTGGTTACATATTACTTACACAACTAGTTGAGTTCACATGAACACAAAGTCGAACATTATTACCAAATAATATACTTTAAAATGTACTTAGGTGCACATAAAGTTTTAGACATATAATTGGATGTCCAATTCAAATATACAAAAATTGTTAGTGCTGAAAGCTATATTCAATCCATTAGAAGTACAGTTTACTTAAAATTGTAAAATTCATTCATTCATTTTCTTTTCGGCGTAGTCTCTTTATTCATCAGGGGTCGCCACAGCGGAATGAACCGCCAACTTATCCAGCATATGTTTTACGCAGCGGATGCCCTTCCAGCTGCAACCCATCACTGGGAAACATCCATACACACATACACTTAGCTTTAGCACAATTTAGCTTACCCAATTCACCTAAACTGCATGCCTTTGGACTTGTGGGGGAAACCGGAGCACCCAGAGGAAACCCACGCAAACACGGGGAAAACATGCAAACTCCACACAGAAATGGCAACTGACCCAGCCGAGGCTCGAACCAGCGACCTTCTTGCTGTAAGGCGTTTGTGCTACCCACTGCGCCACCGTGATGCCAAATTGTAAAATATAAAATTGAATTTAATCGAATTGCTACTGAAGCTTTTTAAGTATATTTAACTCCACTCCAAATTTCCAAGTTTCACTCCAAATAAATAATAATTTTGCTGCTTATTCAAACTACTTATTTAAAATGAGTTGAATCAACACAATTCTTGAGATTTTTTTGGAACAACTTAATTGTCTTATGTTCAATCCACTTAAATTTGTTAAGTTAACTTATAATTGATTTGTGTTGGGACAACATGAATGAATTGTGTGGAACCCTGCATCTTTTACAGTTTGATGCGCAAAAATAAAGCCCCGCCCCCTACTCAATATTCCGTTTCATTTTAAATTACATCAACATACTGTAATAAAAGTCTCAGCAACTTCCGGTTTAAATCAAATATGTTTGTGCCCTGTCGGCACAGTGGTACAGTGGTTAGCACTGGTTTCCCCCACAATCCAAAGACATGTGGTATATGTGAATTGAATAAACTAAACTGGCCGTAGTGTATGAGTGTGTGTGGATGTGAGTGTGTATGGGTGTTTCCCAGTACTAGGTTGCGGCTAGAAGGGCTTCCGCTGCGTAAAACATATGCTGGATAAGTTGGCGGTTCATTCCGCTGTGGCGACCCCTGATAAATAAGGGACTAAGCCAAAGGAAAATGAATGAATGTTTGTGCTCTGTTAGTCAGAACCAAAATTGAAGTGTACTTTCTTTAAATAATGGCAAAATATAATTAAAACAACGTAGTTTAGAAATCAATTACTTACTTTAGAAATAAATTAAACTTAATTTGACTATTGCAAAACGTACTTTAAAAAACGAGAATTGTCAAAGTGTGTACTTATTAAGCACGCTGAAGTGTCCTTTCATTTCATTAATGAAATAAAAGGACATTTGCACACTAAATATATTTCATTAGTGTGAAATTATATATATATATATATATATATATATATATA
>CAIGQV010000001.1:682622-696440 GCA_903798115.1 Danio jaintianensis
GCCTATTTCATGATGCTAGCAGGGAAATGTTCATATCTGACATTTTGCGCAACAAATGCTGAACATTAATAGATAAGAACAGCAAAACAGCAAACCTTTGAGAGAAGGAATGTCTGGCCCTTGATGTGGTAAGTAAAGTCAGTGACTCAGAGTCGTGTGACGGTATGTGTGAATATCAAGCATGAGAAAAAAAAAAAAAAGCATAGACAGACCCTCAAGGTTTCGCTTGCCCAACCAGATCATTTCTTCCACCCCATACACTGACATGCACAGTCTGTCCTAATCATTTCTGTCCTATCCTCCACACTTCACTACTCACCTCTCCTAAGACGGCATGGCAAACTAAACAAACCCTGAGGGCCCAGACAACAGTCTTGAGAGTGAAGCAGGCAGAAAGAAGGCCTGCACAATGAACCGTGAGCTGCACCTGGGAGAAAAATCCCTTTAGTCTCTGCTTCTGGTGTTTGCCTCCAGTAGCTGGAGGGAAATGTGGGAATTGACAGTGGCCAGTGTGTTTGAGATATGTCTGTTCAGTAAGCAGCACATTACCTATTTTAATACACATTTAACCCTCGTTAAGCATTGCATATTAAATCATTTGTTTGTGTGCAAATGTGTGCATGTGAAAGGGTTAAAGATGAGGAAATGTAACCTGTCAGTTCTTACAAGGCAAATGACAGCGCTTGATAGCTTATGTGTCCCAATTGTGTCAAAACACTACAGATCTACTGTACTGTGCATCATGGAAGTGAGAGTACAGTATATTATGTATACTAAACGTCATGTTATGCCTTTACCTTTCCTACTGAGGCCTTGTACCTGTTCTAACCTCTCAAACATTTAACAGCTCACCTGTAATTACGTGCTGATTGATGTCGCTTGATGGAAAACTGCATGAAAGTTGAGGCACACATTTAGAACGCGTCTGAAACTAACAGTATCTGCCTTTTCTGTTAGACAGCCATTCATTGATAAATCCGGCAGTGCTTTAGAAGGCACATTTTACATTTTAGACTACTTTCCAAAGTAGCTTACTTGCCTCGAGATCTAGAACAAATACAAAGGAATCAGTTAAACTGTAAAAAATCAATCTGTATTTTGTGGTTCGTGTGATGTTTTCTGTTAATTTACGGCTGTGAATTTCATTATGGGTTTTTTATCTCTGTTCTGTCCACTTTTGATGTTGAAAATTCAACTCTGCAGTTTTAACAGAGTGACTTTTATTGACATTTTTGTAGTTTGAGACAACATATTGTTTAAGAAATAATATATAGAGAACTAAGTTTGTAAAATAACTGAACTGGCAGCTTATTACCAGTCTTTTGTAACAACACCAACCCAGACATTATATCATTTCAAACTATGAAAAGTGTCAATTAAAGTAAACAACATCAAAATCTTTTGGAGGAAAGATCAAGGTCCCATAATGCAATTCAAAAGCATAAATAAGTGGGGACAAAAACTTGAATCACAAAATACAGAAAACTGTCAATTTACAGTGTATAATGCATATTTCTTGGTAAAAAAAAAAGAAAAAAAAAGAATCATAACTTGGGGGAAAAGAAGGATAAACATTGATTCGCAAGTTTACTGTGTTTAACTTCTGTTGGATGCCTTTCTAATTTGTATTTTAAAATATTTAACCCAAATGTAGAATTTTTTTTATATAAGTTGAATTAATATGAAATTGTGAATTAGGTCACATTTCATCTATTCACAAGTTGCCACAATAACAAAACAAGCCAAACTGTGACTTAAAATAGCTATAAAATAGATATAAAAATGGTCTATGGCATATTGTTCTGTGTTTTTTTGTGCGACCCAAAATTGTTCTTCATTTGCTCTCATTTTTTTTGAGCCTAGGGGTGTGAACCTACACTGGTCTCACAGTTCAGTTTGAATACGATTATTATTATGTCATCAGTTTGGTTCAGTCTGATATCATGATGCACTGACGATGCACTGCATACTAAATTTTCAGTTTTACTTTACGTCATGTAACCCTTTCACACACACATTATAAATACTCCTGCTGACCCCTCAACAATGTTGATTTGACTGTTAATTAGAATGCATCATCTTAAAGTTTCCATGGTGACACAGCAAGTTTATCACGTGACACAAAGCAGCCCTGATTATTTATGTTATATATGTGTTATTATGTTATCATGTTATTAAGTATATAACTTTACATAATACATTTTTGACACCCCTACAAGGGTGTACCTATATATACTGAATATCTTCATCATTCCGCTAATGTAGATGTTGGTTTGAAGCAGCGAATATTCATTTACACTAATAAAGGGCAGAGGGTTGCTGAAGAACTACTGAGAGGTTTCAGCTGCTGTCTGGGTTTTCACTGCCTTTCTAAACCTCCCTTTCTTCATGTGTTCAATACTTTTTCCCTGTGTCATTTCATTTTATTACGCATAACTTAATTTGTAAACTAATTAGTTTTGTTTTCTTTGCATATAGATTTCTTTGGTTGTTACCAACAACTGGGGAAAATTTCAAGTCAACGGCACCTTTAGAAATATGCTTTCTGAGAAAAATGGTGATGTGTTTCAATACTTATATATATATGGAATTCTGTTTTACTCAGAATTTTACAATAGAATATTGCAATATATATTTTATAAATACCTGGATAATCCACATATGTTCATGCATCTTTTATATTGTGCTTAATACCAGGTAGTTTAGTGATTTTCAGTACAGTGACTAAACATCATTTTAGGGCAGGTTGTGTAATGTTCTGCACTGATTCTACAGATTACATCAACACATTGATTGATGATAAGATCTTGCAAAGTCAACAGGTAAAGCCCCAGGAGGGGTCAAAACACTTGAACATCAATACTTAATATTATTTTCATAAAAAATAATCTCTGTATATTCACAGCATGCAAACTTCCAAAATTCCATTTAAGACAGGTGTCGTCAGTCATTGTGATCAATTATGCAAATATAAATTAAGCCAAGTATGAATTATTGATTGCGCACACACTGATCAAGGACTAAAGGGATTTTTGGACATGCATTAGAGGTAAAAAAAAAAAAAAACGAATGAAGGGGGTCAGGGAAAGGCAATGTCTGGTTTTGGAGTTTAGGTGTCCTAAAAGTTCTCTCATGGTCCAATGCTGTCACACTGCGTTGGCAAAAAAACGTCCAGAAACGTAAACATTGAAGCCTGATTCCTGCCAATAGTCTGATGGATTCCTGGAAAGTTTCACTGCCGAGCACCAGACACTAAAAATATACCTGCGTTTGACAAATGGTAGAGGAAACAGCTCACTAGGCGATGTGTCTGAATGTTGTGGCGCAGTGAGTGAACATTTACTGGAAACCTGTTGACATCATTGTGAGAAACCTTGAAGTTTGTAGATTCAAATCCATGTAACTTCTAAAAAAATACAGTTAAAGGCCAAATTATTACCCCTTCTGTGAAATGTTTATTCTTTTTTTAATATTTCCCAAGTGCTGTTTAATGGAGCAAGTATTTTTTCATAGTATTTCTTATAATATTTGTTCTTTTGGAGAAAGTCTTGTTTGTTTTAGTTTGGCCTCAAGAAGTGAGCTTTCTTTAGCTTTCTTGTTAAGCCTGATTTATACTTCATCGTGACATGTAGTTACATTTTTTGAGAGGTGTACTTTAGGACCTGTGTCAGGGTACGGCGAAGGGTATGCGACTGTATGAAGGCAGCACTGAACCTACTGCTTACACTTGATGCAGAAGTATGAATTGGCCTTTAGGTTGCATGCTTTCAATGCTAGAAATTCTGGCTTGAATCTTGTTTGCTATGATGCTATGCTATAGAACTTAAAGGGTTTTTGTTGGTGCCGTGACCCGGAGGGAAATGATGTTTAAGTGTGTGGGGTGTGGGGGGTGTCTAACAGGGGCCACCTAGTAGGAACTGTACAAGTAACCTCACTCACTTAACACACTAGAAAGTAATGTTAGAACTCATGTCCTTTATCGTTCTTGTAGGGGGCACACCTCCCAATCCAGAAACACCAGTTTGAAGTGGTTTAAGTAAAACTGGAGGGGTTACATTGGTGCCGTGAGATAAAAGAGAGTTTTAGGGGGTGAGTGTAATAGAGATCAGCTAAAAGAAGTAAACCGCACTCCCTTGGCCTTGAGACTAGAGGCCATGGCTTTTAGCATTCTAGTTAGGATGCCCCCTGTTATGTAGGAAATACCAGTTTGAAACTCACTCAGCGTTGGGGCAAACTGAACCAAAGGGGTCACATATGTACAGTGTGCCTTGGTATGTGTTTTTTGTAGATGCTAAGAGTAAACACCAGGATCAGACCCCAAGAATAGTGTGGGAATATGCCTTGCCACATGCAAAGCTCCCACAGAGGGTCTCAGGTTCCTCCGGCCTCTCCTTCCATCTCTCGATCTCCTTGTCTGGAACCCTTCCCAGAAATTTCGGCCTGGGGAAAAGACTCAAGACCTCTCTCCCACACACAAACTCAGACCCGGGCCTTCAGTGCTCTGCCAAATATGGGCTTTCTGTACACTCACGCAGCTTCTAAATATAGCTTGATATTCACATGATGTGTCATTTAGAATGATATTAGTGGCACACATGCCTTAAAACAGGTCATTGTCTCTGTGATTGGCTGGCAGAGAATGGGAGTTCATGGGAGTGGGCTGCTTGTGGGATGGCTTCTTTCTGCTCTGCCTGGATTGCTGAGTAAATTTGCCAACCATCAAAAAATATGTCTTCTGTAATGAATTCAAAGCCAATGTTACATGCAGTTTGGAAAATTGCAAGGTGACCATTGTGCAGTTTTTAATTCCACTATTTATGATCTGTTGTCATATATCAAGCAAATCTAATGAGCCTCAAACTCTAAGTGACCAGTTTGGACACCGAAAATTGGTGTTTCTATTGAAGTACATAGGAATGTATTGAATTTGGAACAAAGCTAAAATATGTATTTTTATTATAAACTTAAACAAGTTCAAGTATAACTATATCACCATTTAATTTCTAGGCCAGAACAAACTCAACACATTCCAGTAACGTTGCCTTAATGCATGTACACAAATCCACAAGGATTCTCGTGTGAATACAAAAGGAAGAGTCCCAGTTTCCCTCGGGTCATTTTGTAGTAGAACAAGAAACAGAATGCCATACCAGGATCTCACCGGCAGCTGTGCTTCCATTTATACCATTCCCTGGACCAGAGGAGTCTCCACAAAGTAATTGGGGAGCCCCATATCTTCCCCCACACGCTCTTACCCTATAGCCAGATCTCATCTATTCCTCCCCCACCGTATGGAGCTCCACTTAGGCCCAACAAAGCATACACACTGGTCATTTTACTACTCAATGCCAAAAGGATCTGCTTCACAGCATAGTACTGTAGCTTTGAACAAAAGTGGCTACTACCAAAAAGTGAGTTTCTTTATAATGGTGCGCTCAAACCAGACCTGAATAAAGCATCATGCACGAGTGATTTACATGTTAAGTCAATGCAAAGACATAATACAACGAATAGACATCCTGGGTGAAATGAAGCGGTGCGAATTGGGCATTTTGCGCATTTGATGTGCTAACGCGTGAATCATACGATTCGCTAGAGTTGGAAAATCTGAACTTTAGCGGACATTCGCGCCGCGTTAACCAATTATGAGCTTGCTGTAGTATGGGCGTGATTATGACGTTGTTGGTGTCCCGAGGGGAAATCCTTCTGCTGACACCGGAAAACAGCTCATCAAACTGGGCTTGGCTCAGTCGGAAGCACAGCTAAAAGCTTCCATCATCCAGGTATAGTTTCTGGAGGTATAGTCATCCAGGTATAGTTTCTGCACCTCTGAAAGGACCTAGTGAACTCAGATGTGGCACCAAACAAATCTACGCTGTTTTTCAGTTTTCCTAAATCACATAAAGCACAGCTAATCTCTCAATAAAAACCATGTCAGCCATTTAGCAACGAAACTATGTGAAGGCAATTTGATGCGCTAATGTAGCGAGTAAGCTCAAAATGTTCACGCATCTACTTAAGTGCAAATAGTATGATTTATTTGCGCAAGACGCGTCTGGTGTGAACACAGCATAAGAATATGAGTGTTCTGAGAGGGACATACTCAATCGCTGGATGCATTTCAGAGATCAATTATCCATAGGCAAAGCTCTTCCATTTTTGAAACCAAAAGTAATGTGTTCAAATCAAGTAATGTATAAATCAATATGGCTAGTAACTATACCCTCATTCTGGTATAATAATCAAGAACCATTGTTGCCGTAGCCCCAACACCAAGTCATACACCACCAGTTAGTATATATGTAATATCATTGCGCATGCTACAGCCATAGTACGGCATCAAAATTCCAACATAGGCTCATTCTGAAAACGTAGCCCTATATACGTTTCTGGAGATCGTGAATTATGTAGCCAGAGCTACGTATGGCTGCATTTTGTCTTTCAAATGAATGCTGCAGGGCAGTATGACGCCGTTCCTTTTCTCGCTTACCAGCTGACCGCTTTTGTCCGTATGGATGGCTTTTCTGCTGTTACCAGTTTGTCTGGTAGCTCGACACGTACCTCGGCAGACTTGAGACACAGAGAGGAGTTGACCGCGACAACGGGGTTTGAGTCCAGTGAAGAACGGTTCCAGAAAGCAGGTAAGACAAAACCAAAAGCCAAAAAATAAAATAAGTAAATAACAGGGTGAGAATGTGGTCAAATCTGAAAATGTGGCTTTTCTTTTTCTGGATTGATTTTTAAAATACTACAGTTGGGTTAAGGGAAGGGGGTGGGCAGGTCAATTGGTGCTTTTTAAAATGCTATTGGTTGGGTTTAGGGAAGGGGGATGGTGGGGGTATCAGTCGGTTGGTCAGTCAGTAAATCAGTCAGTCGACAGCGGCCTCTGGTGGATTTACACAAGAGCAGGTGCGAATGGCACTCGCGAGAGAAATTTGAGATCTAAAAAAGGTACACAGCCCCCTCTGGTGGATTCGAATAAACTGCAAAAAAAACGTAGCTCCTGGCATGTATTTTGCTCTCTCCAGAAATGTATATAGGGGTACGTAATCGGAATGAGCCTGGGTTGCAAAATTCCTTGATCATTACACCAGAATGAGAGTATTCCTAGCCATATCTGTAGAAAATAGCAACTTGTATTTTTTTTTGTCTGTCTAAATACACAATGTGACTACAGAAGAGTCCAGCTTTAAATAGAAAACACTATTTTATTTTTGAGTGAGATGCTAATGGTCTAAACTGATTCAATGATCTATGCTAAGCTAAGCTAAAAGTGCTCCCACCAAACTTAGAAATGGTAGGGGAACACTAGGGGAATTGTTAAATGAGCATATTTTCCAAAAAAGCGAAGTAAAGTTGGGTTTTCTGACAGAACGCAAAGTTTCTTGACTATTATGACAGAATGAGAGTATGGTTCCTAGCAATACTTTCCTAGAAAATTTCATTTCACAATGTAAGTACAGAACATTAAAGCTTTTAATAGGCAGATTATAAAAAAATCCTAATGGTCAAATCTCATTCAAACCATTATGCTTAGCTAAATGGATTAAAAAATGGTCAACTGTTTAACTCTAAAAGACGTAAAATTAGCCTCAAAAAATGGTGGAGTGTTCCTTTAAGAGTAAGGCAAAAGCAAATATGGCATCCCAAGCCATTTGAAATGATGATTATTGACCATAGGCCTAGTTCAGTATGGGAAACTGCACAGTGGTTATTGTGCAGAACAACACTTCCTTTCAACGAAATGAAGCATAGCTACAGATTTCATGCATTGTAAAACACAATCCCTTCGTCCATGAGCATTATATGCCCAATGCCGCTCTCTCAGGCTCAACCTTTGTTCCTTCAATGTAAAGCTAATAATGCTCCACATGGCAAGCAGCATATGTAGGGCATTAATATTTAAGGCCAGAGGTTGAGAGGGCAGGAATGAGAGCAGCCTTTTATGACCAGAGACAACATTATGTATTAATGACCATCTTAATAGCCAAACACCTCATATGACTTTAACCGCATAATGCCTTTTCAGGTTATATCTCCAACAGCAGTTAAACAGACTCAGCCTGCAAAGTCAGCTGTGGCACTGATATTAACACTAATAATGCATGAAAGGGAGTGTGCTAATTTTTTTCTCCAGATGATGTACTTGAATAGGATAGAAATTAATATGGGGGTTATGAGCTACATTATTCTGATTCATTAATTAGATGTAGTGACAGTGTATAGTCTACATACTCACCAAACCCATTAAATTTCGATTTCCATGATGACCTGCCTACATTTACTTAATTATATGACACTGCCACACATTTGGTGAAATATACTTATTAGCAGTGCTTACTAAGGCAAACATTATATTTTTTTATGAACAAACCCCAGGAATATTATTGTAGTTTTGTCCTTGAGTTGGATTGGTCAAGCTGTCTTCCAAAAGCATTTTTCACTGTATGTATCAACTCTTCTTGCCGGCCTGTTTACAGGTTTCAGACAAGTTGGTGAAGATTAGTTTAGCTATTGTTTCTGCAGGTTACATCATTCTGCCAGTTGACAAATTTATGAGTGAGAGCCTCTGCTGATTGTTTAAAAATGCAGATTAATTCAGAAACAGCATTATTTATTGAATTTATTGAATTCTAATCATTTATTCAGCTGAATTTTTCAAAAAAAGAATAATTAAAGAGTACAACACTTGGTTGAATGTCTGAACTCACAGTATTACTATGCGATGAAAAAGCCAATGCACAATTGAATTGTTCTCTCAACCGATTTGTTCAAAAACACTGAATCATTCAGAAACAGAGCGTATATAAATAAGTCACTGATTCATTAGCTCAACAGTTTGTTCAAAAACTCTGATTCATTCAGGAATGAGACAAGTGACTGTTATTATGAATGATTAAATAATCACTTTTTTTTTGCTTACAATTAATAATTCACACACAAACAATAGACTGTCTTTTTTAAGAAAATTATATAAATGTATATAAATAATGTACTCAACGGGGTGACACGGTGGCTCAGTGGTTAGCACTGTCGCCTCACAGCAAGAAGGTCACTGGTTCAAGTCCCTGCTGGGTCAGTTGGCATTTCTGTGTGGAGTTTGCATGTTCTCCCCGTGTTCGTGTGAGTTTCCTCCAGGTGCTCCGGTTTCCCCCACAGTCCAAAGACATGTGCTATAGGTGAATTGAATAAACTAAATTGGCCGTAGTGTATGTGTGTGCATGTGAGAGTGGATGGGTGTTTACCAGTACTGGGTTGCAGCTTGAAGGGCATCCACTGTGTAAAACATGTGCTGGATAAGTTGCCGGTTCATTCCGCTGTGGCAACCCCTGATGAATAAAGGGATTAAGCCGAAGGAAAATAAATGAATGTTCTCAACCAATTTGTACTGAATTGTTTAAAGGCAAAACATAAAAAATAAAAACTGGCTAATGGGCTAAATGTATCTGAAACCACACGCTTTACTACTATTTGTGAGGAAAAAATGTCAATTTACAGTATTCGCAAAACAGCAGGTGAAAAGTATGCTGTAATACTTTTAGTGAGATTCTGAAATACACATAACATTTACTTTACTTTCCCTTGAAGCCAATGGCAATAAAACCAGTGAAAACCCTAGCAAATGTACTACATCCAAATTGCATTCACATTCAATTCCAACATTATATGTAAGACACATCAAGGTTATTCAAAGAGGTTTTCTGTATGAAAAAGTATTGTGAATCATTCTCTCAACTAAAAAGACATTTCAGAAATAAAACAAGTGACTTTTATTATGAATAAGCAAATTATGGTTTGTCTTAATTTGACATTGAATCATTTAGGAGCAATACACTTTTTCACCTTCAGGAACAAAACCTGGCTGACTGCATTTAAAAATCACACACTTTGCATTCCATATTATGTAAAAAGCGTAAAATGTCTAAATTCAGCAGCATAAAAGTATTCTGGTGACTTACTGTTTCTGGTGAGATTCAGAAATAAACAGTATTTTCAAATAGCAGTGAAACCACTGACAACATGGTGACTGTAGTACATTTCGACTGCGTTCGAAAATTAATATAATAGTATATGCAGTATATAATGAAATAAAACACAAAACAGTCCCTCAACCAGTTTGAACAAGATCACAGAATTAATCAAAATAAAAATAAAGCAAAACTGACTCTAATTGACTCATATGAATAAACTGATTTAAACTGATTTTGTTAATGGAATAATTTATTTTCTAATTTATTTATGTATGTATTTTATTTTATTGTATTTTTTAATGATTCAATAAATCTTTACATATTTTTCAAAAACACCCAATCATTCTAGAATTAAACAAGTTCTTTTTTCTATAAATAAATGTTTGAATTCTTCACTGCTACTGTACATATATATGAATTACTTAACAACTCGCCTTGATTTGTTAACTATCAGGTTAATATTACTTTTCTTTACAATCACACTTTTAAATTTCGATTTGGGAGTGGAAAAACCAGTATATAAATCACATATAAATATATAAAATATTCAAAGACAATAATTTATCTTTTAATAGGATGTTTCTTAATGTGATGGTTTTGGTCCCCTAAAATTTCATAGCCTCACCTGTGTCAGTGCAGAAAAATAATGATATATTGACATTATGCATTGCATATTCTATAATTCATGTTCTGTAATGCATACTGCATAAGAGAGAAGGAGAGAAAAGAGACTGCGGATGGCGTGATATACGGCGGAGCATGCGGAGTTAGGTGACAGAAGGCCCCATGTCTTTACCCAGCGGCATTGCAGGTGATTCATCCATACATTAATTAACAGCACATTCATTTTGTTTAATAACTCATAATGCATAATTCAGCCCCATTCGTCCTCTTTCATGTTACTGTGCCTTGCCATTTTCTTCGCATAACTTCAAACCTCACACACAAAGTAATGCCACGGTCACACTAGAGTTTGAGCGTGCTAAATTCTGTTGTATGGCGCTGTGAAAAGGGGCGGGATTAAACAAGATGATTAGACATTTAAAAAAGCGAGCGATTGCTCCATATTTTGAATTTCTGTACAGAGAGGTCATGTTTTGATCTTCGATTGGTTTTATGCAGTCACGTGATGCGATTTCGCAGGTCAGAGTTCACCAAGCTTGAACTTTGTCGCACGAGTTTGCGTTTCCAGTCTGTCGCATCAGCATGCGTATGAATAGAAGTCTATGGGGAGAAAAGTGCAGTGTGACCGCAGCTTAACACTTCACTTTTTTTATGGGGGAATAGGCCCATTTACAGTTTTACCATCTTTGTCTGGCATAAATCATTGAATTGGATTAGACCTCTAGCATCTCATTTAAAAAAAAATAAAAATCAAACAAGAGTTTTGATAATTTTTTCAGATTTAAACCTGACTATTCTGTGGTTACAATGTGTACTAAGACAATGATATTATGCAGCGCTGTTACCTAGTTACCTAGTGGGGACTATTTGCAGGTGCTGTGTAACATCATTGCGCACATTTCCTTGATTATTATGTCAGAATGAGAGTATAGTTCCTAGTCATATCAGCTTAGTAAACAGCAACTTAATTTTTTTCCTCAGTCTTAGTACACAATGTAACTACAGAAGGTTCATGCTTTAAATTGGATAATTATCTAAACTTTGTTGTTGTTGTTGTTTTTTTGAGCGAGATGCTAATGGTATAATCCGATTCAATGATTTATGCTAAGCTAAGCTAAAAATGCTCCCGCCAGACCCGCAGATCAGTTGAATGGATTAATAATGGTAAAGCTCAACTGTTAAACTCTAAGGGAGTTCTAAAATCTGCCTATATCTAAACATTTTCTTTAAACAAACGAAATACACACAGAACATCTTGAATCGTTGCTGCATAAGACTATAGCGATATGAGATTTGTTAGAGGAATGAAACTCCTCTTTGAGAGGCAGATCTATCCTCACTTGACCTCAGTTCGATGAAAAAAAAGAAAAAAAGCTCCAGGAAAAGCTGAAATGAAGAGGGCTTGTGTCTGTTCGAAATATATAATTACATCCTAAGTGCTCTCACATTTCTGCCATCTTGGCAAAGCTTTTGCGCAGAACCAGGACTGTGAATGATTGTTGTTGTTGTTTGTTGTTTCCAAGGGTTTGCCAAAGTCCTGATCTATGTGTCTTTTTCATTTATTAGTACAATCTTACTCTAAAATCATTCAGTCTTGCAAGACCAGTTAGTGCCCACAGCGGGGTCACAGTAGTCATTGCTTGGGCCGAAGTGGGCAATTATGCCAAACCAGCAGTGCCACTGTCTGAGAGACTACCCACAAATATGAGCCACCAAAACACTGTGCCATCATGTTTCCCTGTATAGGCTTTCTCTGTACCTATTTCTGAAGGATGAACCCAAGTACACTCCAAAAAGTGATACCCATCCATTTTTTCAGCCTATTTTTGCATCATAAACAGTGCTCTTGGTTTATCTGGCAAATCTTTGATATCAAAAAAAGCATGTGTTTGTGTGTATGTGTCTGTTAAATGTGGCTACTGTCTACCAACGTGTCCGGACATTGACTTTCTTACTTCACCAGCTAAAAATGCCATTGTTCTGATGTGTGTGTTTTGGGTTTTTTTCAGTCCTGCGTCTTGAATTTTTGATCCCACAAATGCAGTAATGAAAGGGTGCGGCCGTGGAGGATTTCTGAAGGACATGATATAACTTGCATAAATCTGAAACTCATATCTTGAAAGATGAATTCAATTATGGTTTGGTTACAAACAAGTGAAAGTACCAACATGTGCATAACATATTTAAAGAGATTGACGTAAGATGTTTTTGTGTGTGTGCGTGTGTGTGTGTGCTGTGTGCGTGTGTGTGCGTGTGTGTGTGTGCGTGTGTGTGTGTGTGTGTTTAGTCAAAGCTCACATGATACTCACATTTTAAAAATACACAGAAGCAGAAAGATATATATATATATATATATATATATATATTTTTTTTTTTTGTTTATTTTTTATAATTCTTAGATGTAAGACTTTTTCTTTGTAAACACTAGAGATGGTTGTGCGTGAAAAAACAGACTTGCATCTGAAATACAGATTACATTTTTTTGTAATAAATTGAATAATTATCTAAATTGTTTTGTTTTTCGGGGTTCATACACATTTTTACTACTAAAATTCCATGACTTTTCCATGATTTTTCCAAGACTTTCAAGTAAATTTTCATGACCTAATGTTTCGTGCAATGTCTACATATGCGTGGTAAAAAACAATGCATGTTAAAATTTATTACAGCATATCATAAAACACGCAACAATCTATTTAGTTTCAGTTTATATTTATATTTATGTAAAACTGATTTAGATAATGCTTACACCGCACTATTAAATGTGAGAGTATGTGATTGGCTAAGGACAGAAAAGTAGTAAAGACAACTAACCTATATTCAAGTATACAGATATCTGTTTTCCATGACTTTTCCAACACGTTGTGGGTTTTTCTGATTTTCCAAAACTTCACCAGGCCTGGAAGATGCCTTGTCAAAATTCCATGACTTTTCCATGACCATATGAACCCTGGTTTTTGAGTGAGATGCTAATGGTCTAATTCAATTCAATGATTTATGCTAAGCTAAGCTAAGCTAAAAGTGCTCCAACCAGACCCTGAGCTCTAGAGATGGTTGTGCGTGAAAATAATAAAACAGATTTACAGTTTCTGAAATACAGATTTATTTATTTATTTTGTTTTTGTAATAAATTGGTTAATTATTTAAATTTTGATTTGTTTTTGAGTGAGATGCTTATGGTCTAATCCGATTGAATGATTTATGCTAAGCTAAGCTTAAAGGG
>CAIGQV010000001.1:696450-711450 GCA_903798115.1 Danio jaintianensis
ATGGTCTAATCCGATTGAATGATTTATGCTAAGCTAAGCTTAAAGGGCTCCAGCCAGACCTGGAGATCTACAGATGGTTGTGCATGAAAAGAAAAAACAGAAATACATATTATGTATTTTTTTGCCACTTAAATCACATTTCTTCCTCATTTCGATGCTTAGTTTGACATTCAGCAGATCATCTTGAACACATCGTCATGCCTATTTATAAATATTTATGGTAATGAGCAGCTTAACAGGCATACCTAAAAATAACAATAAAAAAGGTCAGGTGTGTGCGTTAGTGAAAATGTGTTCAAATGGACAGCACTGAAATAAATTAAGAATGTCTGTTAAATTGCTATTTGGAATGTATGTTGATCCTGCTGTTCAAAGTGATAGCTAAGCTATTCTTTTATATATTTATTCATCATTTTTATCCAGATTTTCAAGTAACTTAATTGAAAGTTCCTATTTCCTTTTAGGATCCTCTTAAATTACAGCTCCATATAATTTAAAAAAATATATTTTAAAATGTGTATTTTCTTTTATTTTCTTTTACAATTCTGTTAATGTTTATCCTTTAAAAAAACTGAAAACAATTAAATATGGAAGTAGTTTGTAGTATTTTATGTAAATTTCTCACCATATGTTTGATTTCTTTTTTCATTCATTTAATTTTTCAATTGAAATATTTATTTACCTTTAATTTGTTTTATTTCAATGTTAATCTTTTCTGTAATTTTACTTAAACAGCTATTTTTATTTTTAAGTTTAATGATCAGAATAGTTTTTAATAGTTTTAGTTAAAAATAGCAACATTTGTTTGGTGAATTTGGATCATTTGGAGAAATCATTCATTCATTCATTCATTTTCTTTTCGGCTTAGTCCCTTTATTAATCTGGGGTCGCCACAGCGGAATGAACCGCCAACTTATCCAGCATATGTTCTACGCAGCGGATGCCCTTCCAGCTGCAACCCATCTCTGGGAAACCATTTGGAGAAATCAGTTCCTAAAAATGCAAAAAACAAAATTGTCAAATTAAATTATGTTATTTTTTGTTTCAGAACTATTATAGAATTTGAATTTTACTATACATGACATCCAGTCAACTTTCAGTAAAGTTGTATATGTATAAATCTCTTCATGCACTGCAATGTGCAACACTGTAAAAATATCCATAAATTAGCAGTTTTCTGTATTTTGTGATGCAACCTTGATCTTTCCTCCAACAACTTTTAACCTTGAAAAGTTCAAAATAGTGACTTTTATTCACATTTTTTATTGTTTATTAGTTTAAAGTGATATAATGTCTGGGTTGGTGTTGTATATTACGGTGCAAAAACCTTGTAATAAACTGCCAGTACATTTTCTGTTATTTTACAGACTTATTTCTCTGTATATTCTGTCTTATACATTATTTTATTTCAAACTACTAAAATGTCAATAAAAGTCACTTTGTTAAATGGTAGAGTTGAATTTTCAACATCAAAAGTCGACAGAGCAGAGATCAAGCTCCCATAATGCAATTTACAACCATAAATAAACAGAAAACACAACATAATAATACAAAAACTGTTAATTAACAGGTATTTTTTTACAGTGAATATCGTTATTATTATGATTCAATGTTAAATGTGGCCCTGAGCATTCTACTCTTAACCTTTCTGTGTTTTCAGTCTTTTTCTTTAAAGAAAAAAAAACAGCAGGAATTGGGCGAAATGGTGGACATCTGTACATGACCTAGGATGATCTCCACTGTGTCATGAGGGAGAGAAGAAGAAAGGAGGGGAGCAGGCGTAACATGAGGGCGAATGTTCTCCCAGTCTTCATTATTGTGGGTCGGTGTCCTCTTGAGACTCGCCACGGGGCCAGCCTGACAGAGCAGCACAATTACAGCTTCGGGACCGCTCAGGTATGCCTACAGCACTGCCATTTAATACACATCACTGGTGTCTCTTCACATTTTTACATCTTTTAATAATCGCAGAAGTACAAGAGGAACAGACTTTACATTTAAAGACACATAGAATGTGAATCTCTTGAACATTATAAGTGACCTATTTTGTTGCAGTGGTATATTTTTGGTAATATCCAACAATGCATTGTATGGGTCAAAAAAACATTTTCTCTGTCAAAAATCATTAGAATATAAAGTTTCATGAAGATATTTGGTGAATTTTACGACCCTAAATATAGCAAAACTACTCAAATATTTAGCAAAACAAAACAAAAAACCCGCAAATTGACTAATAATGTCCTGTGGAATACAAGAGTTTTGGTACAGACAAACATGAATGAATATGCTGGTTGTTTGGTAAAAAAACAAACAAACAAACAAAAAACATTGATTACATTGATTACAATTACAAAACAATTTTGGCTGTTCAAATGCGTTTGAACATATGACTGTTTACAATGCAAAAGCAATCCGATTGAATGTGTTTTCATCTACCTCAGGAAGTGGTCAAAAGTGGACAAGTTTTAGACCCTTTTTACACCTGTACTTATCAACCTGTGATCAGTAATGCCCTGAAGTCTGAAGTTGGGTCTAATGAAATTAGTCTGCAATCAGCTACTGTCCGAGCTGGGGTATTTGCATAAAGCCATCTGATTGGCTGACGCCTCTGTTGGCACTTGAAAAGTTGAGAAATTCTCTAATTCTGCAGCGAGCAACGCCACTGAGCGCGTCAAGTATGAAAGCCTCCGCAACTCGTGTAGGTTAATAACTGTGATGGTTGGATTTAGGGTTGGGGAAGGTGTAGACGTTAATAACTGTGATGGTTGGGTTTAGGTGTGGAGTAGGTATAGACAGTATAGTCATTAATGATGATGGTTGTGTTTAGGGTTGTGGTAGGTATAGACATTAATAACTGTGATGGTTGGGTTTTAGTGTGGGGTAGTTGTAGACGTTAATAACTGATGGGTACAGCGCCATCTTGCCGACAACATAGTTTTGACACGTGGGTCTCGATAACTTTAAGTTACGCCTCTACTACAAATTACACCCCTTCATGTTACACCTCTGACGCCCCGAGTGAAACAAATCTATGGGTGTCCAAACATGTGTTCTTGAATGCTTGAACTCTGTGATAGGAACTAGTGTCCAGAATTAACAAAAATTCCCTTAAAGGGATAGTTCGCCCAAAAATAAAGATTATGTCATTATTTTCTAATTCTCCACTTGTTCCAAACCTGTATGAGTTTCTTTCTGTTGAAAACAAAGGATGATATACGGAAGAATGTTGGAAGAAAAAAAAAGATTGACTTCAATAATATTTTGTGTTCATACTATGGATGTCAGTGGCTGTTTTTCCAGCATTCTTTGTGTTCTACAGAAGTAAGAAATTCATAAAAGTTTAGAACCACTTGAGTGTGAGTAAATAGTGAGGAAATGTTAATATTTGGGTGAACTTTCTATTGAAAGTCCACATGAAACAAAAGTTAGGATTGTCCTTTTTTTCTCATATTGTGACATGTGTACATCCAATTGAAATGGTCCTGAAATGAGAAGAAAATGTAGGAACTGATTGGATCATTAGAAGATGGGTGTTGCTTACAAAATGGAAGAAGACTGAGGAAGATGCCTCTGCCCAAAAAGACATCCCATGTGACCAGAAGTGAAGAAAAGTCATTTTAAATTGTGTCGCTAAAGTACAATAAAGTAAATCCTGTGTAGTAAAGTGATTTTATCCTATGTAAGAATGGGGATTTAACTACAACAGTTCTAAATGTATTTCTGGCGAATTACTAAAAATGTGATCAGTATGATGGTAAAAAAAATAACATCCTACTGCAATCTTTTATCAAAAACAGAAATAAGCGCAGTTATAATAGCTATTATGTGATTATATTGTATTGCAGTATTGAGCACTTAAGTGTTGAAGTTAAATCAAAAGTCATTCACAGAATACTTTTTAAATGAAATGATTTAATAACAATACTTTGCTTTTACTCATCTTAAATTTAAAATAAAGTTACCTGAGCTAGAGAAGTGACACTATCAAGAAGCCACCGAGAAGAAGAGCCAGAGAAGAAAGAGTCCCAGAAAAAACAGCCAGATAAGAATAGCCAGAGCAAAAGTTACAACCTAGTAGTGTCTCTTCCTTGACAATGTGACCAAAGCCTGAATACTGAGACATTCAAATTGTCCAATGAAGAGCTTCCTCAATGGAACCACATCGTAAAATCCACGAAACCCTCCCACATCTTAGGCAGGTCCTGATTTTTATCAGCACTTCTGCTTTGCAATCTATATGGGCCTTTTTGGTGCAATAATAACAAATGCATATGATAAATGTCATCCTTTTACCTAAATAGTGCTTGCATAAAGTAGTGCATACACCTGATGCTGTTATGTATCTTTGTAAGTCATTGTAAGTCCTCTTTCGAGGCATGTGCAAGCGCACGGACCTTCCTCCCCCATCCCTTGGTATTAAAAAAAATGGGCTCCCCCAAAATCGTAGCTTGCATGTAGCAAACACTAATGCTGTCCTACACATTACCTTAATGTTGTTGGCTGACAGTGCTTGCAAGCAGAAAAAGCTTTGGTGATCCCATTGTTCTTAACCTTTCCCCTAGTCTATCTGCAGTAATGGAGATCTGAATGACCCTCTGGGCTCCACTTCGCTTTTGACAGCTCTCAAATAGAGCTCGGAACCGACAGATAAAAAGATCAGTTCTGTATAACCTGTGACAAATAAGCAGATCCTCATGGAGCCGTTAAGATGGCAAACCCCATGTTCACCGGGAATATTGTGTAATCCAACCATAATCCATGACAAGTCTTTTTTACCTGGGACATAAAACTCTTTGTGTAGAAATGATATAAGCTGGTTTTATCTTGGCCATGCCTTTATCTGAGGTCAGCCGCTAAACAATGCAGCCCGTTAGAAGATTGATGTCATGATGAGCACAAACAATGGAGCAGTGATATACTTACTGGTTTATGTAGCAGTCTATATCACATAGGTTGCTTGACTTCCACCTACTCAGCTAGATGCAAAAGTTGGCCCTCGTTTATTGTACTGGCCCCATTGCATCAGTGGCGACCCACATTCCCATGATCAATATAGTCCACTTGCTCCACCTCTTGGATCATGAGGCATTAGGTTTGTATAGGTTTTTTTCCCACTATAAACATGCTAAAGGTGAAATAGTTATAGAAGAATATCTACTCATAGTTTGAACTACGAACATGCTTAAGGTGAAATACTGTATGGTAGGTGAATATCTATTCCTATAAGAGCCAATACTAAATGTGCTTTATGAATTGATAGTAGTAGATGAGTTAATATACTGTAGGACTTCTGATTTTGCATATCAGCACAATTGCATGGCTGTTTCTCAATATGTGTTCTTAAGTGAGCCAATTTATTAAATTCCAATACTCAAGACTGCAAGTACACATGAAGGAACCCCAATGTGTTCTTGATATCGAAGATGAAACGAATGCAGACTTGAGCGCAGCACTCACTCGAAGTCCCAGAAGCCATCATGGCTAAATAGAGGCGGAAAGCACAGCATTTTATATTCACTATTATTTACAGTTCAGAGTTTCCCTAAATGAGACAGTGAGAGTAAAAACATACACTTGAAAATTTGAATACAATCATAAACACATGAAAAGATGTTTATTTGCTGAAATTCATATTAAAATCAGTTTTATTTGTAAGTATCTTTTGTAGATGTTATATATTGAAATGGAAAAAACAAACAATAAATTGTTGTTTGAATGTTTATTCATTCATTCATTCATTTTCCTTTGGCTTAGGGTGCTTTCACACTTGGTTCAGTTGCCTGGACTGTACGCAAGTTCGATTGTCCCCCCTTGCCACCTTCTCGGTTGGTTTGTGTTCACACTGACTCTTTTCCTTCTGAACCCCGGTACGCTTGCGTCATCGAGCTGCTGTTGTGTGTACGGCTGTTGCTAGGTGACGGACACGAAAGCAAAGCGCCAAAATGGAAAGCCTCACATTACGGTCGTTCTGCTTTTACTGAATCTTTTGGTTTTGGACGTACCATCTGCCGCAAAAATATTATAAACGTTCAGAACATCACGCGATGTCTGCATGAAGCTGTTTTTGGAGGAGACAAGCCATTATCACTGTGATTGCCCTGGCTCAGTCTCGCTTGTCACCAAGGTACAGTACGTGATACACAGACACACACACACACGAATAAACATTATGAAAACAATAGTTTGTTGGCGGTTCCGTTATTTGGTAGGATTGCATTCATACCAGAAGTGAACCGGACCAGAGGTCGCCACAGCAGAATGAACCACCAACTATTCCAGCATATGTTTTGCGCAGCGGATGCCCTTCCAGCCGCAACCCAGTACTGGAAAACACCTACACATTCTGGCATTCACACACACACTCATACACTACGGCCAATATAGTTAATCCAATTCACCTATAGTGCATATCTTTGGACTGTGGGGGATACTGGAGCAGCCGAAGGAAACCCACCAGGCACTCAAACCAGCAACCTTTTTGCTGTGAGTGCTACCCACTGAGCCGCCTGTTTGAATGTTGTAATGTTTAAATTATCTGTGAAGTGAAGGTCATGTGACCAACAGGAAGAGAAAAGCATCTCATTTCTCACAGAATGCGTTTTGTGTTTTTGCGGTTTTCTGGGTTTGTTCTTCCGAGGTAACTTGGCAAGACCGCTTTCCAGAGGTCGCCAGTCCATTCTCTGCATTCATGGTACTGAAAAACAGCCCATGTCTCTGTTGTTTAATACACCTGATTTAGATAACCAGCTCGTTAGAAGAGACAATGGGTGCATCTCAATCAGCTCTCTTCTTCAGTAGTCAGGGCAATGATCAGGGAGTCAGACTATACGTATTACAGAGGTGTGAAGAGATATTTAAGATTTGAATAAAAGTCACGCCTCATGCACTTTAATACCTTTTGAATTGAACATGCTTCTTTTGAACTGGAATTAGGGCAGAATATCCTATGATGTCTACTTCGCAGGGCGCTTACGGTTGAAGGGAACAAACCTCAGAAGGGGTAAGAGAAACAAAATGTGCAGAAAGGGGGTCATGAGGATCAGGATTGAAAACTGTTGTTGTAGAGCTAGAGATAGTTTCTTTATTTGATAGTTAGCTCAGTGTAAGATCTTCACTTCATGATACATTAATAAAGACTATACCACATAGATCCTGACATTTTGGACTTTAAATGACACAGTTTGTTCTTGTTGATTTGGTAAACTGATGAAAAAGAGAATTTCTACCGCTCTGTTGTCTGCTCGTGTGAAGAGTTGGGGATGTCTCTATTATCATTTGGCTGGCGAAGTAGATGTAGGGATAGGGTCAGATAGCCCTTCTAACTAATATTTTCAACACAGGGTCATTGGAAATACATGCTTCAGTCTACATTTTTGTGAAAAAAACAAAACCTACTTAAACATATTTTACTGCAGTTTCTAGGTAAAATGAATGCTACGGGGCAGTATGACAACAACATTTGTACCTTTTCACACAAATGATATTTACAGGGACATATTATTAATTAATAAAGGACTATTTCCATGTGTTTCTTTGCACAACACCAAATTAATTGCACAAAAAACTTATGGTGTCTATGATTTGTAATTGACCTATTATTCTCAAACTTTTCACTCGGGGTCAGAGCATTCAGAGCACTTGGGTTTGAGTCTGGTGATGTGTGGTAGCAGTGCACTTTCTCTTTGCTTTTAAAAACACTATTGTTTGGGTTTAGGGAAGGGTTTCGTCAGTGGTTCGCTGGTCAAGGTGATATATATGAAAAGCCCTGCCTTCTTGTGGGCATGTGTATCTGAAATGTACAGTACCCTAAGTAATGTATTTCAGATTTGCAACAATGTGGACAGCACCCTCTAGTGGAGTGCTGACTGAAACATGCAACAAAATGTATCCAGAGCAACATAAGTTATGTTTTGCAAAAAATGTATGCTGAAGCACATATTTCCAATGAGCCTATTTTCCAGGGTACCACACATTACATTTTCGTGCTGATACAACATTTTCTGCTGTGTAATAATGGTGTCCCATATCTTAGGAGAATATTTTACCACTCTGTTTCAATAGCAAGGAGTAGACATTGTGGTATAGTGGTATAAAATAGATCTGAGCTTGGCCCTAAGGCTTTTCTCATGGTCATGGTCACATTTTTTATGATATGATATGAATTGTCCAGTGAGTGATGTTAAAAGGTTTTTCAAAAGCAGATGCTGGTATGTGTTGCCTTATGAATGTATCGTTGCAGTTTGGAAATCAAGTTTGAATGGTCCTAAAAGGTTATTTTGCCTCATGTTATTATATTTTAGGATGTTGGCTGATTTTTGTCCTAAAGGATTCTTGTTTTGCGAATACAAAGTCAAGCTATTTCTTTTAACATTTCACTTTCCTTATTCCAAATTGAAGTATTTTATGTTAGATTTATTTGATTATAAATACTTTTTTTCCCACCCTTAGCATTAAGAAACCAGGAATTCGCCTTTAACGGCAGATGTGTCTACTATTGTCAACCTTGCTCTAGCGAATGATATATTAAATAAATTACTATTGAAATGTCAAGCAGCCAATTCATCTTAACTCAAGAGGCCTGTCTGTAAGAACATACATCATGCTGGATGGGCTTTATTCAAGTTTAATGTTAATTTTATTATCAGAACACTGATGCAAACTGAGTTTTATTCATGAGGTAAAGCTAAAGCACGAAATGTAGATGAGGGCAGGTTCTTAACAAGGCTCTTCACCCCTATAGTCCCCCTTCCCCCTCTGCTCTTCATTCCTGTGCTCTACAGCAAGGGCTCTCAGTCTTTGCAGACCCCCAAACATATCTTACGCAAAGATCCTTCATTCTAAAATGCACAAATAAACGAATAAAGGCAGAAGAAACATTATTGTTTTATTTTAGAAACATGTATTCAAAATTCCAAGTATCAAAGTTATTCATTAAAGCATGTGTTTGTAGAAAATGACAAAAAATGCAATGGTTTTCTGATATGTATGGGTTTATCTTTACACCTGACCCAGAAATTGTTATATTTGGGTACTCTCATTCTCTGCTGGATTATAATGTGTCCATACAAAGCACCATAATTTATGGAATGATTATTGCTAAGAGTGTCATTCTAAAACTGTGCAAATCAGATTCTATTCCTCAATTTAAGACATGGTTAACTTACTCAAATATTGCACATGGAAAGAGTCTGTTGTGGAGTTATTGATAATCTTGAAAAGTTTTACAATATATGGCAACCATTTCTTGATCACCTGGACCAATATATTGCGTATTCTGAGCAGCAGTGTAATACTTAATATGCTCACTACCCCTATTGACTGCCTCTTTGTATTTTCATTGAAACCGTTTATATGCCCTAATTGTTTTTTAATAATAACTTTTATTTTAATTTTTATTATTATTATTATTATTATTATTATTATTATTATTATCATCATTATTTTCTTTGTACTATCATGCTTATTTCATGTATTCTATTGTTGTTGTGTTGTTTGGTAATTATTGAAAAATGTAAAACTAACAAAAACACTTGTTAAAAAAAAAAAGCTACATATATGGGACCATAAATTAACAGTTTTACTCAAAATGTCAAAAGTAAAAACCACAAAAAAATATTTAGATTTCACTGGATTTATTAAAGGGATAGCTCACCCAAAAAAAATTCTGCCATAATTTACGGACCCTTTACTTGATCCAAACCCATTTGAGTTTGACGAGAACACAAAAGACATTGAAGCATGTTGGAAACCTGTAACCATTGACTTACAGTATTTGTTTTTCCAACTATAGGGGTCATGGTTACCGATTTCCAACATTCTTCAAAATAACTTATTTTGTCTTCAACAGAAAGAAAAAAAAAATAGTTTGGATCAAGTGAAAGATGAGTAAATGATGGCAGAATTACAGTTTTGCTGAACTATCCATTTAAATATGGGTATAAGTAAGATATAATATCTTTATATTTTATCTGGCTCCCTGTGAAACGGAGAATTGATTTAAAAATTTTAACGTATGTATTTAAAGCTCTACATGGACTTGCCCCGGCCTATATATCTGAACTCTTAAGTTTGTATTCTTCCCAAAGATCCCTCAGGTCCTCTGCTCAGCTCCTGCTAATTGTCTCTAAATCCCGCTTGAAAACAAAAGGAGACAGAGCTTTTTCAGTCTATGCTCCAAAACTTTGGAACACATTACCTTTAAAAGTTAGAGCCTCATCTTCATTAAGTGTTTTTAAAAAATGTGTCAAAACCTACCTTTTCTCTCTGGCCTATTGATAGAAATTAGTTTTTTAGTTTTAGGACTCTATGATTATACAGATTTTTAACATTTATTTGTATTTTTTAAATTAGCATATATCGTCCTGTTTTTCTTATTGTTTATTTTACTGTCTATTGTGGTTGCCATGTTTGTGAAGCACTGTTGTTTTAAGGTGCTATATAAATAAAGTTGACCTTGACCTTATAGAAAACATTTCTTACACATTTTAATTTGTCTTTTAGAGGTTTTTGTTTTTTAATTAGGGCTATAGTATCAGATATTGATTTCCTAACTCTTCTGAAATTACACCATTAGTAATGTGTATGAAAGTTAATATACACATGTCTGAAATCATTGCATATTTATTTTCTTATTTTATGTCAATAAATAAAGCTCTAACTGAAAAGAAATATGTAGAAATTATAGTAAAGTCACAATGTAACTAAACTTAACTAAGACATGAAATGTTTAAATCTTTGAATTAGTCTTACTATTATTTTCCACTCAATTGCGACTCTCTGATGTTTCTCATTTTGAAAACACTGGCTTTTCAATATTTTAACTGAATCATGGAAAATCACGAAATAAATGCACTAAAATCATTCTACAGCAGGATGAAGCCTATAGAAAACCAGAAAACGTGCATTTAAACCATTAGAACCAGCTTAGACCGATTTTGCATTGAGCTCTAAATGCTTGTTTTCAAGTGTGTTTTCAACTCCTTTAGCGAATGAGGTGCTAAAACAACACATGCAAATAAATAACACTATATTATCGGCTACAGTCAATTCATAGCAAAAGCAAATTTCCCCCCTGTGGTGTATATTGGCACATATTTCCGTGGTAATTCGCTGTCCTAATAAATATTAATTCTGAACATCGGGCTGTATATGTGAAGCAGCTACATCTGTGCCAGAGCCCCACATTCATGGGCGTTGTGAACTCGCCATTTGTCATTTTTCATAATTATGCATTGTCTTTGGTCATGTGACTCCCACATTAATGCGTTTGATCTATAGATTTCATTGCTATAAGGACCTCGGGGGAAATGGAAGATAATTGCAGGGAAAGGACACCGGGAGAATAATAGCGAACAGTGCTTGTTTAACCTCAAAATCACTTCACTGGTATGACCTCCAGAAAACGTGATTTATTACTCATTACTCCTCTCCAAAAGTAATATTATTGCTTTGCTTACCACTCCCTGTCAACTAGGGTAGTTTCGCTAAAATTACAAATGATAGAATCCATAATAATCATCACAAACAACCAAATTCTAACCATCAAAACTGGTATATTTTAATGGTTTCTATAATGTGTTTGGGGATATATTCCATTAGGATTTATTGGTTTTATCATGGCATCAGCAGTAGGCAAAAATAACTAGTAGACACCCAAAGGACTGTTACGGTTTCCATTAAAACCCATACAATCTCCAAAATATCCATTAAAATCATTACAAATTATATGGTGGTTATATTGTTTTGTTTTCTAGGGTATTCATCATTATGCAGTTTCTAATATTCAAAATAAATAATAATTTATTTTCTAACACTCGACAAGTTCAGTAAATTGCACACTTTCTCTTTTCAATTTTCGCTTTGCACATCTAATGCTAATGTTAGAGTAGCCTATATGTATCCATTCACTTCATATTTCTTTAGACAGAATCGTTATTCTTATTTATTTTCCACTGATTTAGGGGATTTGACTAGTATTTAGTGGTTTCCAATCTGTATGTTTTCTTTTGGGGATATGTGGAAAATAAATGAGAGATGCTAATCAGGTGTAGCGATTAGCTTATTGCAAAATGCTAAAAATAACTTATTTCTGCCTCATTTTATCACCAAAATCCAAATTGGTTTGCCACTAAGAGTAGTTACAAACACTCCATGGTTTAAAATGAGTTTTAAGTAAAAGCAGAGCATTAATCTTATTATCTTTCTCTTGTAACATAATGCTAATATCTCCTGTAGCATAAACGTGATTATATTTCAAGTTAATGTCAAAAGAAAAGGTCATAGAAATGTTTTGTTTTTGCTATCAGCCACCCATTTTGATCATACAATGTGACAGAAGATAGATTTTTAGCTATTCGCTAACTCTGCATTTCTCATTTAAACACTTTAAACTCTTCATGGCAGTGAGTGTTTGTATGGGTGAGGATGGCAGTTTCCAGAAAAGAAAGGTTGACGAAGAAAATGTTCAAAAATGATTGGACAGAGAGGTATGTGTTCTTTTTTTCTCCAATCCAGAACATTTTTATTTTTAATTTATAATGAGATAGTTGGAGTTGTGAAGAGTGTAAATATGAAATATGCCACTATAAATCAAAGTTTATTGAATACAGACTGCATACAGAAATACAGCCATTTATCACATTGGACTGTTCTGTAGTTTGCACCATGTTACTTTTGACCTGCCTCTGGTTGTTGTTTTGTTTTTTCATAAAAATTGCTGACATTTATTAAGTGTCACTTGTCAATTTGCCCCTTTTTCACTTGTTATTATTATATTTTTAAATGGAAAAGGCATTTACTGTTTTCAATGGTTGACCTTTGACATTGATGAAAATTCAAATTTGGACCTTTGAATTTCCTGACTGAAGCATTAACATAACGTCACAGCTAGATTTTTGCCCCTTAGGTTACACAGACTTGCTTTCTGTCAGCTTATTATAGGTGCATATTAATTCTCACATTAAACTAAGCTCACGTTTTAAATTTATAGTCCAATATAATGTAACTTACACTTAAAAAACAATCTTAAAAGAAAAATGTTGCTGATGTAAGCTACATATTTAATTTGCAGGGTATAAGGTGGAATAGTTTTCATAGTGTAATACTCAGTATATTCTTGAGTACTTTTAGAAGGGCTACTTTTATCTCATATTTTGAGTAATATTTAGAACAGATAGCTTTACTCTACATTTTTTGAGAAGTAATGGTACTTTTACTTGAGGATGACTTTTCTGTCCTCTTTCCTCAACTGTTTAGCTAGAGTATTAATATATGTACTGACTACAAAGCAATAAAACACAGTTGATATTGCTCATTCATATTGGACATTGCATATTGCTTGGATGTTATGTTTCATATGAAGAGCTGAGATGCAAAAACCTCTAATATCTTTCTGAATATTCTTCTAAAATTAGCAGTTTTCTCATCTTCAGTTATGTTCAGTTATTTCACTTTAAAGGCAACGAATATAACATATTCTTTGCCATAAAATGGAAATAATGGAAATGAATAAACATACACACAGGAGCCTGAGAAAAATGCTCATTTTAGAAGAACATTTCAGGTGACACTCCCTTTTAAATAAATAAGTACACATAAGTCCCCATTTACTCACCCTAAATGAGTTTCAAACCTGTTTGAAATTTGAAGAATGTAGAAGCCGTCAACATCCATGGTAGGAACAAAATACTATGGAAGTCAGTAGCTATGTTTCCATCCAGCTAATTTTATGCGCATTTTGGAATATTGCATAAAGAAATGGCAAGATGCACATACATTTTGTAAATGTGCATTAAAAAAAACTTGTGCGAACGACTGAGTAGAATAAACTCTTTATGCGATAAGAAGTGATGCAGAAAGGAACAGACAGCACTCCACAATGGGAAATTTAATTTTAATTAATTAATTAATTAATTTATTTATTTAGTGCGACGCGGTGGCGCAGTGGGTAGCACGTTCGCCTCACAGCAAGAAGGTCGCTGGTTCGAGCCTCGGCTGGGTCAGTTGGCATTTCTGTGTGGAGTTTGCATGTTCTCCCCGTGTTCGCGTGGGTTTCCTCCGGGTGCTCCGGTTTCCCCCACAAGTCCAGGGACATGCGGTATAGGTGAATTGGGTAAGCTAAAATTGTCCGTAGTGTATGAGTGTGTATGAATGTTTCCCAGTGATGGGTTGCAGCTGGAAGGGCATCCGCTGCGTAAAACATATGCTGGATAAGTTGGCGGTTCATCCCGCTGTGGCGACCCCAGATTAATAAAGGGACTAAGCAGAAAAGAAAATGAATGAATGAATGAATGAATTTATTTATTTATCCGTAAATATATATATATATATATATTTGATTATATATAATAATTGACTATATATATATATATATAGTTGAACCACTACCAGAAAAACTCAAGATTCACCTGAGAGCAATTTACCAATTCAGGACAGATTTAGAAAAAAGTCTAATGGTAATGTATAGAAAAATACATTATGACAAAATATTATATCAGCTTGTTCAAGCATTTTGCATGTAAAAATGTATGCTATGAATTAATGCCTAAATGTTGAGACTATTCAAACAGAGACCAAAAGAGTACATTTTGATCAACATGACATAAGCAATTGATAATGTAGAAAACAGCATAATCATAATCAATGCATGGATGAACCAAAGCATTTGCAACTTGTTCAAAGGAATGAGAAACTGCTTTTTTTTTTATGTTTGATACGATGACGTGAAGATTGAACAGGTAGTTTTGAGAATTTCAATTCCGATCTGAGAAATGTACCAATGTGACTGCAGAAAAAGTCATGTGATTTTGTTTTGATAGATTATGTGATAGCAAAAATGGGAGCAAATATGAATTACGGGAGTTTTCCAGGAGAAATAACAAAATGGGAAGGTGGCGGGAGATGGGTGTAAAATACGGGAAACTTCCAGAAAAAACAGCAGGTATGGATGGGACGGCATTAATGAACAAACCAGTGGACTGATTACCTTGTAAAACATCTGTA
>CAIGQV010000001.1:713188-728527 GCA_903798115.1 Danio jaintianensis
ATAGATAGATAGATAGATAGATAGATAGATAGATAGATAGATAGATAAACAGATGAACGGAAAGACTGATGGATGGATGGATGGATGGGCGGACAGATGGATGGATGAACATAGATAGATAGACAGACAAACAGATGAACGGAAGGACTAATGGATGGATGTATGGATAAATAGATCGAGAAACAGACAGATAGAAAAACAGATAAACGGTAAGACTGATGGATGGATGGATGGATGGATGGATGATTGGATGGATGGACAGACGGATGGACAGACGAACAGATGGATGGATAGATATTTTATCACACTAATCATCAACATCTAATATCAAAAACAACCTTAAACTGAAAACTGTTGTTCTGCCTGTCTGTATTTTCTGCCCAAACACTATTAACGATCTCTAAGAGAATGCATCACAGAGTCAGTCGTTATTAAAGCTATACATCTCTAGAACTGCACATGTCAGTAATGGGGCATGAATATTGATGCTACAGAGAGAAGGCCTGATGAGAGACGACGTACACTGAATGCTTTAACAGCTGTGTAATTGAATCAGATTCATATTATATGATCATGAATTGAGCTCTTTGTTGTTGTTTTTTTTCTATAATGCATAGCTGGATATAACCTAGTGAGAAGAAAACAGATCAAAACAAGAAACTAGATCATTTAAAAGTTTACTTGACACTATGTCACATACTGTATCTACATTCTAAACAAACAAACAAATTGTAATGTAAAACATTAATAATCAAAGAAAATAACTTTAATTAAGTTAATTGGTTTAATGCAATTGTTTGTGGTCTTGCTATTATAATCTTAGACCTTGAACCTCAGCATTAGAGCAATGTGGAACAAATCAGCAGCAATCCATCAAAAAGATGAATCTAGTCAAGCTTTTTTCTTTTATCAATATCCGTGGTCTGAGGTTAGAGAAGATCTTCTGAATGAACACACAGTGAGCTGTTATATTATAATTGTTTGTTTGATTGATTATATATATAGTGTAATAGAAAATTGTATTCAGCTCTATGACAGATATCACAGCTTTCGTCTAATAAACACAATAAAGGAAAACTCTTTGATGATAAATCTGTCAAAATACATAATAGCTAACCCTCTTATGAAACCAGATATTTACTCAGATGTTGTACCACAATTTGTGATTTTTTTTTTTGTTAATCTAGCATATGAGCAAAAAAAAACAAAAACGTATTATACAATAGTTAACAATAATTAATATACCCTAACATAATGTCAGGTATATTTAGAATAAGAATAATTTGATCACAGATTAAGATAATATATTTAAGGATCACAGATATATTCTTTTGAAACCCCAAAAATATGAATTAATTGTAATTTTACACTTTTATACTTTGTCACTTTCCTTCAGACCGCTAGGTTTTACCCATTTGTCAGCAACTAATTCTTTTAAATAAGTAGATCAGATCAGAATAACTATTTTATTTCATTATAACATAAAAATATATGTTACGATAAATGACGATGGAACATTATTCCACCTATTTTGTTTTCACAAAAGTAAATTATTATTATTTTTTTAATTAATTTATTTATTTATTCATGAATTTATTTTAATTTTATTTATTGATTTTATTTTATTGAATTTTTTGAAAATAGGCTAATTTTACAATAAGTCACCTAGAGCTAAACAGTTGAGTTTTACTCGTTTTGAATCCATTCAACCAATCTCTGGGTCTGGCAGGATCCCTTTTAGCTTAGCTTAGTGTAAGTCATTGAATCAGATTAGACCATTAGCCTACAAAATAGCAACTTTTCATTTTCCGTTGGTCTTAGTACACGATGTAACTATAGAAGAGTCATGATTTAAATAGGAAAAGTAGCAAAACTCATTTTTAAGTGAGATACTAATGGTCTAATCCGATTCAATGATCCATGCTAAGCTAAGCTAAAAGTGCTACCACCAGACGCAAAGATCGACTGAATGGATTCAAAGCGGGTAAAGCTCTATATTTAACTATAGATGAGTAGTAAAATGAGCTTATAAAAAAAATAGTGGAATGTTTTTTTACAGCAGATACTTAACTTTATATACATGAAGCATTAAATATGCTTCATGTACATTTAACATTGCTTTTCCGTATTCATTTAAATCAAAAACCAAAATAGGATATTTGGTATTTGACCCAAACACAAACACTTAGCTCATATTTAACCATAAACAGCTAAATGATTAAATGTATCCATCAAAATCGCTATAATGAGTGATTCCAGTGCAGAAAATACATGCAAGATCCCAGACCTCAACAGCATCACAGACAAATTGAGTGCTTTACTCGCATCACACCTGTAGTTTAATTTGAAATCGAAAACAAAGTGTCATGGCAGCAGTCCATAATGATCAACTTTACACCCTCATAAATAAGAGTTTGATAGGCATTTAATTGACTAGTAAATTAATGGTTCAGTGTGTGCATTTCAATCTGATACATATGCATGCTTTAATAAAGAACCCTCAAGGACCGGTAAGAGCAGATGGACGTGAGATGGGCCTTATGTTGCATGTGTTTGTGTGTGACCAGCTATGCATGTTTGTGAACATGCATAATGCAAAAGAATCATGCACCTTATTGCTATTTTATGAAGCCCTGATTTGCATTTTGCAAGCTTTATAGTTAAACACACACACATACTCGTAAACACATGCTCCGCCGGGTTACTCTGCTACTCATTCTATTGTCAGGAGAAGTGTTTATACTTTGTACTTCTCTCTAGCTGCTGTCATTTACTGTAAAAACAACCAACCAGGCTTAAGTTGATCCCATTATACTGTCTGTTTTACATTTTGCATGTTTCCTTCTTTGTCATTTGTCCTGCCTCGTTGTTGCAGCACAGTGTGGGCACGTTTCTCACTTAATAACAGACAAATGAATGTGACAAGTGCCGCTATTGTTCACAATGACCAGCTTGCCAAAATAGGCTTCGTATTTTTTCAACACTGAGCCCATCAGGGGATCTTCTCAACTTACTGCAAACACTGAAAAGGGAACATTGATCGTTAGAAACTGAAATAAACATGCTTTTATTATTAATAAGGATACCATGCAATAAAACAAAACTATTAGGTTCAGACTTTCACTGACTAATCCTTTGGTTTCTTTGGAAAAAATATCTACACTTTATCATACAAAAAAGAAAACTAGAAATAAACATTTAAGCTATTTTTATTATTGCTTATATTGAAATTACAGTAAGATTGTTTTACCATAAATATTATAAAGCCACTAACTTTAGATACTCATTGCTGGACATTTAAAAAAATAAATAAACCAAAATGTGCAAGGATAATATCACTATGTTACTAATATTACAAATGATAATCTGCCGGGCTTCTAAATATTAATGCAGTTGTCTACATTCATTTGAACTGATTTACTGAAATCAAAATGCAGAAAATAAATGAGTGCTGGGCTTTGAAACACTAGCTATTCACTGGGCTATTCCTGCTAAATACTGAAGAAACTGGCAACAAAGAATATGATTTACATATATATCGTGTAAATTCTCAGAGATACAGTATGTGTCTAGTTAGTTTTGAATGTGAGACCCACAGAAAGCAGCTAATCGCGAAACAAATCTTGTTTTTGAAGTTACCACAGAATAAATTGGCTGAAACATCATGGCTGTCGTCATGTTCAACACTGCTGTTGTGTCATGGGCGCTACCTATGCACATTGACTGTCTAAATAATTCACAATAACAAAATACATTTTGTAGAGTTCATAATTGAACTCCAAATCCTCCACCAAGTCATTCACTGATGAAAAAAAAGGTCCAACTTCATTGCTTAAAGTTTCAGACAACCCAGGCTCATTCTGAAAACATACCGCTATATACATTTCTGGAGAAATACGCCAAATACGTCCCAGGAGCTGTTTTTTTGCAGTTTTTGTTTTCGCGAATCCACCAGAGGCAGCTGTTTACACTTTTCGAGATCTCAAATATCTCTCTCGAGTGCCATTCGCGCCTGCTGTTCTCGTGTCAATCCACCAGAGGTTGCTGTCGACTGACTGATCGACTGACCCACCCTCCTCCTTCCCTAAACCCAACCAATAGTGTTTTCAAGAGCACCGATTGACCCGTTTATTTTATTTTGTGGCTTCTGTTTTTGTCTTACCCGCTTTCTGGAACCGCTCTTCGTGTGACTCGAACCCCATCGTCGTGATCAACTCCTCTCTGTGTCTCAAGTCTGCCGACGTACATGGCGAGCTACTGGTCAAACTGGTAACAGCGGGAAAGCCGTCCATACCGTAAGCAGTCAGCTGGTAAGTGCGGAAAGGAACGGCAACAGTGTTTTGCGATTTCATGATTTGTTTACTGTTTTTACACTTATATATTCTTTTTTGTTTGAAACTTTTTTATATGATTGTATCCTCTTTTTGGTTTTTCTGGTGTTTTCTTAGCTCGGCTATATTGTAAATGAGGGCGCTACCTCAATATACTTTTTAGTTTAAAATAAATAAAATTGAAAAATACTCTTGTTTTCAAGCTATGATTTGAAGTACACTACTTTTTTACTTTATTAGACACATAAGGTGTATTTGCAAAGTACTGGTATCGGAACAGTATCGGATCGGAAAGGAAATCTGTGGTATCAAACATTACTATTTCAAAGTGAAGTAAGCAGCAATCTGATTGCACAGTGTTGGGCACACTGTGTTGAATTTTCACTTCTTCCCTCTTTCTTTTTGCACACAATCAAATAAAAAATACACAAGATGTTTTAAAATATCCAAAATCATTATTAAGAGTGCACTTACAATGCAGTTTGTTTACCACACGAATAAGAAAACTAGTTTGTTTACTCTGTAACGTTATATATTATATTACTCTTACAATGCTGCATATACTTGTGTCTACTTGGGGTGCAACGAACTGTGTGGTAATTGGTTCCTGCGAGACGTCTCTATTCTGGGAACTTACTACGAATACTACGCATACTATGAATACATCGTACTTTTCATCATGCATCAGAGGTCAGCCAAGTAGCTGTTAAGAATGCACAGATTTATGCACTTTTGGAATCTTAAAAAAGGCCCACTACCCATTACATTGCATGGGAGAGCCAGGATAACATTTAAATCTACTCTGACTGTGTTCATCTGAAAAAAGAAAGTCATACACACAGAGGATGGCTTGAGGGTGAGTAAATTATGGGGTATTTTTTTATTTTTGTGTGACCTATTGCTTTAAATTATCTGTGTTGAGCTGCTGATACACTGTAAAAGATGCATCCATTAAAAGTTTCTCTATTTTATGATTGATGTGTTTTCTGTTTATTAAGAGCATTATTAGACCTTAATATGTAAATAGAAGTCCATAAAATAACAGAAAATGTACTGACAGTGTATTACCGGGTTATTGTACTGTAATTTACAACACCAATCCAGACAATATATTGCTTTTAAATATATTTTAATATATTGCATTAAAAATGTCAATGTCACATTTTCAAACATTTTCCACATCAAAAGTTGTTGGAGGAAAGATCCAATCCATATTACAATTCTAAAGCATGAATAAATGGAAATAAAATGAAATATGAAATGTTATTGAAGCATATTAATAAGAAAACATGAATTACAAAACACAGAAAACTAATAGATTATATATTTTTCACAGTGTAGCATTGTTTATGAGCAGTGTTATGAACACAGCAGCATGTGTCGCACAAAAGCAAGTGGGGGTTGTAATTATAATTGTATACCTAATTAATTCCATCATGTCTCACTTGACATACCTGCTTCGCTCAAGCTTATCATTTGCTCATTATTAAAGGTGACAGTGTGAAAATCGGTGACATTTTAAGTTACTGGGCCAGTGACTCTGTTGATCTGAGTTACTCACAGGCAAAGACAGGCAGTTAAGTAAGGAGTTTCATTTCCACAGCCAACCCGGTGAAATCAGTGGATTGTTGCCCTGATTGACCCATTCACAGCTCTTTATAATTGACCTTGCCAATGAACAAGGAGGTGATCCAGGGAGCTGAGGCAGCAGAAATTCTGTTTACTCTGAACGTGTGAGGAAGGAAAGGTCTTCTGTCCCTAAGGGAGCCAATTGGCCATATGACACCATTTATAAGATGACAGTCATGAATTAAATTAGAAGAGACAACACCCTGCCCACTGTTTAATTACCTGCAGACAATGCATACAGTTTTAAATGTGTACATTTTAGATTGCTACATTATAAGATATTAATATCGATCATACAAGTTAAGAACAGTAAATAATATACAGCTTGAAGAAATTTAGAGGCTACTTTAAAGTTATTAGCAGTTTTCTCTGATTTCCCATTAATAGTTTCCGTTAAATCTGTTTTTATAAGTATGCTAAATAAATAAATTAGTGTTAAATCTCATCAACCCATTTTCGAAATTTCAATATAGCTCCCAAATATTCAATGTGATTTTTCTGCAAATAAGTGTTATCATTTATTCATGTATGTATGTATACTGTATGTGTATGCATTCATTTATTTATTATTTACTTAACGAAAGAAAGAGAGAAAGAAATTATACCAAAATTTAACAAAATGTATAACATATATAACAGAAATTTCTGGGTGAATTGAAAAACAGAGCTCGTCTTGTATGCGTCAGTTGCTGTATTTTCTTCCTCAGTCAGAAGAGGCATACCTTATCCCGAAAGTGTGTGTATGTGTGTGCTCTTATTGGGTACGCGCAACTCGACAGTAACTTCAGTTCATCAGAGAGGAGTGCAAGCATCTCTATCTACGTACATATCCAGTCACTGACGTACTCAATCCTCAGCAGACCCGCATCGCAGCGTCATCACTGATACCCACCGAGAACTAGAGCACAACTGATGCTCTGCGTTTTGCACGTGAACATACTGACACACTTTTGCTCACATTCCTCTATTCTGGCTTTAAATGCTTCCTTTTTGTTAGACTTTAAATGCGATATGGGGGTAATATACGCTCATGTACTTCCTACTACTAAAGCGATGCTAAAATGGAACTTGGTCGTACACGTGCAGAGGTTACAGCTCCATTCATTTGATCGGGAGCGTTTTGTTTTGTTGAGTGTGTAGGTAGGTTGTACTGTATTACACTGTGAAGGAGGAGTGTAAGGAAAAGGCAGTGACCGGAAAGAATCTTCTAGTGCACACACACACACACACACACACACACACACACACACAATATATTCTAGAACACTAGAGGCAGTCGCGTTACACAAGACGCATTTAGACTCCGTAAATATAGGCTAGAGCACCGGTTGCGTTACATAACGAGGATGCTCCGCAAACTTTTAGTTTTTTTTTTTATATGTTCGTGGTTAAATTATTCGCCTTGAACCGAAAGCGTCAATATAACAAGATCAAGGCATAATGTACAGAGTTATACGGGAAGACTAAGGTCACGCGCAATGCATATGCATTTTATGATGCGTCAGAGAAGAGATGATGCTTGTACTGGCGTAATCTGGGTCGATGCCTTACTAATAAAATGTACAGAGTAATAGCCTACTAACGGTAACATGACAAGAAGTAGCCTATTAGCGAAATGATGGTTTTAGGCTGAAGAATGAAATTTGTTATTTGAGTTTTAGGCATGCACATTCACAATACTGTTCTATGATGCATAACCTACATGACTTAAACGCATTCGATAGCGTATCAAACATTGCATTGTACTGTTAAATAAGCGAAATAAACACTAGACTGTATCACATTACAAATGCATTGCTCCCCATATAGTCAGTACTTACTGGTTGTTCTAACCACCCAGTTGTTCTCTAAAGAACCAAAGAATATCTGAATATACTATTCAAAGCCATTTTATTCCGTTTTTGAGATATCAAACGTCAAGCAGTGAAATACAGAGTGTCTCTCCGACCTGCTCGCTCCGTGGGCAGCGATCCTCTGACAACTCTCCGACACCTTGGGACGTTCCAGCGGGGGCGGGTCGGCGAATAGGAGTAGGAGCTGATTGGTGCATGGTGATGCCATTCAGATACTTCGACCAATGAGCCCAATGAGCTGTTAAAGGGGAGGATTCGCAGGTACGCCTTCCCCCGAAGGTTGCACCGCCTAGTTTCTGTGTGTGTGCGTATTTTTTTCTTTCTATTTTTTTTGTAACCAAAGCTGGATGTGTAGGACGTCACATGTTGTTTTTCCTCTTCACTCCAGTCACTTAGCGATATGTGTTATTTACTGTTAAACCGCTCCACGCAGCGAACGCGCACTCCGTGCCGGGTACAGAAGAGAGTCTGACAGGATTTTAACTGACTGACAGCACAAGTTGAGGAGGAAAAGTGAGAGTTTTTCTTCACAGCATAGGAGAATGGCGAGTCCGCCGCCGACGGGAGGACAGCTGATTTCAGATATGACCGTGAAGAACAACAACCACGTCAAGAAATGCGGCTATCTGAGGAAACAGAAGCACGGACACAAGCGCTTTTTCGTGCTGAGGGAGCCGAGCGAGGGCTCTCGCGCCCGGCTGGAGTATTACGAGAGCGAGAAGAAATGGAAAAACAAGTCAGCTGCTAAACGGGTTATACCTTTGGACTCGTGCCTGAACATCAACAAGAGAGCCGATGCCAAACACAAACACCTGATCGCCCTTTACACGAAGGACGAGTATTTTGCCGTGGCTACCGAAAACGAGCAGGAGCAGGAGGACTGGTTCACGGTCTTAACGGATTTAATGAACGAGGGGAAAGTGAGCGACGGCTCCGCGTCTAATTCGGCGTCATCCCTCGTCGGCTTTGATGAGGCGAACTACGGCGTGATAACGCCCGTCACCGCTGCTTACAAGGAGGTTTGGCAGGTCAATTTGAAATCTAAAGGACTCGGACAGAGCAGGAACTTAACAGGCGTTTACAGGCTGTGTTTATCCAGCCGGACTATCAGCTTCGTGAAACTCAACACTGAGACCGCATCGGTGATTTTACAGCTGATGAACATCCGCCGATGCGGACACTCGGACAGTTTCTTCTTCATCGAGGTGGGCCGCTCCGCCTCCATCGGACCCGGCGAATTATGGATGCAGGCGGACGACTCGGTGGTGGCGCAAAACATTCACGAGACCATTCTGGAGGCGATGAAGGCTATGAAAGAGATGTCAGAGTTCCGCCCGCGCAGCAAAAGTCAGTCCTCAGGTACCAACCCCATCTCCGTGCCCACCAGGCGGCACTTTAACAACCTTCCGCCGAGTCAGACCGGGCTGCCGCGCCGCTCGCGCACTGACAGCATGGCAGCCACGTCTCCCGTGACGAAACTGACGTCCTGCAGGATCCGCACGGCGAGCGAGGGCGACGGCACTTTGGGCAGCCCCATCAGTCCAGGCGTGAACAGGACGCATTTGAGCCGCTCCAACACAGTGACAGCTCGCCCCTGCAGAACATTTGAGTCCTCATCCTTGCAGCATAGTAAATCTATGAGCATGCCTGTGTCTCACTCCCCTCTCTCAGCCGCCAGCCCGGTCAGCCTGTCCTGCAGCAGTAATATAGAGAGCGGTCCTCGCCCCTCAAGTTGCACAGCCTCTATATCAGGCTCTCCCAGTGATGCCGGCTTCATCTCCTGCGATGAGTGTGGCTCCAGTCCGGGTGATGTAAGGCACCTTTTAGCAGCAAACCGAAGCAACACACCTGAGTCACTTGCTGACACCCCCCCCTCACAGGAGGGCAGTGACCTGTATGGATACATGATCATGGAGAGGCCAAGCAGCTTTGGCCAGCGAGGCATCCGGGCAGCAGGTGAGGAGATCTTAGGAGACCTGGAGAAAGCCTACAGGAAGAGGACGCACTCCCTCACCATGCCTTACCAGAAGAGGGTGCCATCACAAGTGTCCTCAGCCTCACTGGATGAGTACACACTGATGAGAGCCACGTACACAACTGCAGCCCATTCGGGGCGCAGCTCTCACACTGCATCTCCAAAGGTCACATACCCAGAGGATTATGGGGACATTGAAATTGGATCATTGCTGAAAAGTTACAACAGTAATATAGGTGATGATGGCTACATGCCAATGACACCAGGTGTGGCTCCACAAGGGGGGAAGGCTGACAACTACATGCCAATGAGCTCAATGTGCGTTTCAGCTCCAAAGCAGATAATCAACCCCAGGACGCACCCCCTGAATATAGCTAATGGTTACAGAACTAGCTCCCCCAGCAGCTGTTCTTTGGAGGACAGTGGCTACATGAGGATGCTGTGCGGCTCTAAGTTCTCAATTGACAGCTCTGATGGGAAACTGACAAATGGTGAGTACCTCAACATGTCTCCTGTAGATTCAGTCACGCCACCAGACTACTACCTTAGCCCTGAGTCTCCCTGTCTCAGACAGCTTCACTCATTTAACTCTTTGCCCCGCTGTCATAAGCCCCAGCAGATGCAAAAGGATGCGGACAATGATCAGTATGTTGTCATGAATCCTCAGAGTCACAAGATTATAGAGGAGTCAGTAAAAACAGCATCCCCCCTTGCCCCATCTCCTCTAAGACAAAGCCGCACAGACAACCTCATTCTCCGGCACAGGATCAGCCGGCCCACCCGCCTCTCCCTTGACATGCTAAGGACATTACCCAGTATGAATGAGCATCCCATTCCATCTGAGCCAAAAAGCCCTGGCGAGTACATAAACATAGACTTTGGACATGTCACTGAAAGTTGCACTCCACCTTCTACTGCTTCCTCCAAGAGCCCAGCCTCATCCCTGGGATCGTTCGCCGATCAGAGGACGTCCCCCCTCTCTGATTACATGAACCTTAATGTGAGTTCACAGTCACCCAAATCTGGAAATGCCATCCCATCTGATCGCTTGGAGCCCGTTCCAGAACTCACATCATGCTCCTCCCACACTGAGGAAGAGGAGGAAGATGAAAGGTACCAGCGCACAGCACAGGTGGCACCAGTGGGCCCAGTTGATAAAGCAAAAGATGATTACACAGAGATGACGTTTGGTGTGTCTGCATCCTCTCCGCCGCCTGTCTCGCAGCCCTCAGAAGGTGGGCAGACCATCAGCCCATCCTCCTGCTTGCAGAGGCTGACTGTGGACGAAAATGCAGGAGCGCCTGCTGTGGAGGCATTTCTGCTGCATGGTACACCTCTGGCCTTGGTTGACCCTGATCGAGGTGCCAAGGTGATTCGTGCTGACCCCCAGGGACGCAGGCGGCACAGTTCAGAGACATTCTCCTCAACCACCACTGTAACACCAGTTTTTCCCTCCTTTGCACATGACACCAGGCGGCACGGTTCGGCCTCTGTGGAGAACGTGTCTGTTTCGGTGAGAAACGGCGAAGGATCGGATGAAGAGTACAACAGTCCCATGTGCAGGGAGACGTCAGCTGGCTTTCAGAATGGACTTAACTACATTGCCTTAAACTTGATGGATGGAGGACTTGCCAGCTGTGATTCTCTTGTCCGGTTCAAAGCTGCCAGCTGCTGTAAAGAGGGCATCAATGGAATACACACTAGTCCGTATGCCAGCCTTGGGTTCAAGGAGACGGCAACAACAGTAAAAGGTAAAAGGCTTTTTGTACATTTTCTTTTTCATTAGTTAATGTTTACAGTCATTCCATTCAAATTTTATTTTGCAAATACTGTACTCTGAAATGTCCATCTAGAAGGATGATTTAGCTGTGTGAATTCCCTACAAAATGACATGACAGTTTGTTTTTGCTAAAATAACAACTGCACATTACTCGTGCACTAGATGAATGTGACACATGACAGATTCCCCTCTTATGTGAGAGAGCTAATTGAGTAACTTGAGTGTCAGAATGATGGAAAAGCCTCTTTAAAAGCTGTGGCGCAGTTTTTATTCTCAGAGACTGATCGCTTCATTCGTGCCTGCAGGAGCATTTGGGATGAAAACACCTCAGGTTTTTAATCCTTTGTACTACAGCTGCTTATTCATTAAAATAAACACTTTTGATTGGATTAGTATTAGGATGTGGTCAGTTTGAGAGAATGTAAATGTGAAAGAGAGAGAAATGGTATCCACATATCAATAATTCAGCAGAATATTAGGAAACATTCCCGATATTTGCATCATACTTTGACTCATTCTCTGGATCAGAATTAGTCATTGTACCGTACTTGAGTGAACAGTAGCCCAGATCAAAACAAGTGAGTCAGTTGTTTATCAGTTTTCAGGTCGAGGGTTTCAAGGGCTGGAATGCAGAACGTGTGCAAAGGTCGTTCAGAGAGGTTAATGCCGGCTTGTTTTTCCAACCTGCCAGGTTTCACTTAAGGAACAACCCACCTTTAGTTTATCAGTATGACTTAAAAAACAAAGTTGTTTGTGTAGCTCGGAGATAAACATGTGGGCTGATAGAGTCATATATAGATTCACGTGGAAGTTACACGCTGAAATGAGTGGTAAGATAGGAGGTGTTGTTGCCGACCATGCCTTTGCGCAAGTGAGAAGCTTTTAGAATGCACATAAGTGTTAAAACGAGTATAATACCCTTTACAGAGACCCTTGCACTGACAAAAAGTCAAGGTGAAGGATTGCACTCGAAGGAGAGCGAATTATTATCTTTTGAATGACACTTCACAAAAGAGGGTAGAAGCAGAAGCTTATCAAAACAACACACTCACTACACAAAGCAAATAGGCGACATCAGAAACTCAATTATGATCTCTAGGGTGTGTGTGAGAGAGTGTTTGTGCTGGCGGAGCAGGTGTTTCTGCAGTTCTCTGTTTACCTCCACAAGTGGACGGAGCAAAAAGACATAGCCGCAGGACACGGAAGTTCTAGAACAGTGGGAGGAGACCACAAAAAAAAAGAAAAAAACTCACACAAACAACTACTGCTCAGCCACCCAGTTCTGTGATTGGTCACTGACAACATTCCAGCAAAACAAAAGATGAGCCACAGAGTCAGAACACAGAGCTCTTATTTGTGTTGAACAGTCTGATAGTCTTCCTGATAGGAACCTGCACCAGTATGAGACCCATTGAGCAGAGATGAGCGCACGGATAGGCTGCGCTCTGTTTACTATGCCAGCTTCTGTAATGCCACATTCCACTCCTTCCCTCCTTCCGTCACCTTTACTCACTGATTTGAATAGTACATTTGTGAATGGGGAGCAGGCACATACTTTGACAAACACGACTACATATTTACATAGCGTGCCGGATGTTTGACTCAGGTTTATGATGGAGCGTCATCATGTTTGGACTGATTAGTTATTTATTTCAGTGTTTTTCACATCTGCGTCCTCACAGAGTCACCAAATTACGTTGGTAGTTTGTTGTAAATCAACCCGATCACCTCTGACCTGGCCTTGGATATAGAGGGCTATAGAGGTACACTCGAAAGCATAAAGAGCGCCATTGGCATTGATGCTTTCGGCTGCCTTTTATTTCCTTAGATTGGATTCTTTCCATTTCTTCCTTCATAATAGCTCTAGAGGAGAGAGCAAACATTGTCTTATTAAAAATTTACTATTAGGACATCCCAAGAACTCATCTAAGAAAGCTGTGTGCTTCTGCAATGGGCTCCCCCCTCAAGAGAATAGTCTGTGTGAGGGGCCGGGCTAGCAGATGGTGGGGGTCAGGGTGGTGCACCTGCCATTCCAAGCAGTGCACAGTGGTTATCAGGCCCATCAGAGCCCTGACAATACACTAATGATTAGCGGCCATCTGCTGCCCCACACAACAGCCTAGAGAGATACAGTCAGATAACCAGTGTAAACAGTTGGCAAAAGCTCAAAATAAAAGTGAAATCTATCTTTTGTTTGGAGCCTCGAGTACCGCCCCTTCCCGTCTTTTGATAGACTTGATTTAATTGATAAGTACAGCAGTGAAAGCGAGATTGTGTCTATTAATTTGCCTGCTTTTATTTGTAGAGAAAACCCTCAAGCGACCATCCCCCATCACAACACACACCTATTCCTTGGAATCCTAGTTTGCCATTCTCTCTTCCGTCATGTGTTTCTGTTTAATATTATATTATTTTTATTCATATTTGTTCATTCCTTTCTGTCTATCAGTAATCTTCACTCCATCCTTGCCTATCTCTCTCTCTCATGTCCTTGTTCACCTCTTAGTCTTGTTGATGTTGACTTTGTAAGTAACTGTTATTGTCACAGATTTTATAGTGTTAAACTCATCCAAGATGTTCTGTTACACGATCTTACTGCTTCCCACTTTTAGCAGCACAGATAAGGCGGATTACACGCTGCCACAGATTAGACATTGTTGAGCAGCTTTGTTTGGTGACCAAGTAAATGACACACACACACACAACCACACACCACACACACAGGTGAATTCTACAATGCCTACTGTGTCCAGGTTATATTTCAATATAAACAAACAAGAAATCTAGAAATTTATTTATATATACAGTGGTCCCTTGTTTATCGCGGGAGTTACATTCTAAAAATAACCCGCGATAGGCGAAATCCGCGAAGTAGTCAGCTTTAATTTTTACATTTATTATAGATGTTTTCAGGTTGTAAAACCCCTCACTGCACACTTTATACACTTTTCTCAGACAGGCATGAACATTTTCACACTTTTTTCTCGTTTAAACACTCTCAAAGTCCAGTATTATAGAATGAAACCAAAGATCAAAACCTGTTGTCAGGCGCAAACATTCATCGCTGTCAGAAAAAGGTTTATAAAGCTTTTTAGCTTTTGTGCGGATAATATTAGCATCCAGCGTAATGTTCTTTTTCCAGCAGTCACTGATCCACAGAGCGAAAGCAGACTCCGGATACCAGATGCGCCACGCACATGACAGTTGAAAGTAAACACGAACGCGCACATTCGCATGTTATTTAAAATGAAATTATTCAGATGGCACTCTGTGGCGTGGCAGAAATATGAACAGTGTCCTGAGTCGTAGATGGACACCGCAGACAGCCGCCGACTTGCGGCGCCCGTGTGCGTACCCTGATAGAAACCTATGTTTCCATGGTGCTGTGTGGCGCTGCGTATACGGTGTGTGACCCCCTTTACGATGGTCTTGATGTGGACAGTTACAATTCTTTTTGCATCCTTGTTGAAACTCACACTGCTAGCGATTGAAGATTTATGTTAATTTGGCAAGCTGAACGCATTCTGTACTGTACATGAGACACGGGGGAGATTGATTGACAATGGTCTACAGCCAATCAGGATGCAGAACACAATGTGCTGTAAAAAAAAACATGTCTAGTTGCACAAAAAAAAATCTGCGAAACTGCAAGACCGCAAAAGGTGAACCGCGTTATAGCGAGGGACCACTGTATATATTTATTATTATTATTATTATTATTATTATTCTTTTATATATATATATATATATATATATATATATATATATATA
>CAIGQV010000001.1:738873-754321 GCA_903798115.1 Danio jaintianensis
TCTCTCTCTCTCTCTCTCTCTCTCTCTCTCTCTCTCTCTCTCTCTCTCTTCAGACTAAACAGAGCCAGTCTCTTCATTGAAGCCTTCTTCTTCTGCATCTGGAGCGATGGACGAGTGAAAGAAAGGAGGCGCTCATGTGGACAGATGGACCACGCCGTCGATGCTGCTGCTGCTGCTACTACAACTTCAGTCCTCGGCTGAACTTTGACCTCCCGGAATTCATTCGCACAGACACTTGACCCCAGTGCGAGGCATAACGAAGACTCAGACACAGAGGCGGGACTTCCTGTCCATCTGTTACTCGCTACAATCTCTTCCCTTGACTTTTGTGTTTGTTACGGACCTTTTTCTTTCCACTGGTTTTGTTACGAGGACTTCGAGTGGCCAGTGTCCCCACCCCCTGAAAAACAACCTGTGAACCAAACATCTGATATGCATGCACGCACACCTACGGTCGCTTATTTATTCACCCATTTGGTGGTGAGCGTTCATGTATGCACGGGTGGTTGCAACACTGCACAGAGGTGGCATTTCAATTTTACGCAACAATTCGAAAATCGGAAAAAGCAGTCACTTGAATACCCTACCTCAGAACGAGCCAGGTTATGACTTACAAATATATATATATATAAATAAATATATATATATAGAGAGAGAGAAAAAGAGAGAGAGAGAGAAAGAGAGAGAAATTAATTTATTTTTGCAAGTGAATGTTTTCGTAAAAAAACAACAAAAAAAAACAACAAACAAACACCAATCCAAAGCCTTACTAACTGTACTGTCAAACAGTGTTTCCTGGAGGACCTGCATACGCTCACAACACAAAGAGTATCAAAGAGAACTGTTTGCCATGCTAACTGAATGTCTAGCACTGCGGCGCAGGAAGCTCCTGTGCTGCGCTCAAAGATCTATTAATGTTATTTTGCAGATATTTAATATAATGCTATTTAATCTGAGCTGGTACCGGAATGGATGGCCGCTCTGTTCGCCATCCCCACACATATGCAAAGCAGGCTTCCAGAGTTATCAGTTTTGGAAGGAAGCCACACGCGATTAACACACCAACCGCTAGATGAATGATGTCTGTGCCTCAGGTCAGAGAAGCCAAGCCTAGGCACGCTAGCACACTTTAACTCACTGTCTTTAAACCTTAAAGGGATGGTTCGCCCAAAAATGTACATTCACTCACCCTCAAGTGCTTGCAGACCTTTATGAGTTTCGTTCCTCGGTTTAGCCTTTAGCTATGTTTCCATTCAAAGATGCAAATTAGACTTATGCAAACATTTGCGAATAATTCACAGTTTTCATTCGATGATCAAAAAGAACAAAGTTGTTTGATAAATTGGGGGCAAATAACAAAAAGAAAAATGAATTTGCTGCAGTAGAAGAAGGCTCTGTGGGCCTTCTTATATAATAAATTACTCGCGCAGCGAAGACGAAACGCAATGAACGCGCAATGGCTTTTGGTGGTTTAAGACTGTTCTTTGGGAGCGCAGCCACTCAAGATGGTACTGTGTGGTAATGATACCCACCTACTTTGATGACAAACTTTGGGAAAAAACATAGATTTTTGACAACTTTTCAGATGTTGCGCAATTTATTGGTCAATTAATTTGTCCATTAATACTGTTGTGCCTCAGTTCTGACATAAAAGCAGATTGCCATTGTGCTGTATAAGGGGCCGTTCACATATCGCATCTTTTGCGCCCGCAAGTTCGTAAATTCCAATGGAGGTGCACGGCGCGTCGCGCTCACGTATTCCAGGCGCATCTAGTTGAAAACATCTAAACTTTTCAGAATGCCGTGAGCGTATCGCGAGTCACGTGACAAGAACTGACCAATCAGCTTCATACTTTGTGTGTAGACAAATTACTTCAGACAAACAAAGAACCCCCAAACACTGCAGAGCTTTTTCATTTTCTCCATAAATAAAAGTTGTATCAGAGCTGCAGAAATGTTTTGTCAGCTTGTCATCTTCTGAGAAGATTGTTGGTGGTCGCCTAGCAACAACAGATGGCTTTTTTTGATGCGCGTGCTGGAATTTTATTCGCTAAATGTGTTCCCATCGTAGTTTATGCAAATTTTTTTCTTATCGAATAAAAAATGTATCGTACTCATAAGTTTCGTATGTGCAACTTTAATATGTATGCGCATCTTGGTGATTCCATTAAGCATTTTTAATATAGCTATAGAATAGCTCCTGACATCCATACTATGGAAGTCTGTGGTTTATCCTCTTTTGTGTTTAACGGAAGAAAGAAACTCAAATAGGTTTGAAACAAGTGTAGAGTGACAGAAATTTCATCTTTGGGCGAACTGTCAGTTTAACAAACCCAAAAGCCTCTGCTGACTTTCCCGTCTCTCATGCACTGCTCTGAAAAAAATGCAGGCTTCGTTTTGCCTTACATCCGCAGCCGTGGAGAGTGATGATTCAGGGACGTCTCAGAAGGCCTGACACCATTAATGCTGCTCCCTATACCGTCAGACAGGGGTAGACCCATCAGAACCAATGCTTTGTCTTGCACTTACAAACTACCTAGATTGTAACACAAGACACTTTTGAATGTAGAGTATTCTGGAGATGAAACGACACGGACTAAACCTCCACAAACTGATTGAGAGTCGTTCAGTTCAATTATAACACACACACACAACACACTCAACTTGACTTAAGTATATGAAAACGTTTGCCTAGAAAGCTGTATTTAGTGTACATAGAGATTGCAACTGACGTTTTTAAGTTAAAGATTATAACGTATGTCTTTTTTTTTGTAAATAAATAAATATATATGTGTATGGTACGTGTTTGAATGACTTTCCCCCCCAAACAACTAAAGCACTAATGAAGGTACTTGCCAAAGGCTGAACTTTTTAGCCTGGCATATTTTTTCTTTTTCTAATTCTTCAGTATGTTTAAAAAAAAATAATAATAAAATTTAAAAAAAGACGTACACTGTACAAGAAATGCCACTTCAAGGATATTTGATAACGATGTATAAAAAGAAGTGCGAATTCATTGAATACTTGATCTTTCAGACAAATAGGTACAAATTCTCCAACGGCATATGCAATATTTACATTTTTTTATAAAGATTAGTTTACAGAAAGGAACCAAATGTATAAATACTGTTAATATATTTAAAAAAACGTTTTGCTGTACACAGTTTTCTGCCAATTTTAAATGGAAAAGTGTTTTTATTTCTTCTCCGGTTTTTTGCTATTGAATCCTAACAGTAATTTCAGCAGTGTTCCGATGCGAACGCTGCTTCTCAGTAAGGAAAGCTTGAATATTTCAATGCCTGAGTGAGTTTTTTTGTTGTTGTTTTTTCTGTCTTCCATTGTAAATACTTCATATTCTTTGCATTGTGATGCTACTTAGAAATGATAATTTAAACTTAGTGTATTTAGCATTGCTTTAGAAACTGTACTGATTCTGAATAGCCACATGCAATAAAAATGTAACATTATTTAAGAAGCTCTGGGTCTCCGATCGTGTCTGTTTCGTAGCTTATGAATTGTGCAGCTTCCTGAGAACAACCTGGCTCAGTCAGACAGCAGATGTCTTCATTCATCATCTGAGCAATGTCCCAGACACCACACGCACACACTACAACTTAACCCTCATAAGGCATCTGTAAGAAATGACACATTTCATGAACAAATAAAAATAATTGTATAGAGTGTTCTTAATATTTATATGCTTATATAGAAATGTAATATTGACTACAAACATATTGTACCTGATCAGCAACGTACAATACATTTCTCTTTTTGAATTTTGTTTCTCTATAGTAGCAAGATATACAGTACAGTACAATGATTTCATTTAAGAGAGTGCACATTTCCCATTGCTAAACATAATTCTTTTTTACAAACTATAAAGTAACAGAACACAATACAAAACAAACGTTTCATAGAATAAAATATATGAAAGTAACAGTAACAATAAAATGGTGACATAAATAATATCAATAACTAAATATACATAGGTCAGAGAGGGTCGAGTCTATATTTATTTGCTCAAATTTAACTTACAAGTTTTTACCATGGTATTACTGCATTTACATGTCTTTTTGAGGAATGAAAAATTAAGAAATTATTTAAAAGAAATTCCAATTATATTTACATACAGAAAATACTTTTATTACACAAATAAATGTCAACTGAATTCGTTTTATTATTATTATTATTATTATTATTCAAACAATTTGAAAATAGCATAATTGTTACTTTCAAAAAAATAATAATAAATTCACTTGTATAAAAGTGGTAAATGTTGAATACTGCTCTGGTTTTTCAATTAATCCATATTTATGAACAAACTTCAGTCCTAAAAATGTGTTATGAACAAGCCTAAACATATATATACAGCGGGGAAAATAAGTATTGAACATGCCATGTTTTATTCCTGGGAATAATATTTCTAAAGGACCTATTATCTGGAATTGAACCAGATTTTGGTAAAAACCCAAACAATACAAACATTAAAATAAAACAAAACAAAACAAATCTGAACAATTAGTTATGTGTTATATGTAACAACAATGAAATGACACAAGGAGAAAGTGCTGAACTACTGAAATGTATTTAAACTTTATATAAAAGGCTTTTTTGGTGATGGATGGCAGCTTAAAGACGCCTCTCATATGAAGAATGAAGTCATGCATTGCTCAGGTGTGATTTTTTCACAGACTTCAAAAGTGTAAAAATCTTGATGGTTCTGTGGGTCTCGTCTATCAAATCTGAGCTTTAATTTGTATTTTCTATTGGATTCAAGTCAGGTGATTGGCTGGGCCATTCTACAGCTTGATTTTCTTTCTCTGAAAGCATTTGAGAGTTTCCTTGGCTGTGTTTTGGATCATCGTCTTGCTGAAGTGTCCCCCCTGGTTTCATCTTCATCATCCTGGTAATGTAGATGTTGGTTTGAAGCAGCTAATATTAATTTACAGTCAGGAAGGGCAGAGGGTTTCTGAAGAACTACTGAGAGATTTCAGCTGCTGTCTGGGCCTTCACTCCCTTTCTACACCTCCCTTTCTTCATGTGTTCAATACTTTTTCCCTGCGTCATTTTATTTTATTATGCATAACTTAATTTTTAAACTAATTAGATTTGGGGGTTTTTGCATATATGGATTTCTTTGGTTGTTACCAACATCCAGGGAAAATGTCAAGTCAACGGCACCTTTAGAAATATGTTTTCTGAGATGAAAATGGTGACTTGTTCAATACTTATTTTCTGTATATGAAAAGTTCAGATGCAAAAACCTCTAAATTCCATCTGAAAATTTCTTCTAAAATGAGCATTTTTATCAGGCTCCTGTGTGTAGGTTCAGTAGTTTCACTTTTATGGCAAAGAATACATTTTTTTTTCATCTTTTTTTTCTTCTAAGTGAAATAACTCAACATAAACAAAGGACGATGAGAATAATGCTCATTTCTTTAATTTCTGACGGCACCTAGAGGTTTTTGCATCTAAACTCTTTATATATATACACACACACTCACCGACCACTGCATTTAGGCATGTAGACATGGTCAAGACGATCTGCTGCAGTTCAAACCGAGCAACAGAATGGGGAAGAAAGGTGATTTAAGTGACTTTGAACATGGGATGGTTGTTGGTGCCAGACGGGCTGGTCTAAGTATTTCAGAAACTGCTGATCTACTGGGATTTTCATGCACAATCATCTCTAGGGTTTACAGAGAATGGTCCGAAAAAGAGAAAATATCCTAATAAGTGGCAGTTCTGTGGGCACAAATGCCTTGTTGATGTCAGAGGTCAGAGGAGAATGGCCAGACTGGTTCCAGCTGATAGAAAGGCAACATTAACTCAAATAACCTGTCAGCTAAGAACAGGAAACTGAGTGTTGTTGCTGACCATGTCCATCCATTTATGACCACAGTCTTCAGATGGCTACTTCCAGCAGGATAACGCGCCATGTCATAAAGCGCGAATCATCTCAGACTGGTTTCTTGAACATGACAATGAGTTCACTGTATCCAAATGGCCTCCACAGTCACCAGATGTCAATCCAATAGAGCACCTTTGGGATGTGGTGGAACAGGAGATTAGCATCATGGATGTGCAGCCGACAAATCTGCAGCAACTGCATCATGCTATCCTGTCAATATGGACCAAAATCTCTGAGGAATATTTCCAGTACTTTGTTGAATCTATGCTACGAAGGATTAAGGCAGTTCTGAAGGCAAAAGAAGGCCCAACCCGACAGTAGTAAGGTGTACCTAATAAAGTGGCCGGTGAGTGTATATCTATATGATATACACTATAGAATATTCAGCATTGGCTGTTTAAATCTTGCCTACTATTGAATAAAAAGAAAACTGTTGCTATGATTTTCTCAAAAAAATCTAGAAAATTGGAGCGTTCCAGTGTGTTCCTGGGGGGATTGGAACTTGACATTGTTGAAGAGTTCAGGTACCTCGGAGTCACACTGGACTCAACACTCTCATTCAAAAAACATATTAAACTTACGGCAAATAGAATCAAATTTAATTTACATAATTTTAAACAAATCAGATCATCAATGACACATACTTCTGCTAAAATGTTTTTACATTCAATGATATTTTCACATATAGAGTACTGTATCACAACCTGGTCACTTACTGGAAATACAATTTTAAAACCCATAGAAATGTTATTCAAAAAATCTATAAAAATATTTGATCAAAAGCCTCAGTCATTCCATCAGTGTAATATTTTGGGAAAATATAATATGCTCAATTTTGAAAATTGTATTAATTTTAAAAATAGTTGTCTAATTTATAAAGTTTTTCACGGATTGGCTCCACCCTCTCTTTCCACATACATCAAACCTAGGTCTGACAGAGTTTCTTGTACCAGAGCCTCATTCAGAGGAGACATAGAGATCCCGTACAGAAAAACTACCTTTGGACAAACTGTTTTGTCTATCAGAGGAGGTCATTTTTGGAATAGCCTTCCAATAAATATTAGAGAATGTCCTACTTATTGTACATTTAAAATGCATCTTAAACAGTTTCTTAAAAGTTCTCAGATATGTCCTCATTTTGACTAATTTTATTGATGTTGATTGATGTTGTATATTGTCTTCTTTTATGTTGTATTGTTTTTATGTTGTTTTTCCTGCCTCGGGACTACAGGTGAAAATTAGCATTTATGCTACAACCTGGCTCATTTACATTCTGTACAGAAATGTTAGATTGTTCATTAATGTGCACTGTCCCGAATGAATGAATAAATGAAAATGAAATGAATGAATGAATAAAAGTGACTGATTTTTCAATGCACCAACATATTCTTATTTATAATCAAAATTCAGCCAAATTTTCCAAACTTTCTTGGTTGACTAACAAAAAAGTATTTTTGACATCTAAAGAATTGGAAATGTCCAACATGAAATATGTAACATTTATTAAATGGTTGTTGTGAATGGTGTATTTTATGAGCATGTATTTTTAAGTTTTTAAAGTTTCATTCCCAGTTTTTTTTTTATTCTTTTTCAATGGTCTTTAAATATTGTTCTAGGTCAAAACAGACCATAAAGAGCTCCGCGCATTAAGGGATGTAACTTTCGAGATGTCTGTGCGTGGTTAATTACACACAGACTAAACAAACAGCCTGAGATCACGATGACACTCATAATAGCTGCAGTCTGATCCACTGCCTGACCCAGAATACACAACTGACTAAAGGGATTACGAATTTTCACGCCCAAAGCCATATGATGAGGGATTGTGAATTCTCAAGCCCCTGCTAATTAAAATGGTAATTAAGTCTGCAGTGGGTGAGATGGAATTGCTGGTCAGTGCCAGTGGGGTGGAAGTTGGCGATGGGCGACAAAAGGGGTCCAAATAAACAGGTCTGGGATCCCGCCTGCTGTCCCGCAACGTCTCAGCAGATGCAGGGCTTCCCTGGATCACAACGACCCCGCTTTCTGTGTCAGGACTCCCTGATCTGTTTGGGTCGGCCCGTCCTGACTGATTTGACTGATTTATGCACAATGGAGTGCTGAACTTTGAGCACTGCTGACGTATTCATTCATGTGAACATTAGCAGTTTCTCACAACTTCAGAGTCAGTGACGCACTGACTTCTCCAACTGATTTACTGTGTGTGTTTGATTGAGAGCCATAAAAACCAGAGAGCTAAGACAAGACAGAGATATTACACTGTAAAAGCAATTAGTTGACTTCACTTTAAAAAAGCGAGTAAACGCAGTGCTTTTAAAGTGATCAAAATCCTTTCACATACAGTATGAATTTTGTTTTCTTTTTCCAACTATTTCCCAAATGATGATTAACAGAGCAAGGAATTTTTCACAGTATTTCCTATAATATTTTTTCTTCTGGAGAAAGTCTTATTTGTTTTATTTCGGCTAGAATAAAAGCAGTTTTTATTTTTTTCAAAACCAGTTTAAGGTCAATATTATTAGCCCCCTTAAGCATTTTTTTTTGATTGTCTACAGAACAAACCACTGTTATACAATGACTTGCCTAATTAACATAGTTAAGCCTTTAAGTTGCACTTTAAGCTGAATACTAGTATCTTGAAAAATATCTAAAATATTATGTTTCATCATGGCAAAGATAAAAGAAATCAGTTATTAGAAATGAGTTATTGAAACTATTATGTTTAGAAATGTGTTGAAAAAAAAATCTTCTTTCCGTTATACAGAAATTGGGGAAAAATATATACAGGAGGGCTAATAATTCTGACTTCAACTGTAGATCATGACTCATAAATCATACAGCCATATTAAAGCAACCCAGTGGTACCTTGATGTCAAAATGACACCAAGGATGACATCAAAAAACACATTAAAAAAATGGCAATCAATTTGATGTCAAAACCTTCACGTCCATTTGACATCCATGCCTTTTGACCACCAAAATAACGACACAAAAAGTGTTATAATATAAGAAATGTTATATTCATCTGAAATCTTCCATTTCAAATGACAAATTTACACTAGATTTTGCATCCCTTAGATGCATGTAAACTGCCTTGATGTCAAAACGACAGCAAATTGACATTAAAAATTTGTGTCAAAAAACTTGTCAAAAATCGATTACAGGACAGCCTTGTAATTGATCAATGTCTGGGGTTTTTTTGTTTTTTTTGGCTTATGTCATTTTGATGTCATTTTGACATGGAGGAAGTCAACTGACATCAAATCGATTTGCCTTTTGCCGTTTATTTTTTATTTTTTATTGACTGGGTGAACACCAACCGCAAACAGTTGAAGTCAGAATTATTAGCCCACCTGAATTATTAGCCCCCCTGTATATTTTTTCCCCAATTTCTGTTTAACGTAAAGAAATATTTTTTTCAACATATTTCTAAACTTAATAGTTTTAATAACTAATTTCAATTAAAAAAATAAATAAACTAATTAAAATAAACAAATTTCCAATAACTGATTTCTTTTATCTTTGCCATGATGACAGTAAATAATATTTTACTAGATATTTTTCAAGATACTAGTCTTCAGCTTAAAGTGACATTTAAAGGCTTAACTAGGTTAATAAGGCAAGTTAGAGTAAATAGGCAAGTCATTGTATAATGATGGTTTATTCTGTAGACAATTAAAAAATAATGTTGCTTAAAAGGGCTGATAATATTGATCTTAAAATGGTTTTAAAAAATTAAAAACTGCTTTTATTCTAGCCGAAATAAAACAAATAAAACTTTCACAGGAAGAAAAAATATTATAGGAAATTCCTTGCTCTGTTAATCATTGTTTGGGAAATATTTGAAAAAGCAAAAAGAATTCACAAGAGGGCTAATCATTTTGAATTCAACTGTAAGTCGCCAACTCTAAATCACTAAAACTTATAAAGCGTACAATTTTCTTACATTGTAATCATAACCAAAGAACGTTATCATCACTTTAATCATGTTCATATTGTTTAAATACCTGCAAGATCAAGATATATATCCCATTTCTGCAAAAACGGAGATTACTTTAACATAGTAACTTCTCATAGCCATATTTTTCTTAATTTTAAATATAACTTTTCTTCCTGTAAAGCTGCTTTGAAATGATATAGATCATGGAAAGCGTGAAACAAATAAACGTAAACTGAGAAGCTGTGAATGAGATGGAAGGAAAGTAGCTCCCTTCAATCCTATCATCCATCACAGCCCTCATCAGCTACAAACAGCTCATTTGGACCAATTAAGCGCGCTAATTGATCTTATTAAATGATAAAAGGTAATGGATGATTGAAATCACCCAGTAGAGCTGAGGAATGGAGGCTCAGGCTTGATGAAGGAGAACTGACGGTGTTTACTGTAGTCACTGTAGCAATGTTTACATGTATTTTATTGTTCTCATACATACGTTCTGTACATGCTTTGAAGGTGCATTTGATTTCACTAAACGTTATCAGAAAAATATCTTTAAAGACATTTTGATGTAATATTTGAAATTCTATTTTCACAAATAGGAATATGAAACACTGTTGAATACATAAAGAAATCATCAAAACAATTATCTAAAATAATGTTACAAAATAAAAAATAAAATATGTTATAATAAAATATGTTCTATCATAAACTAAACAAAACTGATAGTATTTTAATGAAATAATGCTATATAAGTTTTAAAAAATCATATACATATACGTGCATTTTAGTGCTGGGCACCTTTTGTTTTTATTCATTTTTAACATGTTTAAATACAAAGACAGCAAAAATGTAAGTTCATTTCAGTGTCTTCCCTGGAAAAAAATATTGCTGTCTTAATTTTTTGTTGTTGAATCAAAGGAACTTTTCCAGTCATTTCAACTTACATCAATCAAACTGACTAAAAATATTAAGTTAAACTCTGTATTACTTAAAAAAAATGTTGAAACCTGATTAACTTATTAAAATAAGTTAAAGCAACATAAAATTATTTGTTGTCTTGACTTGTTGTCATTATATCAAATACAACACAATCATTAACAAAAATAACAATAATAATTGTCCATAATTAAAATGATGAAAATAACAAAAAAATTATATTATTATAACAAAATAAGAAAAGGGAGAGTGGTTTAATAACTATCAATCAATCAATCAAAAACTCCAAAGTGATACCATCACATTTTTTCTTTGCCCTGGAAGAGTAAATCCCCAACACTAAAGCGTTTTAAAGCACCCCCGAGGGCTTCTTTGCTGGGGTCAAATCTATAAAACTCATTAGAGTAGCTGTGCTGATCTAGGGTCATTTTTAGTTGCATATTACAGCCCTCCGCCGCTTTTATTGAAGTGTGTGCGCTGATACTACTGTATCACGCTGCCGTAATGAGCTTTAATAATGAGTACAAGCCATCTGAGGGTTAAACTAATCATGTTAAGTGTATAAGACATGCTAAAGTGCGACATATTAGATAGGCATTATTCGCTTAGACCTAGTCCCTAAATGACCATGCTGTACCTTAGAGCCAGTAGAACTAATGGCTCAGAAGAATTTAATGTTTCTGAACATTATAGTGCATTATACTGTATATATTATAGCATTTACCACACTTGAATGAACACAATGAATGCTACAGCATACTGTTGTATTAACTACACTTTAAAAAAAAGTAATGAAAGAAAGAAAACGAAAAAGTTTATTTATTTTTGTGAGACTGAAATTGAGGTCCTGTTGGCAGAAGAAGAGGGCTTTGATTGTGGGGGAAACCAGAGCACCTGGAGGAAACCCACGCCAACATATATATATATGTGTCTGCCAGTAACTTTTGTGGCGTAATGATTTTTGTATACCTAAAATTACCCCGAAGGCAATCATTGTACCCAATATATGCACAACCTTTATGAAACTATGAAAATTTACGGATGTGAATTGCATTATGGGAGCTTGACCTCTGCTCTGTCGACTTTTGATGTTGAAAATTCAACTCTACATTTTAACAAAGTGATGTTTATTGACATTTTAGTAGTTTAATATAATCCCTAATACTAAATATATAGAAAAATAAGTCTGCAAAATAACAGAAAATGTACTGGCAGTTTATTACAAAGTTTTTACCGTAATATACAACACCAACCCAAACAATACATCACTTTAAACTATTAAAAATGTTAATAAGTCACTTTTTAAAGTTAAACATTTTTGGAAGAAAGGTTAAGGTCCCATAATGTAATTCAAAGCATAAATAAATGGGGGGCAAAAAAGATAAAACATGAAACACAAAATACAGAAAACTGCTAATTTATGGATTTTTTTTTACAGTGTACATATTTCTGTATGACACAGACCTGTATTTTGTTATCTGAGCTGTATAAAAATCTATGCATGTGCTGCTCAGTTAGTAAGCTGGAACATAAAAAACAGAACGTAAAAAAAAATGAGACGCCAAAAGTGTTTCTCAGCTGATTCATGTTGTTTGCCTGCAGCAAAAGTCTTTCAGCATTGCATAAGCACTGGAATATTGTTTTTTTTTCTGCTGTTGTGATCTCGGGCTCAGCGGAGGGATTAGTCTCTCCCACCCTCCCTCTCTGGCTTTCTCTCAGTCTCTCACTTGCTGTTCCACAGGCAAGGTCTGACCTGCAGAGACTCGCCAGACAGACAGATGAACTATCAAAGACCGTCTGTCTGTCTGGCAAACAGATGCCGATGGGTCAGACAGAGTAATGGGGTTGCTCCATACAAACATGCGATGAACAATAACAGCTTGAGACATACAAAGAGCTCATGAGACTGAAAACAGACAAACACAAACACCTGAGCACACCTGGGATAAGTCAATGTCAGACTGGCCGGCGTTCATGGGGGTGAATCACGTCCCCTTCCCCCAACTGCTCCTCTTCTTTTGCCTTTGTTGTTGTTTTTTCTTCTCCAGAACTCTCCACCACAGCAGCAGGAGGAGGAGGAGGGAGGGGTGGGGTTTAGACAAGCCACACCCCCACAGCTCACCTGCTTCAGCATGTTGTAAACAACATGACTTTATTCTCTTGTGTTTGTGACGGCGTGTAGACTCAGTTTATATAAGTGAATCGTGGGAATACAGGTGAGAACAGAAACTGGCATGACCTGAAAGAGTAAAAACAGGTCACATGGGGGACAGAGATGTGTTGTATTTAAAGGGATAGTTCACACAAAAATGTAAATCACCTCATTTACTAGTCCTCGTGTGGTTTTAAACCTTTGAGTTTCTTTTTTTGTTGTTGAACACAAAAGATGATATTTTGAAGAATACTAGCACCCCTCAACTTTCATAATAGGAGGGAAAAGGTTTCTATGGAAGTTTATGGGTGCCAGCAACCAGGACTTTTCAGAGTACCTTTTGTGTTTAAAGAAGAAACTCAAATAGGTTTTAGACAAGCGAAGGGTGAGTAAATGGCAGAATTTTATTGAGTGAATCTTTCCTTTATCTTAGATTACATTTATAAAACAACTTTTAGGCTTATCATTTATATGACAGTTTTGGTGCGCTAAAATGACAAACATTTGAAAATGAGTTTCAAAGTGCAAGGTTTTGAAAAGACACTGCGAACAGGTGTGCACTCTTATTGTACTCACTATATGCATGTGCATAGGAACTTGACAACCAGTAACAGCAATGTAGTAGCGCCTGGTTTATACTTCTCCGTTGAGTGATCGGCGTGACCCACAGCGCATGCAATGCACGTAGCCATGCATTTATACTTCTGCGCGCTGTTTGTGTTGCTCTGCAATAACACTTCCGAAACGCTAGCTGGCAGTAGGTGTTTATGTTCCTCTGTGTCGAGTTTCTTCGCTGGTGTTTTTTTGTTTTTTTCTGAACGCTACCTTAATGTGTCCAAGTGGCTCAAACTCGCTAATTTTGAGGCGGGAACCGGCGGACGTGCAACAACATTAATCATGAGGTAAACAAACAACAACAAAAAAAAAAAAAAAAAAAAAAAAAAAGCCCCTCCTTCACGGGACTCCACACTTGTAAACATTCGCTCCATCCGGCTCACATGGCTCTCACCTCCACCCACACTCGACAGCGTCACCAAGCCAACCAATCACAGAGCTTGCGCTACGCATCGTTGCGAGGGCTATGCAACCATGCATATGCTACGCCGGAGCATACGCGTGCGTTTGAGGCAGATGTATAAATCAGCCTTAGAATGTTGTATTTTGGTGGAAATTTAGGTTGAGAACATTGTAAGAACGTTATTCTAACCCTAAAAATGCTCTAGCAACATTAAGCAAACTGGACATTTCAACATTCTTAGAACCTTATATTTGTGTAAATTTAGGTTGAGAATGTTTTAAGAACATTATTCTAACCATAAAAATTCTAGCAACGTTAAGCAAACTGGATATTTCAACATTTTTGGAAAGTTAGATAATGTTAGGAGAACATTCTCAAAGATTTGTTTGCTGGGAACTGTTTTTAACCTTTGAGTTTCTTTTTTTGTTGAACACAAAAGATGACATTTTGAAGAATACTGCACCCCTCAACTTTCATAATAGGAGGGAAAAAGATTTCTAAGTTAATGGGTGCCAGTAACCAGGACTTTTCAGAATATCTTTTGTGTTTAAAAGGAAACTCAGGTTTTAGACCAGCGAAGGGTGAGTAAATGGCAGAATTTTTCATTTTTGGGTGAATCAATCCTTTATCTTAGATTAAGTTTACATGACAAATTTTTTCTTAGCTGATCATTTTGGTGCGCTACAAATACAAACATTTGAAAATGAGTTTCAAGTGCAAGGTTGTTCAAGTCAAGCTGTGGTCACGCTGCACTTTTCACCCCATAGACTTCCATTCATACGCACATGCATGCAAAAAAAGGGAAACGCAAGTTCCTGTGACAAGTTCCTGCGCCGTTCGCTGCATTTGCATATTACAACAGCAAATGGCTACTGGCTTATCTCAGCAATTGTTTTTTTTTTCTAAATGAATGTATAATATTAGTTCCAATTAAAATGTTTTAATCAGTGCCTCAATTCCAAAAATAATATGCATGTTTCCACAATTACGTTGATGCATGAACCTGGAGTGCTTACTGAAATTCTAGAATTACTCTCAACCTCCTGTTTGTTTTTATTTGACTTTTTTTTAAAGTCATGGAAAAATGTGCAGAATGTGGTCCTCCAGGAACGTGGTGGAGAAACAACTTTAACCAGAGTAACACCTCATTTTCATTTTAAAATGCACTTATTGAAAGAATTCCCAAATTTTTGCACAGACCAGAGGAATAACTGCTGGTTAGACTGAACTGTAGCTAATACACAGCTGATTTATTGTAATCATGATTCCACTTCAATAAAACCAGTTTTGTAGGTGTTATTTGTAATAAATACACGGTTAATCTTCATAAGGGAAGGTTTATTTGGTTTTGGTGCAACCAACCAACATTGAGAAGCTGACAAATGAAGACTCAATCCACAAGATCAGCTCAAGCTGGGGGGGGGGGGGGGGGAAAAAAATTAAACTTGACAGTACGCTATAAATGACAAGACTAAACTGAAAGTGCACATT
>CAIGQV010000001.1:776343-795493 GCA_903798115.1 Danio jaintianensis
AAAAAAAAAAAAAAAAAAAAAAAAAAAAAAAAAAAAAAAAAAAAAAAGTGCTCAGGGGTAGCTTAAATAATGTGTCAGTGCCCTTTGGGTAAGGGATCCATCAGAATAAATAGCAAAAATAAACCACCTTTATTGACCTCGCTATTCCTAGGAACAGTCATGTTAAAGGCTTAATATTTTTCCACATTTTTTAGTGCCTTGGACTGATTTTTGCGGTTTATTCTGATAAGTAAAGTTATTGAACTACACTTAACAGGATTTTACAGCAGCTTTAATGTATGACTACATCTTACCACAACGGAGATGAAGGTCAGAATCCATACATGTAATTACAGTGTCTGGAGAAAAGAAAAAGCCTAGCTTTAAAAATGAATCAAATACAAACAACATTTCACCAGTGACGGAGTAGAAAGCGTCAAGTTAGGTGCAGATACAAGTTCACTTTACTCCTTAACACAACTAAGTTTCTCACTGCATGGTCAGGTGACAAAGCAACTGCCTTGTTCATATCAGTGCATGCACAACATGACCACTTCAATCTTTGTATTACCAGCAGTTGCATTTAGATTTCAGCAAATCCATTTGAGTGAAAGACAAAACAAGTCCACCACTACATTAAGTTAGTGAAAAACAAAATGGGTATTTTAAGTATTCCAGGATCACAAATTATAATTAGCCATGTCTGTGACAAGCATTGAGCAAAAGTTAAACATCTCAAAATACGTTAACTTCAAATTCAGTAACACTTACGATCAAAATAGTCAGAAGTAGACATCAGCAGGCAGTTCATTAGCACTACTGAAAACAAAAACAGAAGGGAAGCGATTAAGACACATTCACTGCTATTCTCACACAGTCACATTATACCTGTTGAAAATTGTATTCAAAAGTAAACTTTTCTGTTAGTTGTAGAGCTACACATTAACAATCACTATACACCTGGCTATCACATTAATAAATCACTTACAGGCACCGACAACACCAAGAAAACTCATGGTTCTGCTGTTTCCATCAATGATGTGTGTAGCATTCGCTGTGATTCATATTTATAGGCCGGTGCTTTGAGTGTTAATGAGCAACACCTGTGCACCACACCAGTCTCTAGTCCTAGAGGATAACGAGGAGAGATGAAGACAACGAGTTTACGAAGTTAGATCTGATAATGTATTAATCTCAGTTGCAATCTCAGACTCAGTTTCAGTCATTATGAGTTTAAAGTCACTGTTGTGTGAACTCATTCACGAGATACATAGCATGCCAAGATTTCACAGGCGTCGGTGAACCTCTGATCGTGTTTTTGATAATTCACACTGTGTGATTGTTGATTGCATGAACAAGTACCAATTTGCCTCCGATTTCACAAAACGTGAACTCGGCATCATGCCACAGTCACATTGAAGTTTGTGCGTGTGAAATTCTGTTTTATGGTGCTGCGAAAAGGGGAGGGATTAAACAAGATGATTAGACATTAAAAAAAGCCAGCGACTGGTCCATGTTTTAAATTTCAGTCCAGAGAGGTCATCTTTTGATCTTCGATTGGTCTCACGCAATCACGTGATGCGATTTCGCAGGTCAGAGTTCACCAAACTTGAACTTTCCAATGCAGCGAAACTTGTTGCACGAGCTTGCGTTTCCGGTCTGATGCATTCGAGTGCGTATGAATGGACGTCTATGGGGGGAAAAGTGCAGTGTGACCACAGCTTTAGCTTTAGCCCAACTGAGCCTGGTTTCTCTCTAGGTTTTTTTTTCCTTCACTTTCGCAAATTGGTGAAGTTCGTTCCTCGCCGCTGTCGCCACTGGCTTGCATGGTTCGGGACCTGTAGAGCTGCGCATCGATGGATTTGCTCTTCAGTGTTTGGACTCTCAGCAGTGAAAATTAAACCACACTGAACTGAACTGACCTTAAACTCTAAAAACTGAACGGACATAATTCCAATTCACTATAATCTTCTATGTGAAGCTGCTTTGACACAATCTACATTGTAAAAGCGCTATAGAAATAAAGATGAATTGAATTATGCTTTTTACAATAATAAGTACCAGGCTCTTTCATTTCCCATTAATAAGAATCTCTGGCTTAATCCAATGCCATTTTTTGACAATCTTAGATCTCAACACGTCGCTGCCACACAAACACACGATCACATGGTTGATAGAGATCTCCAAAAAAAAAAAAAAAAAAAAGTTTTCTCGTAATAACGAGTTCATTTTCTCGTGATCTCGACATAACAAAAAGTGATGTCGTGATCACGACTTATTTTTTGCTTTTATTAATTAATTATTATAATTTGTATAATTATTATTATCTAGCCAATGTCTGGCCAGTGAGTCTGCACCGGCCCTGTGAACAGGGAGGGAATAACAATTCGTGCAATACGTTAAAGGCTTTCAGAACAGCCATAATAATATGAGTGCAAACTCTCGTGCTCATGATTAATGCACATTCATTATTATATTCATATAATTATATATCATTATTTACAATAATATTCCCTCAACTGTTACCATTTTAAAGCAACTCTATATGGTGCAAAATAAGTTGCTGCATGTATGAATTAAATTAAGTTCCTGCTTTTGCTTTGATCCTTTCCGCAAGTTATTTACAATTACGCCATATAGAGTTGCTAATTATGCAACTCAAATTATGCTAAAAACAAGTATTTATTTTTCTATAATAGTTGACCCCTTAAAAGTCACCCCTTTAAGTTCAGACGCATACATATAAATTATATAACGAAGAATATACCCTTTGGACAGTTATAAAATAAATAAAAAAAACACCTGGATTGATACTAGTCAATATAGTCATTCTCAGACTTTTGAATATTGTGGATAAACAGTCAATCAATATGCTTTAAGAAAAAGGACAAACACCTCATTTCCATTTTGAGAAAGATTTATTGAAGGTGAACTCCAACACCGTGACCATAGTAATGATTGTATTAAAGTACACACTTATGGAAAATAATCATGGTTTTATTGTAGAACGCACCCCATGGTAACAAATCCATAACTGATGTGGTTATGAGTCAACCAAAACAAACATTTTGTAGCCATGTAACAAACATAGCTAATCTTCGCAAAGGAACACGTGTATTTGGTTGATATGGAGAAATTGCTGTAGGAGATGCAGAAAATTGGTCCAAATCCACAAGATCAGCTATCAATCTGCAAGAGAACTAAAGCAAATAAAATGTAGACTGATCAACAGCAAATGGAAGACTAAACTGAAAGTGCAAATTGATAGTCCTTTAAAATAACTTACATGAACAGTAGTAGGAGATCCACAGGTTCTTGTGTGTGCCTTTACACGGATCCGAGAAAACATCATTGGAGGCTGATACGGTGCACTGACTTTTCCCTTCACATCTACAAACAAACAAGATCATAAATATATGATTTTAGTTGTATGTGAATGCTTTTAAATTGACCCATTAGCAACCACATCAGTTAATGCAGATCCCATGTCCTGATTCAAACCAATCAAAATAACACAACTCATTCACCCACATTTGTCAAGCGGCAGGTGTTAGTCAAACCCTGGATATCCCTAGACATTACTCTGGACTTTTGACAAGTACAAAAAAAATTAAACACCATAAACTTTCAAAATGGTTCCATTAAAATGTTACTGGAACATTAACTTAAGAGCCTATGCAGAATTTGAGAAGATTCCCCATAACCTGCCATGGTATTAAAAAAAAAAAAAAAAAAAAAAAAAAAACCCACAACATAAGTGAACCCAAAATAAATTAAAGGGGTGGTCCACTACGATATCATTTTAAACTTTAGTTGATGTGTAAGGTAGCTGTGTGAACAAACAACATCTCTGAATGTAATACGCTCAAAGTTCAATGCAAAGGGAGACATTGGCTTTAACAGAGTTAGCTTAGCAAAGCGTACAGCGAACGAACTTTAGGGACTACATAAAAAATACATCCGGGCTAGTGAGATCACAAGGGTTTCCGGTTACACGCATTTACCACGCACACACACCCTGCGCAGCGAAGGGGCATGGCCAGAGGCGCTGTTATGTTAGAGCAGAGAAAGCTAAAATGCCATCCAAACGCTGATATTTCCACAAAGCTTCTTCGGTTTCTGTATTTGGGTTTCCAAAGGACACAACACGAAGAGATAGATAGATAGCATTTGACAAAGGAGAGCTTCCAGAATCTCTCCCAGTTTAGTGCTGGATTCAGTTAAAAACTCCTAAAAGGAGCAGCTCCAACAAGCAGAAGCTGTGGACTGAGCCACAACCTGTAAGTGTTTTTATTTGTTAATTGATCTATGACCTGCACAGTGTCTAGCGTTAACAGTATGTTGTAGCAAGGATGTAAACAACGGGAAATGCTGTTTGGCACCACTAACAATTTAGCTAAAAATTCATATTCATTCATCAAACCCCTGTAAACACCCACAGTCTTCAGCAGCGCTGCAGTGTCTCTCTATGCGGCCGCATTTTACATCTCAGTTTCATATTACTTACACATGCTTATTCCGAATATATGTTAAAGACATGCAACTCATTGAGTTAGGTTAAAAACACAGGATAGCTCGCCTAACTCATGTTGCAACAGAAAAATCAAAGTTCACACGGGTCGCATCCCACATCTTGTGCTTTATTCTTCTGTCAACAGCGTCACTGTATATTACAGAAAAACAACTTAATTCGAGCATCAGAGAAAAATAAACACGAGAACCGCATGTGCAGGACCGATGTTACATGTGTCTACAGACTGTTCACGCACACATACATAAAATGGCAATTCTTTTAAAGGAGCCACACCCTATTTTCACTCGTTGTCAGATTTTAGAGAGCAGGCATGAGGTTCATCCTTTTAATTTTCTGTCTGACTAAGGCTCAAACAGATACTGCTAACAGCTACTTTGACACTATTTACAAAGCAAAGCACATGCTTGTGGGTGTGACACTTTACTGGTGACGTGGAGCAGATCCGTGAATCACAGCACATTTTTGGCGCACCAATCAGAGTCTCCTGAGGGCGGGCCTTTCAGAGGAACTAGGAAATGTATGGTAGTCGTTTTCATGTTAGCAGAGTAGCTGTATATAATCAAAGATATGAAAAAACAACATGATTTTCTACAAGTCTTCATGAGCACACATTGCTTTGCATCTTATAAACACAACCAAGCCTTAAAACTACATTCTGGACCACCCCTTTGAAGCCATTCTCTTAATTAATACCTTTTTGACACAAGATCCAGTGTGTTGGGTGAAAAGCAGTTTGTATGTAGGCGCTGCTCATTTGGACGTCTTTCCAAGCAGATGATATCATCTGTATGTCCATAGTTGGCATAAATTATCTTAATCCTACCATGGTCTATGGAGAAAAAGTGCAGTGATTTTTTTTTTAATGCATGACCTGATATTGATTCAATAAGAGAATTGGAAATACAGCTTACCACACTTCAAGTTACTCTGTTTGCCTTCACAAGTCACACTTGTTTCTGAAAGACATTAAGAGAAAGGTTACACGTTTGCACAAAGGAAATAATCTGGAAGACAGAAAAAAACATCCATACTTGCTTGGACGCAAGTGTAGGTGGTGATGTAGTACGTGTAGGGGTCAAAACACGGATCATTTCCTGCAACCTTTTCCTTGTTTACTACACACTCAGCCCGTCCATTACACCTGTTTGAGGATAAGATGACAAGCATCCACACATGGCAAGCACGGGACTCAACTATACCCATAATCTGGACATAATGAAAGATCCTTACCATTTAGCTACTGCAGGAACTGGAATTGCAAAACACATAACATGCACTCCATTTTTTGGTTTTGGAGGTCCACAATTGCGAGTGCTTTGTACGCCTAGTGTTACTGATTTCACAAAGATCACACCAGCATCTAAAAAAAAAATAAAAAATGCATTGTTAAAAAAAAAAACAAAAGTAATCAGCAAACATACAGCAGTTTTGGATTATGACCACATCTTACCACAACGGAGATGAAGTTCAGAATTCATACATGTAGTTACACTGTCTGTAAAAAAAAAAAATATATAATAATAATAATAATAATAATAATAATAATAATAATAATAAATAAATAAATCCAACTGTAAGGCATCAAGTAATTTTAAATAAGTAGACATCTCTTGGGATTGAGTTTCAAGCTTTGCATAAGGTAGGAGCATATACATTTTTACTTGTCTACTCTGTGTGCTCAAGACACAGAGAGCACACATGTTCAGTTCAAATCAACAGATATGCAACATGCTACATAAGTTACTACATAAAGCTAAACCAAATTAAACTTTTAAAATTTTAATCAATCTTAAAAAGCCACACAAATTTACATATCTATCATTTTGTGGCAAAAAGCCTTAAAAACTGGTAAAAAGGCTAAATGTAATTCATAGCACCTGCAGATACCAGCTGACTGCAGTTCAGAAGCACAACTAGAAGACAAAAACAGAAGAAACTGATTAGGACACTTACGTAATCTCACACAAGTTCACAATATAGGCTACAGGATTTTATTCAGAAAGGACCTATCAACACAACATTCACTTTGCATCTGCTTTTTCAATTTAATAATACACTTACAGGCAAGGACGACACTGAGAGAAAACATAGTTCTGCCTTCTTTGTCGAAAGTGTGATCAGCATTTACTGATTCTTATTTATAGGTCTGAGTGTTAATGAGTGACACCTGTGAGCAACACCGGTCTCCAGTCCCACAGAGGATAACACGAGGAATGACAAGAGCTGAGACTGGGGTAAATAGTAGAAGGAAATATTATGGTATGCAGAAACATATTACAGCACAGGGTGTGTATAGAAGGATTAGAAGGGAGGTATCAGTTTTAACCAGGCTGAGATTTGACCAAAAATAAAGCAATGTTTTTGGTTTAGGTAAAAGTAAATCAGATGAATGTATGGAATGTAAAATACTTAGAAGATGCAGGACATATACCATTGCATTGTAGAAAGTATAGAGAAGAGAGGATTAGATTAAAGCAATAGATAAGTCAGACTGAACGAAAATTTTATCTTGGGGGTGTGCTGTGAACAACAGGAAAGATGCACAGGATACTGTTTTGGAATATTTGAAGGATACACATTTTTTTAAATAGAATATAATATATAATAATATAATAATACATTTCCCAGTGATGGGTTGCAACTGGAAGGGCATCCGCTGCGTAAAACATATGCTGGATAAGTTGGCGGTTCATTCCGCTGTGGCGACCCCAGATTAATAAAGGGACTAAGCCGAAAAGAAAATGAATGAATGAATAGTAATACATGGGCTGCACGGTGGTGCAGTGGGTAGCACGTTCGCCTCACAGCAAGAAGGTCGCTGGTTCGAGTCTTGGCTGGGTCAGTTGCCGTTTCTGTGTGGAGTTTGCATGTTCTCTCCGTGTTGGCGTGGGTTTCCTCCGGGTGCTCCGGTTTCCCCCACAAGTCCAAAGACATGCGGTATAGGTGAATTGAATAAACTAAATTGTCCGATGTGTATGTGTGTGAATGGGAGTGTATGGGTGTTTCCCAGTGATGAGTTGCAGCTGGAAGGGCATCTGCTGCGTAAAACATATGCTGGATAAGTTGGCTGTTCATTCCGCTGTGGCGACCCCAGATTAAGCCGAAAAGGGACTAAGCCGAAAAGAAAATGAATGAATGAATAAATAAATAAAATAATTGTAAAATAAGTGATTATTTTAAATAAACAAACATACATGCATACATACATGGATTAATAAATAGTTAAACAATAAATAAATAAGATGCAGTCTGCACATTCCGACTGTTAACTAGCATGTCAACTAGCAACAAAGGCGCACCTCCTTGATTGTCTCAGTATTATGACTCAGAAGTGCATTCCAAAATGTCCTTCATTTGTTTCATTGATTACGCTACACTAATGGAAATCTAAATGGGTTTAAATAGATTGTCCTAAACACTTGAGCACTACAAAGAAGCTAGTGTTGAGAAACTACACTGTTGTGACATCCCAATTGCATTGCTGGAATGTAGTTCAAATGTCATGTTCATGATTGTATACTTATTAGGCATGTTTTATTTTACATAGGAAACAAGTTTATCACATTTGAACAGGATTGGACCATACTGATAAAAAATAAATAAAATCAAGCAAAGAAAGAAAATATATTCTATGCAGAGTTATTTTTTATGTGAAGTGCATTAGATATCATATCAAGGTTTCCCAAACTGGGGTCCATGAAGGAGCGGTAACGATTTCATTAATTAATGAAAACGAGTAAGTAATTAAGTGATAAAATGTAAATGGATAAAATGATCAAATCACTTAAAAGTAACTTAATACTTTAAAATCTCAAGATTACAGACTTTAATATATCAGGATAAACTAAATTAACGTTTTTTTGAGAATATCTTATCAGATGTAAATAAAAGACATTATTTTTCTGCACCTGTATCTTTCAGGTTGTATTGCCGATAACAATTATTTAAACTCCTTTTCACAGGTGCTGTTCAGCAGAATCCCCACACTGAGAGGATTTCAGGCTACTTACACAATCTATTACAAGTCATATGAAAGCAAATAACCTTTGCCATCACTCATTCATTCATTTTCCTTCAGATTAGTCCCTTATTTATCAGGGGTTGCTACAGCGAAATGAACCGCCAACTATTCCGGCATATGTTTTACGCAGCGGATGCCCTTCCAGCCGTAACCCAGTACTGGGAAACTATACCCAGTACCCATACACTCTCGCATTCACACACACACACGCTGCTAACCACTGAGCCACCGTGCCACCATCACAGTAACTTACCTTTAATATTTTACATGTAAATACCAGTAATATTTCACAAAATGACTGCTTACTGTGTTTTTTGATACATTGCATAAACACAGCCTTGTTCAAAATATGGATGAAGTTGCCTTGAAGTTGAAATAAAAAAGTTGAAATAAAACCGCTTTCCAGTTGCAGGCAGCGGTACATGACTGTTCCTTTCCAAATATATACTCATGTTATAAATATTATGTGACGTTGGCTAGATTACGGGTGACACAGCTCTGATCTTACCCCACTCTCTCCTAAACATAAAGCCGACTAGCTGCAGAAAACAACCACAAAAACAAACATGGAATGATGGGTGTAAAACACTTAAGGACAAAAAAAATTAGGCATCTGAAGTCAATCAAGCTGATAAGGGAGTGTCTGTGAGTCACAAATTCACAAGACATTCTGTGTCAGCTTACAGCCCCATGTGTTTCTCATGCATTCCCTGGCTCATCACAAACATGTTGACTGTCTAGGAGCTTACAGGAAACTCTTTGAGAAAAATATGTGGGAATTAACCAGTTCTCACTCACAAACTCATGCTCGCTTTTTCAGTCTCCTTGCTCAGACAAGTCAAAGAATGTGGCTTCGCTCTTCTTCTGTGGTGGCTTTGCTTCTTTCCTGCTTGTTTACGCTTGGCCTGTGGCTCTTTCCCAGGCCTGATAGGGAGAAGTGGGAATGTTTTCCGTTTCCGGTGGGGTTCGGTCCAGACTCTGACCTCTCTCATGTGTCCAAACCGGCAACAACAGATGACCCACAACTACATCCAGCCATTCACCAATGCCATTATCACCTCATCACAAACTGCTAACCTTTTCAAAACTGCAGTTTTATCAACACTGGGTTTCCTGATACGTTCTTCCTTCAAACAGCTCCCTGTAATTGTTGTCAAGACTCTCCAGAAGTTATAAGCGGAGTCATGAAATCTGCGCCCACACACAGAAAACACATATTAACTGTTCATGTAATATTTTGGCTTAATGTTTATTCCAGCCCAATCTCACGAGGAACCATACAGGTAACTATTTTAAGTATTGTCAGAAAGTGGCTAATTTGTACACATTCGTATTATTTTCTTTGTATAAAAAAGTATGATTTTTAAAGTCCCAAACCCCATGCCTAAACCCAACGTTCAATGAGGTATGACCAAATTGTATTAAAATATACTAAAATGATAATAATATGAAATAAATTAGCCACTAAATCTAAACGTTTTGAATTGCCATGAGATTGCATAGGGTTATACTTTTAGCTACTCAATAATTACAGACATGTGCACTTCTAATGGGAACGGTATACCTAAACACGAGATGAGAGCGATAATAGAAAGATATTGTGTTTATCCCATTGGGCATCTTGATGTCAAAACTAAATCAAATTGACATTGACATTGGCATCAAAAAGCATTTGAAAATTGCAAATCAATTTTATATCAAAACCTTGACATCCATTTGACATCCACACATTGATGCCCTTTTCACCATTAAAATAGCGACACAAAAAGTATAATAATATAAGAATATTTAAATTGGTCCAAATTACAAATTTTCACAAAATTTTGTATCCCTAAAATGCATGTGAACAACCTTGATGTAAAAGCGACATCAAATTGAGAACTAACATTGGCATCAAAAACACATCAAAATTCATTCATTCATTTTCCTTCGACTTAGTCCCTTTATTCATCAGGGGTTGCCACAGTGGAATGAACCGACAACTTATCCAGCATATGCCCTTCCAGCTGCAACCCAGTACTAGGAAACATCCATACACACTCATTCACACACATACACTATGGCCAATTTAGTTTATTCAATTCAGCTATACCACATGTCTTTAGACTGTGGGGGAAATCGGAGCACCCGGAGGAAACCCACGCCAACACGAGTAAAACATGCAAACTCCACACAGAAATGCCAACTGACCCAGCCGGAACTCAAACCAGCGACCTACAGTTGCAATCAGAATTATTAAACTCCGTGAATCATTAGCCCCCCTGATTATTTTTTTCCCCAATTTCTGTTTACCGGAGAGAAGATTTTTTTCAATACATTTCTAAACATAATAGTTCTAATAACTAATTTCTAATAACTGATTTATTTTATCTTTGCCATGATGACAGTAAATAATATTTTACTAGATATTTTTCAAGACACTTCTATACAGCTTAAAGTGACATTTAAAGGCTTACCTAGGTTAATTAGGTTAACTAGGCAGGATAGGGTAATTAGGCAAGTTATTGTATAACAATGGTTTGTTCTGTAGACTATCCAAAAAAATATATAGCTTAAAGGGGCTAATAATTTTGACCCTAAAATGGTTTTTAAAAAATTAAAAACTGCTTTTATTCTAGCCAAAATAAAACAAATAAGACTTTCTCCAGAAGAAAAAATATTATCAGACATACTGTGAAAATTTCCTTGTTCTCTTAAACATCATTTGGGAAATATTTAAAAAAGAAATAAAATTCAAAGGGTGTTTAATAATTCTGATTGCAACTGTACTTGCTGTGAGGTGGCAGCGCTAACCACTGAGCCACCTGTCTTTAAATCAATTTGTCTTCTTGACATCTTTTTTGTTTCAATTTGACATCATGGTGCCTGCTGGGATAGTTTAATTATACTTGTTAGCAGATCATACACTGTTCTGTAAAGCCATGTAAACACAAACAAGTGCAGTAATACAAAACTGGGGAGATGGCAATACATTTAATCTTATCCAGATATTACACGTACATCTGCAAGATGTATTTTAAAGATCATTTTGGTATTGAAAACATTTGCTTTTTGCCAAAGATCTGATCAACATCTTTACAAGGTCTAATTTACAAACATTCTGAATTATAAACATTGTGTAGACAAATTTTAAAGGTCTATTTAAATTCCAACAGAAGATGTCTAATAAACGTACAGTATTGCAAATGTCTTTTAAATACACTGTAAGCATGCACATCAAATACCTCTGATGTATGGATGATATTGAGGTACTCTATAGTTATCATTCTTGGTCTGAATTTTTTTATAGTTAGTCTTCTTTATATGGCGGTTCATTCCGCTGTGGCGACCCCTGATAAATAAGGTACTAAGCCGAAGGAAAATGAATGAATGAATCTTCTTTATCTTCATCTTCTTTGTCACCTTTTCTTTGTCTTCATGCTAAAACATGCTAGAAATATGTTACATCATTCTTTCTCTCAAGCTAAAACATGCACTGTAAAAAAATGCTGTAAATTTTGCAGTATTACCAGCCTGATCTCTCGAGGAAACGTAAGTATTTTACGTTGTGTCAGTTTAGTGGCTAATTCGTAGTCGTTCAGTCGAACGAAAATGTACGATTTTAAAAAGTAGGCATGGCACCCAACCCTGCCCCTAAACCCAATCGTCAATGGGGGATAAGCAAATCATACTAAATTGTTCAAATGAGATTGTACAAATTCATACGAATTAGCCACTAAACCAAAAAGTTACGAATTGCCATGAGATCATGTTGGTATTACTGGCAAATTTTACAGTATTACTACCATAATTTACAAGCGCATTGTAAATTAACAATTCTGTTAAACTACAGCACAATTGTAATTTGTAATTTACAGTGCACTTGTAAATTGTGCTAGTAATACTGTAAAAATTGCCAGTAATACTGAATAAATGTTACAGCAATTTTTACAGCGTGCAATCTGTAAAAATACAGCAGCATCTTAAATAATGTAAGCAACATGTTAATTCATGTTAGAAACATTGTTATTAACCACTGTTATAAAGTTACTGGCCACTTGGAAGAAGGAGGCGGAGAACCAAAAACCGTTAAAATAATAACGTCCAGGCCTGGTCCTCTCTTGTCTTCCATTGCTGTCTCTCCTCCTTTTATAACCCAGAGCTCCTCTGTGGGACTCGAGACAGTGTGCAACAAAGGTGCTTCACATTATCAATCAAGCACTGGCCTCATCCCGTTCCCACGGCTCTCGGCCCCGCCCACTCGCTGCAACCACCTTGGTAAAATGTAGCATGTGCTTACGTGTATATTCATGCTAGCAGTTTTTTAAAACATCTTTCTTTCTTTCTTCCCACTTCACCTTAAGTTTAATCATGCAGCTTTTTTAAGCATTCAAGTAATGCTTTGTCAAACCAACAATAAAGTTTGTCATAGTATATTATGTAGTTTAATAATTATTGGCATATTTTTGGCCTAAAAAGTACACTATCGCCTACACTACAGCCTTTATTTATTATTACACTACTTTTTTATTGTTATTTTACAGCAAGGGAGACATTAAATTAATAAATAAGACAGAACATACTACCATATTTTAAAAACCAAATCTTACAATTCCACATATTTCCTTCTAGTCAGAGCAGAAAAATGCAGGAAATGTTTTTAGATTCCATTTAATCTTGGTCGTGAGTCAGTAAATGTGTGGCTCCAGTCTGATACCTTCTTAATCAACAACATACTCCCATAACGAGTTCCTGAAGCATTGTGTGTTATTTGTCTCTTTTGCACGTGATTAATGTTGTTGTGTGATCGCAGTGATAATGAAACCAAGAAAATTGTCTTGTTTACTACATTCTGAAGGTGATTGTGCAACTTTCATCAAGAAGGAAGTCCATTTAATTTCCTTTTACTTTCTCTCTATCGGTTTCTCTCAGTATTTTGCAATATCTGATGAGAGGGATGATGAAAACACAAGAATCAAGTGACAGAGCTGTAAACAGAAGCAATAAATGGGTGTGTTTTTGTGCTGCATGTACTGTTCATGGGTACATTTGTTTAAATATTTAGATATTTAAATTGTTTAGATATTTAGATTTAGATATCACTGAAGGAGTGACATTAAAATACACACTCATTTATACTGTACAGTGAGAACATTTGCTGTAGTAATTGGTAGTAAACTCTTGGCTGTGTCATACTTTCATCATACCTTTGATAACACAGTGGACAGACAATATTACAAACTGAATGGATTTTATGTACATTTCTCAAGTAAGTTTATTTTCAAACATGGCAGTCTGTATTTGCTGTAACGTCTTTAATGCAGGAACACAGTTGGCATTTATCATGCACAGTTTAATGAAAGCACTAAATCGAGAAAAAAAAGATCTTGTGCTTCAATGTGGACTGAATATATAACTGTAATGAAAGCATGAGATTTGGTTCTGACTGTGAGTTTTGCTCTAAAGTTTTAAAAATGAACACCTTTAATGTAAAAATTGCACCAAAGCAATACAAATTACTGTAATATGCTGGAAATTACCTCCCACTTGATATAACACAATATGATGATATAATTTTCTCAATCATAAAATGATTAATATTTTTAATCCCAAATAATGATGCAAGGCGGACTATATAATAGCTGTATTTGTTTTCTGTTGCATTACTAATTTAAGAATAGTTTATATAAAGTGCAGTAAAATATAAAGAAATTTCTAAAGATTTTCAGGTTAAAAAAAAAAGGTTGAAGATTTTGAGAATAACAGAGAGTGTTTGCTTATAATTTTGACAGAACTGCAAAAATAGATAGATAAAAAGTGGACAAACTCAAATGCTGGGTTAAAATTAAGCTTATAAATTTAATTCACAATAATAACCCAGCTGTTGATCTGTACATATTTTACCCCAAATTGGGTTGAAATAATCAAGCATTTTTTTAGAATGTATGTTTGTTCAGGAGAAGTGATTGAGATTTTTTTTCTTGAGGGAGGGTTTGTTATCTTGTTAAAGGAGATTTGAGTGAGAAGCTTTTTTTTTTTTTTTTTCAAATAACCATTTGTCATTGTGGAAAAAGCGCCACACAATATACTGACTGATCCACTGATCTTGCCGAAACACTCAGAAAAATAAAGCTTCTTTCTCTCTCTCTCTCTGGTGTTAATGGGTACATGTGTGTTTGTGTGGTTGGGTGGCACAAAGGCTGGTTATGTAAGAAAGGACCTGCCCCAGCAATGACCCACATCTCCACTCTCATAACATGGTTTAGTGTTGTGTAGTATTGCAGTCTGAACAAACACACACACATATACTGTACACAGCTCTCGCATGACCAGTGATTTGTGGGACAAAACAGGCAAAATACTTGCATGAATTTAAAACGTGCCAAGGTACTGAATAATCTAAGGCAATGAGATGTTACTTTTCAATTTTAATGATGTCAATATAATGCTGTATAAAAGAGTTGTGTTCTCAGTTATTGTCTTTAATTGTTCATAAATGGAAAATAAATGTTAAAAAGATTAATATTTTTTGTCTTGAAATAAACTATTCGTAGGTTATTTTTTGTTATAAAGGTGACATCCGATGAAATTTTTTTACTTTAGTATTTTGTGTGTGTGTGTGCGTGCGTGCGTGCGTGTGTGTGCGTGTGTGTGCATGTGCTTGTGTGTGTGTGTGTTTAGTTTGTGCTGTGTCTGCCAGCTCAGACAAGTTGAAAGGAAAACGTGCAGCTTGTTTTTTTTTGTTTTTTTTTTAAATAATTTGTCTGACTGTATTTATGTGCCATAATTGGCGTGTTTGAATTTTGTTAGTTCAGCTAGTTTTTCACACATGCCCGCCTCCAAGCAAACTATCCTCCGAGTAAACTCCTTGCTCGCCTTTTTGTAAACAGTTAGCAAAGCAGCTAATGATTGTGCTTTTCGTATTTTCTCCATTTGAACAATGAAGAAATTCTGGCATGCAGTCTGCTGTATGTTCAGATATAACTTTAGAAACTCATTGATTTCCTTACACAGAATCCCAAAATGGATTAGTTTTATATATGAAGGGAATGTCCTAGAACAGGGGTGTCCAAACTCTGTCCTGGAGGGTCGGTGTCCTGCAAAGTTTAGTTCCAACCCCAATCAAACACACCTGGGCTAGCTAATCAAGCTCTTACTAGGTATTCTAGAAACATCCTTGCAGGTGTGTTGAAGCAAGTTGGAGCTAAAAATCTGCAGGACACTGGCCCTCCAGGACCGAGTTTAGACACTACTGTCCTAGAAGGTGAGGGGGGGAAACTTGTTTTTGAGTGCAAAACATTTTTGGCTGACTGCTTTACAATCTTGGGCAATACAAATTGCATTTAAAGGATGTAGCAGTACCTACAATTTGTCTGAAAGGTCTAAGTATTTTTGATATATACTGTAATTTGTGTTTGTTTTGATTACAGTTAGCAAACACCAGCTTCACTTCACTTGCTTTTAAGGTCAGATAATCATACTTGTGCAGAGCTGTGTTTATCAGTGTGGTATGTTTGTTTGAATACATTTTTCATTGATAATGGCGGTTGCAATGTCAAGCAATGATAAATTATCTGCAACGATTACGTGGAAGATGGGAGATACGTGTGGGTCATTATAATGTGGATACCGCTTCAAATACTCCTTCAAGTCAGTCAAATAGACAAAAGTCAGCAGTAGCTCGAGGTTTGGTTAAGCATTGTGTGTGTGTGCTGTGCTGGTTTAGCTGCTCTTCAAGCATGGATTGGTACTACAGCCATTTCTGATGCAGCCTTAAAGGAAGGCAGGATGAACAGCAGCTCATTGGCATTTAAAGAGACATGAAGAGACGCTCACTGTGGACTGAAGTGTTTTTGACAGGGCAAAAAGGGTATTTACTTACACTACCATTGAGAGATTTAACCAAAGTCATGAGTTCTATCTGTTTTGTTTTGCTCTCTCTAGTCATTTAGCACTGATTGAATCACACCTGTCTCTTGTCTTAATTCTAATGCTATTTATGTCCCTGTGTTTTTGAGTCTAGTGCTTGATTATTTCATTATTCTGTGCTTTGTCCAGTCCTCGACCTGTTCGTCTGTGGTTAATGTTCTGTCTACTATGGCTGTCCCAGTCAGTCCTTGTCCTGTGTATCTGCCGGCTCTGGTGTTGGTTTCACCGTGAGGAGTCCGCACTTCTCTCACTCTGCCAGGGATTCTGCTAGGCTCATCCACAATTAGCAAGAAGTGTTTTCAAGTTCTGTTCATCCTTAGTCCTGCGACACCACTGAAGCCCATCGGCAGTTATACTTTTTCTGATCTTTTGTTTAAAATAAATTCAAGGGACTGAGCCTTCAGAGACTTCAGCCGGCAGCTAGCTCTCTGCAACTCTCACATGGTCGCCCACTGAAGCTAAGCAGGCCTGCACCCGGTCAGTACTTGGATGGGAGACCACATGGGTAAGCTAGGTTGCTGCCGGAAGTGGTGTTAGTAAGACCAGCAGGGGGCGCTTAACCTGCGGTCTGTGTGGGTCTTAACACCCCAGTATGGTGAAGGGGACTCTATAGTGCTCAGTGAGCGCCGTCTTTCGGATGAGACATTAAACCGAGGTCCTGACTCTGTAATCATTAAAAATCCCACGATGTCCTTCGAAAAAGAGTAGGGGGTTCCCACTGGCCTCTGTCCATCATGGCCTCCTAATCACCCCCATATCATAATTGGCTTCATCACTCTGTCTCCTCTCCACCAATCAGCTGGTGTGTGGTGTGCGGTCTGGCGCAATATGGCTGTCGTCGCGTCATCCAGGTGGATGCTGCACACTGGTGGTGGATGAGGAGATTTCCCCTTTAGATTCCGCTTTACGATGTGTAAAGCGTTTTGAGTGTCAAGAAAAGCACTATATAAATGTAAGGAATTATAATTATTATTATTATTTGCATTTGGGTCCTATTTGCCATTTTCTCTCACACAACAAATCTAAAGAATCATATCAACTTGTGTAAAATGAGCATCAGATGTCACCTCTAAAATGTCTTTAAAAAAATCACTAAATCACCTCACTAAAACTGCTCATAAAACCAGTCAATATCCATTTTATGCCACCTTAGCTTGATTTTATTAAGTATTGGGTATTGTTTACCATAGCAAAGCATCTGAATATCTGACACACCCTTTACTTTTGAAGACTCCAAGTGGGCTTCAAAACCGGAAAAATATATTTTCATCTGATTAATGTCAGGCTGAAAATGTTGCTAACCATAAAGGATTCAAGTCAAGAGTCAACAGTGCATTTTATTCCCCACCAATAATATTTATTCGCTTTAGCTTTTTTTCCTGCTTTTCATGCTGGCTGCAGGACTCAAAAGAAGTCAATGCACAGAAACACACAGACAGACAGACAAAACAAACACAGCCACACACACATGTGGGAGGGGGCTGGGCAAGCTAGTGTGAATCAAGCCTTTGGGGAATGAATGTTTTATGGAGTGGCTGTGCTAGAAGGAGGAGGGACAAAATAAATAATTAGGAACCGCGATGCTCATCACCCTATAGTCTCACACACACATACACGAGAGAGAGAAAAAAAAAGAGAGAGAGAGAGAGAGAGAGGTCTCCCTGCGGACGCTGGTAAAGACATTCAAATAATGCAATAAAAACAAATGACTGCAAATGAAACAGCCATCCGTATCTATCTTTCAGGATATGTCAACATGAGCATCATCGATCAGACTATTCATTTCACTGGGTGTTGTCAGGATGGATCTCCTCCCTGTTGTTGGGATAGACTTCCAGCTAAATACACACTGCTAATATTGTTCCTCAAACAGGCTGAGCCTCGGGGCCGGAAGCACCCCTTCCTCAAATATTGATTCTAGCCTTTTTGCGTATGAATACTAAACTCACAATCGTGTATCTAGTTTTGAGTGTGTAAGTGTATTTGTTTGGCTGTAATCTTACACAAACAGTGTTGTCCTTTTTTTTCGTAAACACTCTTTTAAATAAGAGAACAGGAAAAAGAACAGGCTATTCTTAGAATTATATAATGCATAGTACCATGCTATTTTTCTATGTCTACAGTTTGTAGTCTGTACAGTGTGTACAGAATGCAAATTTTCTGTTACATGAAATACCCAGATGACCTGCTACACTAACCAGATGATCAGTATATAGTACATGCTGCACCTTGATCAATACATGACAACATTGTTTGAAACATACACGCACATGCACACACACACACGCACGCACGCACGCACGCACACACACACACACACACACACACACACACACACATAATGTTTGTTAAAAAAAAAATACAGATTCATTCAGAAATAAAACACACTCTTTGACAATCGCTACAGTTCTGCTGTGGCTTTGCAGTATATCAATATTCTGGTCATATTTTTTTTTTTCTCAAGCATATTTTAGAAATTTTAACCTGATCAGTCTTAAGGACTGCTATTTTGTATAAAATCATTGATAGGTTTTAATTGTTATCGAGGGCTCAAAGTGAAAAAAAAAACCAAACACACATTATATTTACTCACTTTATGGTGACTCACTCACTTTCATCAATCCTTTCCTTTATCAGAGGTCGCCACAGTGGAATGAACCACCAATTACCAAAGCAATCTCATGGCAATTTGTAACATTCTGATTTAG
>CAIGQV010000001.1:800493-825849 GCA_903798115.1 Danio jaintianensis
AAACACATTCCTGACAGCATTCCTGAAGAGGGAAAAACAGCATTCAGTACACCACGGCCCTGTTTACAACATCTGTCTCAGGTGATACAATCGCAAGTGGTCAGCTGATTTACTCTGCAGTATTTACATCGCATTAATTTATTCTGTGCATATGTGTGTGTTCAATCCAAATTATGTGTCACTGCTTGCAGGGATGTTGAAAATAAGTACTATTTACACCTGTAATTCAAGCTGATTTGTTTGTGAATGGATCACCTGAGACACATAGACACAAATTACAGTAGTATACCAGCTTTAAAGGGCAATAAGTAGCTATGTTTACATCCAAAGATGCGAATTAAACTTAGGTGCAAAGTTGGAATCTTGCATAAAAACATTTCAGAATAAAGCACTGTTTCCTTCCAATGAGTCAAAGAGAACAAAATCGTCACTTCCTGAAAAACTGGCACCAAATATCAAGAAGAAAAAGAAAATTTGCTGCAATAGGAGAAGCCACTGTTGGTCTTTTATTAAATATATTTAATTACTTGTATCTCAGAAGACGAAGATGAAATGTAGTGAACACGCGGTGGCGATCACTCTTTGGACAGTTCTGAAGGTAGCAATACTTTTTCAATTTGATGAAAGACTTTTGCTGAGGGATTTTAGAATGACCAAAGCAACATTTCAGATGTTTTACAATGTGGTTGGTCTGCTGGTTTGTCCTTTAATGCGGTCCAATCACACCAATTTTTGCTGTCACATGATCTGTCAAATCAAAAACACAAGACTTTTTTGATGCCCATGCTGGAATTTATTCAGTAAATGTGTTTCTATTGTAGTTGCATATCGCATAAAAGGTTCATTCTAGGGTTTTTTTTATGCGCATTTTCTACATTTTCACGTTTCCATTAACAAATACTGTCAGGTAGTGTATATATATATGTACACTACCTGACAAAAGTCACCTATCCAAGTTTTAGGAACAACAAATAATAACTTGACTTCTAGTTGATCAGTTGGTATCAGAAGTGTCTTATATGAAAGGCAAAAGCCTCTAGATTATGCTTATTTTACCCAAATAAAATATAATCATGCCTTGATTTTTCATGATTTAATTAGGACAGTAAGGTCTGACTTTGCTTAGACAAAATCTTGTCACTTAACAGAAATAATGTACAGTATAGAATATAAAGTCATGATGCAGTGGAAAAAGAATGAATATTGTGTATGACTCCCATGAGCTTGGAGGACTGCATCCATACATCTCAGCAATGATTAAAATAACTTATTAATAAAGTCATCTGGAATGGCAAAGGAAGCGTTCTTGCAGGACTCCCAGAGTTCATCAAGATTCTTTGGATTCATTTTCAATGACTCCTCCATCTTACCCCAGACATGCTCAATAATGTTCATGTCTGGTGACTGGGCTGGCCAATCCTGGGGCACCTTGACCTTCTTTGCTTTCAGGAACTTTGATGTGGAGGCTGAAGTATGAGAAGGAGCGCTATCCTGCTGAAGAATTTGCCCTCTCCTGTGGTTTGTAATGTAATGGGCAGCACAAATGTCTTGATACCTCAGGCTGTTGATGTTGCCATCCACTCTACAGTTCTCTTGCACGCCCCCATACTGATTTCTGTGAGAATCTTGGGTCCATGCAGGTTCCAATAGGTCTTCTGCAGTATTTGTGATGATTGGGATGCAGTTCAACAGATGATTCATCAGATAAATCAACCTTCTGCCACTTTTCCAAATGATCAACTTGAAGTCAAGTTATTATTTGCTGCTCTTACAACTGGAATCAACGACAAGACTTTTGTCAGGTAGTGTATATATATATATATATATTTGGGGAATAATTTACAGTAAGGGTTCCTCAAATGGGAATGTTTTACAGCATTTACAGTAAAAGCTGCATTTGAAGTCTGTGTGAACCGGAAGTTGTTGCAGACTTTTATTTAATGATGACATATTTCCTAAAGGAATTTTGAGTAGGGGGCAGTGTTTCATTTTTGAGCTCCTCTTCTCATCTTGTAAAGTGAGAATTACCAGGAAACTTTTTTTCTACAAGTGAATTAATCCTTTTAAAAGGCTCACAGTCTAATCTAGTGTTTATCTGATGAGGAATGAGTGTAAACAGTGTGGTAAAATACGTTATACAACTGACAAAAACAGAGATGAGGAAACACATTCGATGGGGAAAAACCACATTGCATGAAAATAAAAACTTTGATTTGCATCGTGTGAAACATAGCTATGCTTTCCTCCAAAGTTGCAAATTTAACTGCACAAGATTAGAACTAGATGTGAATAAAGCACAGTTTCCATAGCATGTGTTCAAGAGAATGAAACCATTACTTCCTGGTAAACTAAAGCCCAAACTTAAATAATAAAAAATTACATTTACTTCAAGCTCTTTTACTCATAACTATTAAATTAGTTACAAAGAGGCAAATAATATGCTATAGCAAACACTGTCATGTTGTCTTGGGTTTGAACGCAAATGCTTGATGTTTGGGAAAACAGTCATGCTAAACAATTTTAGGAGGTAATTATACAACATCACTTTCAAACTGGATTTTCATTAAGATATTGTTTGAATAGTCTGAATATGAACTGGTTTGTCCAAATATTCATTCATGTAAAATTAAGTGCTTTCAACTCAGTTTGAGTGAAATAAAAATAGTCAAAAACTCAAGACACTGTTGTGTTAACTGTCTCCAATCTCCTTTCTCCACTCCAAAGCTGACCACATACACTTTACCAGCGTTTTTACTCAATGTGGTGACAAAAACTAACCTTGATCCTGCCTGATCTCACGAGAAAACGTAACTATTTTATGCAACTCAGGCTCATTGTGAAAACATACCCCCGTATACATTTCTGGAGAGCGTGAATTATGTAGCCAGACCTACGTATGGCTGCATTTAGTCTTTAAAACAAACGCTACGGGTGGTATGACACTGCCGACAGCTTCTGTTTCTTTTTGCGCTACTAGCTGACCACTTACCTCCGTGTGGACGGCTTTTCTGCTGTTTGCCCGGTGGCTTGCTACATACGATGGCGGACTTGAGACGCAGAGAGGAATTGACCGCGATGACGGGGTTCGAGTCTGGTGAAGAATGGTTCCAGAAAGCAGGTGAAACAAAAACAAAAGGCAAAAAATAAAATAAACAATTAAATAACAGGGTGAGAATGTGGTAAGATCTGAAAACATGGTAAAAATCAGCCGGCCATGAGGGCTTTTCTTTTTCTGGATTGCTTTTGAATGCACTGTTGGTTGGGTTAAAGCAGTGGTTCTCAATTCCGGTCCTCGGGCCCCCCCGCCCTGCACATTTTGTATGTCTTTCTTACTTAACACACCTATTCAGATCATCAGCTCGATAACAGAGAGATCAATGAACTGATCCTTGTGTGCAAATAAGAGAGACATACAAAATGTGCAGGGCGGGGGGGCCCGAGGACCTGAATTAAGAACCACTGGGTTAAGGGAATGAGGTGTGCGGGTCAATCGGTGCTTTCAAAAACACTGTCGGTTGGGTTTAGGGAAGGGAGTGGGTGGAGGTATCAGTCAGTTGGTCAGTCAGTCGACAGCGGCCTCTGGTGCATTTACGTGAGAAGAGCAGGTGCGAATGGCACCCGCGAGAGAAATTTGAGATCTGAAAAAGCATACACAGCAGCCTCTGGCGAAAACAAAACCTGCAAAAAAACGTACCTCCTGGGATGTATTTCACACTGTCCAGAAATGTATGCAAGAGTACACATCAATAAGGAGCCTGGGTTGATTTTACGTATTGTCAGAAAAGCAACTAATTCGTACAAATTCGTAAAACAAATTATATTTTAAAAGGAAGAATGAACCGTAACCCTACGAGCAAATCGTACAAAAAAATCGAATGAGGGCATACAAATTCATACGAATTAGCCACTAAATCAAAAAGTTACAAATTTCCATGTGATTGCGTTGACCAATCCATTCTGTGCTCCAGTCCAGATACAAGTACATATATTCTTACACTATTTGGTATGCTCATTTGACAAAATGTCGGTTATTAATCCTTCTAGACAGTGTTAAATCCTAGAGACAGGCACCATTATTGGTTCTAGTGATCCACCACTTTGATTACAAATGATTTTTGAGAGCTGTAAGGCTTTGGGAGACTTGAAATAGCTTGAGGTTCACATTAACTTCTTTTATAGTGTGCCTTTTTATCATTTTGGGAGCTTAACAGCATCCATCCATCCTCTAAAGCATTTATCCTATGTAGAGTCATGGGGATTCCAGGATCCCAGCCCATCTTGACAACATCCATCCCCATATATATCACTATGGGTTTATAGAAAACGGCTGTTGACTTGAGCCGAGTCGTATTTGGGTCAAAGAAGCAGCATCAACAGTTAACCTTACGATTGCACCTGGGATCAAAGAAAACAATGTAAGGGAGCAGATATAGGTAGATGGAGGGAAAGATCTGTCTTAGTTATTCAACAACACACATCCATAGACAGTCATTTAATTAAGCTTAGTGTGTTTGGGTTGGGTTTTGGTGACATTGAGGTTTTAACTGACTCATAAAAGATTGAGGGTGTGTTACTTAAAGTGTTATTATGCAACAAACACAAGCATACTAAGGTTTCAAAGCTTATGCAATTATATTTGTGCATAACCTACAACTGCAGATGCATAAAATAAATAAATAAAAAAACATAGCAAAATTATGATTGACAGAATTACTTGAGGACAAAATGGTTAAATAAACAAGCAGATAAAAAGAAAAACAGTCGATCCTATAACCTTTTTTTAATACTCCTGGCACATACTGACTGACTCTTTTTGTTCAAATGTAAATAAAAGATGAGAATAGTTTTTTTTCCACAATGATCACTCTTTATACCTACCTGAGAAGCCTGTGTCATTTCCGGTCAAAAAATAATAATAATAAAAGTAACTTTAAGTCAGAATTTGCCAGGCATATTGTTACGAAGTGAACACGTATTGTTACGGATCCACATGCAGTTCATTAAAGGATAGGTCGTACAGGCAAAGGTCAAAAACTGGAGCAAAACAGGAGCATAAGGACAATCCAATAAACATAGTCAAAATACAGGTCAGGCTAGGTGGCAAAGAATCAAAACAGTAACAAGGCGGGAATCAAAAACATGGCAAAAACAAACGCTTCGTAATGTTCATGGAAGAAACAAGACTCGGCAATGTGAATGTGAAAGTGAGGTGTATATATAGTCCATGTAATCATTGAGATGAGCTACAGCTGTATCTGTGTGTGAATGTCCGTATTATTGTCAGTATTGTGCGCCTGTCCATCCTTCCATCCATCAAACAAGGATATATTTCAGTACATGTTCAAAACTTTTTAATCAAGCATATTTCTGGCATACATCCAACGACTCCTCATGGGATTCTAGCGAGGCGAGTTTCTGTCCACGATCAGATACCATGGCTTGCACACAGTCAAGTTTAGCTTCTAATGTTGAAATCGCAATTTTGAACTCTGCCGCCAAGTCTGTTCTCTGATCTTCCAGCAAATCTGACAGAGCCCCCATGTTCACTTCACCTGTTGTGTTCAACTTTTGCGTTGGCTTCTTCCTTGGATGTTTTCGCGGATTTAGATGCCATCCTGTATAAATACTGTTGTTTATAAGTCATTAAGTTATTTTTTGTTTTTACTCTGAAAAGAATAGGTGGGTTTTTGAGTTAATAAACGAATCTGAGCAGGGAAAGAAGAAACACATGTCTGCTCCATCGCGTTGCTAACCAGAAGTCCCCCTTTCTGGCATATTTTTAAACTTTTTCCATAAAACCTTTAATTATGTATTTATTAATATTTTATTTTGTTTATGTGTTTGTTTGCCGTTGCCGTTTCTGTGGGGAGTTTGCATGTTCTGCCAGTGTTCGTGTGGGTTTCCTCCGGGTGCATGTGGCATGTGGTACAGTTAAAGTGAATAAACCGTGGTGTATGAGTGTGTGTGAATGTGGGAGTGTATGGGTGTTTCCCAGTACTGGGTTGGGGCTGGAAGGGCATCTGCTGTGTAAAACATATGCTGGATAAGTTGGCGGTTCATTCCGCTTTGGCGAACCCTGATAAATAAAGGGACTAAGCCGAAGGAAAATGAATGAATGAAAGTTTGTTTGCTTGTCAAGCAAACTTAGCAGTCTTGGCTTACAACTTTAGATACACAAAAACAATAATAATTATTATAAATAATAATAATAATACAAGAAAGTAAGAAAAAAAGAAAGAAATTCTTTACGTTACTTTTACAACAAATATGGTGTCTTTGCTGTAATGTGTAAAGAAAAGCCATTTACTCTAGAATAAACATTTCCCTTTCTCCCAATTCATTCTGTGCTCTGCCATCAATAAAGGATACAACCGACTTCCTATTAGCTGGCCTGGAGTGTTCAGTACTTCCTGCCAAGTATCAGAGAACATAAACACAAACACAGACACACACACAAAACGTGCGTACTCTTTTCCTGTCAACTGTTTTCACATTTTCATTCATAGAATTAAAAACTTCCTTCCTGCACACAGGGTTTGACACGAGATATGAGATGGGTGAGAGAGAGAGAGAGAGAGAGAGAGAGAGAATAACAGGAGGCATCGGAGAGGAAGCCTGGCTCAGTGAGAGGAAGTTCCACTAAGTGAATGATAAACAGAGAGAGCGAGGTCATGTGTGCAGCTTGCTCAAGCGCAACTAATAAAAGTCTTCCTCCCTCTGATGACTATCAGTTCACACACACACACACACACACACACACACGCACGCACACACACACACACACAGAGAGAGAGATGGTTTGAAATGTTCACATGTTCTTACTTGTTCCATTGTTTATTTAAGTTTAAATTGTTATGATATTTTTATTGTTATTATATATTTATATTTGTCCACATATTTCAAGCTTTACAGTCATGTACAGTAATTGTACAGTATTTACAGTTATATTTACAGTCATGCCAATAAAGCATTTTTGATTTGAATTGAATTGAAAGTGGAAGTTATGTCGTATTTTATTTATCCTTATGTCATTCCACACCTGTGTGATTTTCTTATTACACTGTAAAAAGTGATTTGTTACTTTACTTAACCTTTGTAAGTACTGTTGGGGATATTTTCATCCTCTGGGGGGATTTTGAGTCTTAGTTTGGCCATAACGTTTTCTGTGTTTCAGCTAGCAGAATGATTTTTGGTGACAAATCTTATTTTGACACATATTTTGGAAAAACGCTTAAAAAAAAAGAAAAACCTCAACAACACATTCTGGGAACATTTACTATCCTTTTGTTATGTTAAAGATAAAAACATCCACTAAATTAAACTGCTGTAAAAATGCATCAGATTAATATATTTTTCAATTTTTGTTTTGCATAAATCTTTTAATCAGCCTCAATGAGGAGGAGAATGGCATGCAAATCCACTTACCTTGTTTTTATTTAGTCTGTACTTCTCACCATCAAAAGGCAGCCGGTGCATAAACACACAGTCTTTGTTTTTGTTTACTCCATGTAGTTCTGAGAGCTGAGGTGCATATTTTGATTTTCTCAGACACATCAAGGTAAGTGTGCAAAGGTCACTCTCACACACTCACAGACGCACATACACACACTTTAATTTGCTGTTATAAGCCATATAAAATCCAGAAACTAAGATTTTTTGCACAGGCCTATCTAAAGGGTTAATGATGCCAACTGATGATCAACAGTAAAAATTACAAATTTTACCTCTTCCCAACAGGGAAAACCACCAACAATCAGAAATGCATGATTATATGGTGTCATGGTTTTGCAATCAAAAAATGTAGTTATAATGGAAGTCAATGGGGCAAAAACAGCCACCAACAGTAAATTAGGGAGAAAAAATTAAAATCTTATGCTGCACAAAAACTAACAATGCATCAAAGGAATGTTGTTACCAGTGTTGTACCAGAAAAAATATTGTATTTTTTTATATTAAATTTTATTTGCTTTGACGTCGTGACTTTCTTTCTTTGGTAGCAGAGCTCACGTTATCACCTGCGTAGCCACTAATTTTGTGGTGGCATGTGATGACGTGAGGTGCTTCATTAGATTAGAATTACTTGTTTTTAGAATTACTTACCACAGAGAGGCTCTTTTTGCCTGGGCATAAGTTGCACAATACATAAACTTTCTTTTCCCTCAACGAGTAAAAGTAGTGCTTATATTTCTAGTTTGCAAAAGCTACCTTTGAACTTGTTACATTTGCCATCGTTCTGACTCCTGGTCATTGGTGTGTGCAACTGACTGTGCGTGTGCTTGTGTGAGCACTCGCCCTACTCTGCCTCTGATTGGCAAATGATAGAAATGTACTCTATCTAAGCCAATCATCATGTTCTCAGTTACACCACGTTCACAGACACACCAATCATCATCAATGGTTAGTTATGTGTCCCGCCCCAGCCCCAAACACACACGCACGCACACGCACACACACACACACACACCCCAGAGAAAGAGAGGTCCTATGGCTGAGAGAGACGTTGCTCGCATAAAAACCGCTTCAGTGTTCTCAGTTATAGTAAATCGCATTTTATTGTCAGTAACGGTAACGATGTTGTAATGGGGGAAACAGCAATTAATTTGATTACTCATTACTGAAAAAAGTATCGTCGTTAGTAATGCAGTTTATTTATAGTGCCATTATTCCCATCATGTACCTTTTGAAAAGTTTACTGTCCCAGCGACAGCTCTTGTAGCTTTATTTTTAAAAGTGCACATTAAAAATAAAAGTCCAACCTGTTAAATAGCTTAAGAACTTTTAATTACTGACTAATTTGTTGTTTCTTTGTCTGTTCAATGGTGGTAAATGGCACCAAAACCATTTTCTCTACATTGCTGTAAAAATGTATTGTTCCATATTGTAACAGTGTAAATGCACAATATTACAAGATGAGATCATTAAAACTTCACTGTTATGATAATTTGACTTTAATAAATATTTAAATCATAAACTTAATAGATCCAGGTATGTGAGACTATAGCTTCAATTAATACATTTGTTTGACACTTGACACATTGACATTGCGGTACAGAATAGCTCTTTCGGCATTATCATGAATTTTAAGTGATGTAAAACAGAAGAAAGGCTATTGGGATCATGCGAAAATTCAGACCAAGTCGTCAAAATGATGTCATCAGACAAGAATACAATCAACCAAATAACCGACCGACCAACCAGCCAATCAATCAATCAATCAATCAATCAATCAATGTTACCTTTCTCTATATAAAGCCTCTTTTAAATATATACAACTATGATTCAAAACATCCCTTTTTTCAGTGTGTGTCAAGAAGAAAGTAAATCATACAGGTTTGGTATAACAACCTTTCAAAATAATAGAATTTTAATAATTTAATTAAATTAAATTAAATTCATCTTTATTTCTATAGCGCTTTTACAATGTAGATTGTGTCAAAGCAGCTTCACATAGAAGATTATAGTGAATTGAAATGGTGTCCGTTCAGTTTTTAGAGTTTAAGTTCAGTTCAGTTCAGTGTGGTTTAATTTTCATTAAATCCATCGATGCGCAGCTCTACAAGTCCCGAACCATGCAAGCATTATATGAATGAATTGTTTAGTTTTTCATCTTATTCACAAACCACCCACATATCAGTTAAACCAGGCACTAAACACATTAAAGTAGCACTGACAAATGAGAAAAAAAGCAAATAGCGTTCCTGTTTTCAGCAAAAAAATGGCTTCTTTGTATGTAAATTAAGCTCATTATAGATACATTTATGTTCACAAAAATCAGTGTTTGCACTATTTGGGCCTGCAGGGGGAAAAAAGGTGAATTTTATATAAATGAGGTGCTTTTGTCCATTTTCAATTGATTTTTCAATTGAATTGTTGTTCTATATTTATATCACTGCAATTTATGTTCTATTTCTTGGTGTTCATTTACAGAACACTGTGACTTTATTTTAATATATTTGAATATATTTTTATATGTATATTTATATGACTGACTCGATATTGATATTGTTTCCATCCAAAGATGTTAATTAGACTTTATGCACAAAATTTTAATACTGTTTTAATCACTGTTTCCATCCAATGAGTCAAAGAGAACAGTGCCATAGTGGAAAATGCACAGAAAAATAGGTGGATGGAAACATAGCTATTGGCTGTGTTTAATGAGAGTGGGTGGAGCTAAATATACCTTATGTATCTTAAATATTTAAAATATATTTCTGCACAGTATTTAGAATATTGTGTAGGATATTTATTCATTTGTTTGTGTGTTTGTTTATTCATAGAAATTACACTTTTTAGTCATGTTTTGTTTAAATAAAATCAGTTTCCCTACACTCAGTAAATGACTTTTGATGCTTGTTCAAACTACTTATTTAAAGTGAGTTGAAACAACAAAATTCTGAAGGATTTTTGGGGACAACTTAATTGTTTTATGTTTAATCCACTTAAATTTGTAAAAACTATTAAGTTAACTTAATCAATTTGTTTTAGGACATCATGAAGGAATTGTGTGGAACCCGACATTTTTTACAGTGTATGGAGAAAATGTTTTAGGTTTACTTCTGCAACCCAACAGTTGGGCTCTGAACACCAGCTGAAAGAGACACCGCAAATATGTGGCACTGGACCACAAAACCAGTTATAATTGTAAATTTATATTTATACATAAAGCTGGACAAATAAGCTGATGTCTACTTTGTTAGCATAAGACAATATATGACCAAGATACAACTCTTTCAAAAAATACAAATTTTGAGAAAATCTTTAAAGTTGTCAAAGTTAAGGGTAACACTTTATAATAAGGGCCCATGATTCATGGGTTACTAATGCCTGAATTAACAGTTAGTTTGGCATTAATTAATTGTGAGTGAAACAATGGACAAATCTGGGATTAATGAAGGGCTAACCTTAGTTAACGGAATCATGATGATTCATATGTCAACAGCAGCCACCTTAACTGCACGATAGTACATGTTTGTTAGTTAACGTGTTAATTAACAAGAAATGGTCAGCTTCATTTGGTGGAGTCAAACTAACTATTAATTCAGGCATTAGTACACCATGAATTATGGACCCTCATTATAAAGTGTTACCAAATTAATGCACTTTACTAATCAAACATGGACTTTTGATTTCTCCCCGTGTTGGCGTGGGTTTCCTCCGGGTGCTACGGTTTCCCCCACAGTCCAAAGACATGCACTGTAGGTGAATTGAATAAACTAAATTGTCCGTAGTGTATGTGTGTGAATGAGTGTGTATGGATGTTTCCCAGTACTGGGTTGCAACTGGAAGGGCATTCGCTGTGTAAAACATATGCTGGATAAGTTGGGGGTTCATTCCGCTGTGGCGACCCCTGATGAATAAAGGGACTAAGCTAAAGGACAATGAATGAATGAATGAATGAATGAATACTTTTTTAGCTATTCCTACAAGTGAAGTTTATTCATAAACTAATTTCAAATGGAGCACGTGCTTATGATTGATAACAGCTGGTCCACATTAGCTAATGCACGTTCCACCAATCAGATGATTCCTAAACCGCTATAAATAAACAGAGTATTTTACCTTAGCCATCTTCGTCTTGAAGAATCCCCCCTTCCACCCCTACTCCTCCCCTTTTCTCGAAAGGGCAGCACGGAGGCCCAGTGGCTAGCACTGTTGCCTCACAGCAAGAATGTCACTTGCCCAAGCCCTTACCTTGCCAAGTTGACATTTCTGTGCAGAGTTTGCATGTCCTCCCCGTGTTTGCGTGGGTTTTCCCCGAGCTCTCCGGTTTCCTCCTACAGACTAAAAACATGTAACATAAGTAAATTGACCAACCAAATCGACACCATAGACGAGCGACTAATTCAGCTATTCTCTTCATAATTATATTCGAAATCCACCAAGTAGGGGAGTTCTCGAGACCTACCTGAACTCAAACTCCCCTCTCGCCCTGCAACTGGAGGGAGCCCCAGGCTCGAGGATCTTATGAGCTCAGGGCTCTCTCCCGGGACAGCATGCCAAACACGCTTTATAATCAATCATCAGCTAAGGGCGAACTCTTGAAATATACCCATGCAGCTTAAGGTTTTGTGATCCAGGGTCACATTTGACATCTTTCTTCAGACGAACATAGTCAATCTCTCAATATTTTTCATCGTTTGTAAAGCTATAGAATATATCCATTCCATCATATATTTTCTATTGCTATTGGAGCAAATAGCAAAACAGACAAAAAATAATGAGCATATGTATGTGGAAAATGCCTGATATTTCTAGAGTATCTGGCACGTACAATATATAGCTTGAAAACTGCAGTCAAATTGGACTAATTGTGATTTACTGAGGAATTCCTTCAAGCCTAAAATGAGAGCAAAGTCACATGATTTCTCCTCTTTATGAGCTCCTCGTGTAATATATGTAAAGAGAGCCTGTAATGAGCACATGATTGTGGGAGATTTCCATCTCTCCTTCCCCCTCTGTCTCTCTCATTGGATATCCGGAGGAAACTGCAGCAATAATGAAAGGCCTGAAAGCTGTTTCTTCACACGTAGGAAAACCCACAGCGCACTGGATGGAGTCCAGGAGATCAGCATTCGCCACTAACGACCGCTCAAACACTCACATGCCTAAATCTAAACTCCCGTACACAATCCATCAGTAGAGTACAATACAGCATTGTGCATAGTAAAGCGCTACATGCTTCAGTAAACACAAGTGAACCCACAGAATTAGATTTAGCACTATTAAAGGGATATTTTGGGCCGTATGTAATTTAAGTCTTGCAACCGTGACTTACCACAGCATGTTGCTTTGTCAAATGTTTTCGACTGTACCTCTGAATGTGGTTTTACTGTAACGTGCATGTTATGTATAGTATTTAATCACCCAAAACAAATCTTAACAAGATAGTTGACCCATTTTTTTAAGTATCATTTATTAGCATTATTTTTTAATTTATTTTAATCATGTCTTTAAAATGGCAAAATCAAATTCAATTTTTATTCGTCACATACAAAGTCATACATAGTATGATATGCAGTGTAATGCTTACACAACCACTAGTGAACTTAAAATAATAATAATAATATTAATAATAATAATAGATTCTAAAGGCTTTCAATGTAGAGTATGTATAAAAAGTATACAAATATATAAAAGAGCTATCTGTACAACCAGAAACATGAACATGTTTCTAGTGAAGTGCCTGGTGCATAAGAGATGAGGCAGTGTATCCTATAGGTGGTTTGTCAAGCCCACTCACCTGTATGGAGTACACTAGAACTACACAATATATTCCCAGGGTGTGTGCAAATGTGCATGAATGTCCAAGAGTGACCTAGTTTTAGCAAAAAATCCATTAATTGATGTTATGTTCACGTTTAACTGCAATAATTGAATTCTAATATGGATTTTTATAAAAATAGGTATACATATTTTTTTTTAAATATCGTGACTTTCCTTTCTGAAAGTTTTTATTTATTTGTCTGTTTACTTACATTTATATCATTGCATAGATTTGTATGCATATGTTGACTTTGATTCAACATAGGCTCATTCTGAAAACATAGCCCTATATACATTTCTGGAGATCGCTAATTATGTAGCCAAAAGTATGTATGGTATGTCTTTAAAATGAATGCTACGGGGTGGTATGACGCCGTTCCTTTTCGCGCTTACCAGCTGACCGCTTACCTCCATGTGGACGGCTTTCCCGCTGTTATCAGTTTGTCCAGTTAGCTCACCATGTACGTCGGTGGACTTGAGACACAGAGAGGAGTTGACCACGACGATTGCTTTTGAAAACACTATGGTTGGGTTTAGGGAAGTGGGTGGGCGGGTCAATCGGTGCTTTTGAAAACACTATCGGTTGGGTTTAGGGAAGGAGAAGGGTGGGTCAGTCGATCGGTCAGTCATTCAATCAGTCGGCAGTCAGTCGACAGCGGCCTCTGGTGGATTTACGTGAGAACAGCAGGTGCGAATGGCACTCGCGAGAGAAATTTGAGATCTCAAAAAGTGTACACAGCGGCCTCTGGTGGATTCACAAAAAACAAAAACTGCAAAAAAATGTAGCTCCAGGGACGTATTTGGCACTCTCCAGAAATGTATATAGCGGTACATTTTTAGAATGTGCCTGGGTTGCTTTGATTAGTTGGTTGGTTGATTGATTGATTGATTGATTGATTGATTTTTGTTACTTAAATCTCGCTTAAACATTTCTCCATAGCATATGATGCTGTTTGAAATGTATTGGGTTTTCATTTGCATGTTTTGCAATGTTTACTAGATATTTTTTATACTGTTCGCTAATTCTATTTAATTCTTGCTTTCACTGTATTTTCCCTGGCTATTCAACACTTCAGTTCAACATTTGCTGTTGTTTAAATATGTTTCACAAACACTTAAATAATATACCATTATTTTATTTTATCATACTGAGTGTAAGTGGGCTTTAAAACAACATGATTGTGATATATGCAGAATGATGACAAATTTGTATTTACTATTATATTTACAATTTTTACAAAGTAGTTAACTATAAAGGATCTGCATTTCCTTCTTTAGTCCATTGAGTTCACTTTTTATGAATAGATGCACACATTTCAGGGCATCACGGTGGCGCAGTGGGTAGCACGTTCGCCTCACAGCAAGAAGGTCGCTGGTTCGAGCCTCGGCTGGGTCAGTTGGCGTTTCTGTGTGGAGTTTGCATGTTCTCCCCGTGTTCGCGTGGGTTTCCTCCGGGTGCTCCGGTTTCCCCCACAGTCCAAAGACATGCGGTATAGGTGAATTGGGTAGGCTAAAAATTGTCCGTAGTGTATGTGTGTAAATGAGTGTGTATGGATGTTTCCCAGTGATGGGTTGCAGCTGGAAGGGCATCCGCTGCGTAAAACATATGCTGGATAAGTTGGCGGTTCATTCCGCTGTGGCGACCCCTGATTAATAAAGGGACTAAGCCGAAAAGAAAATGAATGAATGCACACATTTCATGAATAAACAGACTTTTTAGCACAAACATTTCTACACACTGTGAGCCTTCCGCTGTGTTAAACAATAATCTGCATGTTCTCTGCAGGCTGGACCCACTGAGTTCCTCTCTGTTTACAGGACCACACAGATCTGTTTTCCTGCATGCCTGTAATATTATATCACCCCTTCCTATAACGACCCCTTCACAATGAAAGGTCGATATTGTGTGGGGGGGGGGGGGGGGGGGGGTGACAGAAAAGTTGACCAACATACATTTACTTCAATTCCAAGGCCATAAAATCTCAAATGTTGTTGATCCGCGTGACCACTAACTAGAAACAAATTCTAAAAATATGATATTTACAACAAATAAATCAAAAAGTATGACTCGCTATCGTAAATAGACTCATAAACGAGCGTCCAAATGTCTAAAACTCAATGAAGCGTGCCAAACACATAATATGTTGTCGGTCAGCATCACAAACCTTCAAAACTCTTTATCAAATCAGTAAAGCCGACCAATTCTGTCAAAGATATGACCATAATAATATTAGCAAGAGCCTTTACAAGAGGCTTTATGTAACTGATTTATGTCGTTTACAGTAAGCATCGCTGGCTTGCATGTGTATCTGAGTGTCATAAATGTGAATTATAAACGTGTTTACTGCAGGTTCTGCACAAGAAGTGTAGAAAATGTAATCTGATTAGACGAGACCTACAGTAATAGCAGAGACCTTAGACGGTGAACACACACATACACACACGGGTATGAAGAGTTAACATCAAGGTTAATCAAGGTTACACTTCCCGTTGATTCATTTATCTCTATCGACTGATTTGATTTTGTGAATACTGTGTGCTCTTTGATTTAATTGAGGCAATCCCTTGGTTGAATGGCTAGACAGACGACATAACCGACTTATGCAGAGACAGTGAGGCTGACATTCGGTCATGGTCATAGATTGGTGCTCCAGAAAGCTCTACTATTGATTTTCAGTGTTGGGAAAAGTTACCTTTAACTGTAACAATTATTACGGTCTAAAACCCAGTCAGGTAAAAAAAAAAAAGCAGTAATATCACATTACTTTCCTTAAAAAGTAACCAATTAATCCAACAGGCACACCTTGATGTCAAAACAACATCATACTGACAGCAAGCATGACGTCAAGAAACTCGTCAAAAATGCTAATCAATTTGATGTCAAAATCTTGATGTCTATTTGATATCCACACATTCTGTAGATGCCCTTTTGACCACCAAAATAATGACATAAAAATTTATTTTTTATCAATCTAAAAATGATATCTAATTGACATCTAACATTGGTGTCAAAAATCAATCACAGTACTGTTTTCTGACTGATTTTTGGCGTGTTTTTTAAAGTAAATGTTAGACGTCAAATTGATGTAATTTTGACATCAAGTTAGGCAATTGACATCAAATCAATGTACATTTTTATGTGTTTTTTTTTTTTTGTTTTTTTTTTGGGGCACATTTAGTTACTTTTTTTTTTTAAAGTGACTCAAGATTCCACTATATTACTTTTAACACTAAGGGCCGATCACACTAAACGTGCTTTTACGTTCCAAAAACGCGAGGCGCACCTGACTGCCTTTTTTGTTGACAAGAAAAAAAGAAATGCGGTGCACTTTTTATGCCACTAGGCAACGACTGAATCAGCTGCATATTGTACGAGAGTGTTGCTGTTGATATTGTTACAATTGTAATATTTAATAATATTGTGATATTCAAGATTTGTAAAGTCCTACAGCTATGGATAACTTGAAACAGCGACCACTAGTCTCTTCTCAACACAAACACTGCTGTCATCTCAACGGAAACCCCGCCTCTGCTTTCATTTGATTGGAGAATAAAAAAGACGCGACTGACGTAACATGCTTTTTCCGCACAGAGTTGACTTTTTCTCAACTGCGGGCGCACGGCGCGCAATGGCAAAAAATGTGAGGCGCAGCAGGCGGTCAAAACATGAGGCGCACAGGACGCATAAGCAGCACGCAAAACGCTTGCAGCCATTAGTAAATCATTCAAAAGAGTCAAAATGATCCCTGCCTACAAATACCCATAAAAATGGCAAAAAATGTTGTATTATTTATGCCAAGCCAGTTGTTGGCATGCTGTTCGTAAGGAATCTATGCACCTGCTTACATACAATCCTGTAAATCAGCATTGTTGTTTTACAATAGTGTCTGTAATAGTTCATTCAAGTCTCTCTAAACATCTCTTTTCCGAGAGCCTAGTCTGTTATGATTGGTCAGGTGCCCCAGTCTGCTGTGATTTGTTGGATATCATAAGTATCATAATTGAAACGTCATTCATTCATTCATTTTATTTTTGGCTTAGTCCCTTTATTCATCTGGGGTCGCCAAAGCGGAATGAACCACTAACTTATCCAGCATATGTTTTACGCAGCGGATGCCCTTCCAGCTGCAACCCATCACTGGGAAACAACCATACACTGCCATTCACACACATACACTACGGACAATTTTTAGCTTACCCAATTTACCTATAGCGCATGTCTTTGGACTTGTGGGGGAAACCGGAGCACCCGAAACTCCACACAGAATTGCCAACTGACCCAGCCGAGGCTCGAACCAGCGACCTTCTTGCTGTGAGGCAACAGCGCTACCCACTGCGCCACCGCTCCACCCCGAAACATTATTACAATATCTGAAATTAAAAGCTGGCATCTTCATTAGCACAGGGATTTTATAAAATTTATTTTTGGAAGTGAATTTTGCTTAAGGAAGTGGAAAAGGGCCAAAAAGAAAGAAAAAAAAAAACGTAAACTTCAACCATGAAATAAAATGGATGAAAGCCACTAAAACAGAGCTTCTAGCAAAGACAGAGCTTGGTATCTCACCTGCCACTCCAGCTATACAACATCATTTCACCATCTTGCTAGGATTATCAGAAATTACCATTAATCTTTGAGGGGGATCGTTGATGACCAGTTGACTTTCAAACACCACACTACAAACACAGGGCAATTTTCTCTGCACAACGTCATCATTTTTAGGCTGGATTATAGCAATGCTTTGCTTGCCTTTAAAACTCTACAAATGATGCAAATGACCTCTCTTTATCTCCCTGCACTGGCAAATTGTGGCTACACCTTCTAGAAGCATGTGGTTGGTAAATAATCATCATGTTGTGGTAACAAAATCAAATAAAAAAAACTTTCCAGAACATTTTCATTCACTGTTTTCTTCTGATAGAATGAACTTTTTAATCCAATCTGATCTCATGAGGAAATGTAAGTACTTTACGTATTGACCGAAAAGTGGCTAATTTGTACAAATTAAAGTTATTTCAATACATAGGATTCTTAAAAAGGAGGTGTGGCCCCAAACCCCACTCCTAAACCCAACCATCACTGAGGCATGAGCAAATTGTACTAAAATGTACATGAGACCGTACAAATTCATACAAATTAGCCACTAAATAAAAAAGTTTACGAAAATGGGTGAGATTGCATTGCTCTAACCTGAAATGAAATCTGAAATGAAAAATCCTATTCTTTCCCATTATTTCCCTACTTTTTCATTCCCATATTTTTCTGAATGTTGAATTACTTGTCCTTTCATGATTATTTGACTCTTCATGATACATTCATTGTTGTATGTATCATTTGTAAATTTCTTTAGATAAAAGTGTATGTTAGGTACATTTAAATGCGTGATTCTAAATTTAAAAACAAACAAACAAAGCACATGTCCAAAACATCATTAACCATCGTCCCTCATTCTTTTATCCTTCTGGAGTTGTCTTTTGTGACTTGAGACTGGTGTTGGACACAGTAAACACTCATTACTACTTGCTCTGCTGGCCTCAGTTCACTCCCACAGCTCTGAAATCTGCCCCACTAGTCACATATTGCACTTCACTATATCAACCATCACCCCTTCATGACAGCTGCAGCACCTCTGGGTAAGGACAAATAAGGTGAGAGAAAGAAGACAGACGGATGAGGAGAAAAACACTGCTGCTTGGCCCTCAACTAGCTGAAAAACCCTGGCTTGTGGTGCCTTAGTGCAATGGTTCTCAATCCTGATCCTCGCAGACCCCTGCTATGCTTATTTTGTATGTTTCTCTTACTGCTTGAGGTTTGTTCCTTTTGACTGTAAGTGCCCTATGACGTGGACATCACAGGATTTTCTAATGATTCCATTTTGTAAGCATGTTCAATTCAAAGGGTAACTTGCGCAAGATGTGACTTCTATGCAAATCACATGATTAGGCCTTCCCACTACTGCAATAATTGAAAATGGTGCAAACAGTTGTGTAACAAATCTTTTTTTAAGTTTGTTTTAGTTATAAACTATAATTTCCTGTGTTCAAGGGGTAGAGAGCAGTGAACACTATGTAGGGACTTTGTTGATCTCAATAATGAGCTGATTGTCTAAACCATGTGTGTTAAACAAAAGATATATGCAAAATAAGCAGTTTAGAGGCTTGTGAGGAACAGAACTGAAAACTGCTGCCTTAGTGGACCTCATTTTACTCCAGAGTCTCCTGGTTGCAAGCCCCTCTCTACCCTGCTTCTCTCTATAATTGGCCTCTGGAGAATAGTGGTGATTCCCCTGTCCCATCCCAACAGCTGCCCCAACACAGTCTGGAAGATGTGGAAAAGTCTTCCTCCACCTCTAGCCTAGAGTGTCCATGGTAGAAGAAGAAGACTTGAATGCATCACATTTCCCCTAGCCAACAAGCTTCAAGGTTGAGACACGAAATAACCAGAAATGGGAACTGTACACAAAATGAAGCTAGTGGTAGCCCCTCATGTGCAACCGCCAGGCATAAAACTTCTTCTTCTACTGTTGTCCCTCATTCTTTTATGAATAGGTGATGCTCATTACCACATGCATCATTGGCTTCACTCGACTCCTATAGATCTCGACCTTACCCCATTCGTCATATACCTCCATTGCCCCACACAGGTCGGGGGTACCCTCGAAACTGTGTTCTGCTATCCCACCCACCCCCTTATCTGCTTCAGCACCTGGGTATAAGGATGAATGAGGAGAGACTGGAGCAAAAGAGGGGAGAGAAGGAGGGGAAAAATGGTCCAGTTACTTTAACTGTTTCAATCCCCAGCTGGAGTGCTACAAGATTCGCTAGATGGCAACTCCACCTTAAACCTCTGCTATTCCCCTGGACTACACTTCCCGCAAACCCCTGTGCTCATTACACACACACACACACCTGATACACATTTACCAGGCTATCAGACTATGTTTGTATCACAGACAGACTTACTCATATTTCTTTTTCTCTGTTTCCTTCTTTAGCCATTGGGCTATTTTTGGCTTTATGGTTGTTTGCTGTCTGCCCTGACCCTTGCCTGTTCACTGGATTACTCTTGTGGATTACCCCTTACACTGTTGTTTGCTCCTGTTTTTGACCGTCTGTTTAACTATGCTTATTTTAATGATAAACTGCACATGGATTATCATTTCTCTATCATGCACCAGTATATAACCGTAACTTTCTGCCGATCTGTCCTGAGCCTGGTGAGAATCCCAATTCTGGTGCTTGGCAGTGGCCCTAGATCAGGGGTGCTCGGCCATGTTCCTGGAGATCTACCTTCCTGCTGAGTTTAGCTCCAACACAGATCAAACACAACTAATACAACTAGGTAGGATCTGAAAGAGCACTTGGTAATTAAAGACAGGTGTTTTTGATCAAGGTTGCAGCTGAATTGTGCAAGAAGGTAGATCTCCAGGAACAGGGTTGATCACCCCTGCCCTAGATGTCTTTCAGTGGACAATTTTTTTACTTCTCCCATCTTCTTATGGTCAACAATAGCTCCTCCGGCTATAGGAAACATGCCATGTGCACCCTGTTCCTTCGCTCTACCCTGTCATGTCAGACAACACTTGGCCTTCGGCTCCACTGAATGGTAGAGACTCCTCTGTCCCCTCACAAATGAGAGCTGAGCCTCCATGCTCCAGTAGACAGCAGTAAATTCCTCCAGCACTAACAGCCGAGACCACACATCATGACGCTCTTCTCCATCCTCCACCAAAATTTTATTCATTCACAGTAACATAAGTGGTCCTCCCTCCTCTTCTACTATTGTCTCTCCTACTTATATCCTTGCTTTCTTTCACAGTGCAGAAAACTTTGTCATCTCAATATATCGACAACACTAACCAAACTACTAACTGGCCCTGCCGGGACTCGAACTAGGGACCTTCTTGCTGTGAGGTGACTGCCAACCTGATTTCACCAAGTTGGACATGTTCCTGGATTAACATCTATGTTGATCCTGGAACAACATTCCAATCAGCCAATCAGAATTAAGGGATACATTTACTGTTTATGTTAAGTTTAGACTTACGGTTAGGTTTATGCACTTCTACATGATTTTTATAGCTACAACTATTATTCCCCTCTGATTTTGGGAATAATTGACAGTTATGGTTGGGTTTAGGTGTAGGGAATAGGTATGGATTACATTTTCGAACAAAAATGATGTTCCAGGATCAACATAGATGTTAATCCAGGATCGCATCGTACTTGAAAAAATCATGACAATGCTAACCACTGAGCCACCGTGCCACCCCAAGTCTTGTTTCATCACCTTATTTTCTATATTTTACAATGTAGATTGTGTCAAAAGAGCCATAACCATATTTCAGATTGTGGAACAGTGTGGTGGTAGAATGCTGATTCAGTTAAGAAAAACTGATTAAGTTCAGTTTAATATGAATGTCACTTTTGAATGATGATATACAGAAAGAGCATCTCCACTGCCACCAACAAAGCAAGTCAGAGGTGACAGTGGCATTTGAATCAAAGCTCCACTAATTTTAACAGAGGTGGAGAACAAACCTTTTACAATACAATAGCACTTTTACATCTATAAACAGCACACTAGCACTCAGCAGTGCTAGTGTGTATATATATATACACACATTTTGCAGCCTACATCTCAAAAGTGCTGTTGTATCATCCCCGTGTCTTACACTCAACATTTTTCAGACATTGCCTGTCAGTTCTGTTTACGATATGGATCAGACATCAGTGAATAAACTGTTAGTCATCCATATGTGATCTGTCTGAGGCAAAAGCTGGAAAATGCTAGGCTAGCCTAAACGAGAAAATACACTATTCCTGTGTATTTTGACAAGAGGGTACCTTTGTAAAGTCATCATTAGATCACAGAAGCACTTATGTTGGTGTCCAAACCTGGCTCAACTTCAGAGAAAGAGGGATTCACAGCACAGATGATCAGACATAACATGTGATCAAAGTCATAAGAGTCTTCACAAACACAGATTAAAATCACATGCTCTCATTTAGATAAGCCGTTGAAAGTTTTGCACCTAGCAGCATGAAACATGAATGTATTGTGAACGTGATGCTTTGATGCTCTTCAACAGTTGTGCAACGTGACACAAACAGCTGTGTATTAAAAGGGATCACGCGTCTGTTTTGACAGGAATGCAGAGAAAAACAATGTTAAACGCCAATGATAAGGCAAATTAATAAATAAAGCATTTTGCCACAAGAAAACTAATGTATGAAAAATTACTAAGTGATATATTACATTTAATGATATTGTAAAATAGGTTTTTATTCTTGAAAAACACTGAAAAAGTTGGCACAGTATGGAAAACGCAAATAAAAAAGAAAGTAGTGATTTCCAAATTTACTTTGACTTGTATTTCATTGCAGACAATACGAACACAAAATATTTCATGTTTTGTCTGGTCAACAATATTTCATTTGTAAATATACATCCTTTCCTGTCATTCAGACCTGCAACACATTTAAAAAAAAACAAAAAGTTGGGACAGGAGCAATTTAGGGCTAGCAATCAGGTAAATTGGTTAAATAAAGATGTGACTTGAAACATGGGATGTCAACATGTGATTGTAATTATGATTTGGTACAAAAGCATCCAAGAAGGGTCTAGTCCTTTAGGAGCAAAGATGGGTCGAGGATCACCAGTTTGCCAACAAATACGTGATAGAATTATTGAAATGTTGAAAAGCAATATTCCTCAAAGAAAGATAGGAAGATATATGGATATTTCACCTTCAACAGTGCATAACATAATTAAAAGATTCAAGGAATCTCAAGGAATTTCAGTGTGTAAAGGATAAGGGCGCAAGCCTAAGCTGAACTACCATGATCTCCGATCCCTGTCATCACTGCATCAAGAATCATCATTCATCTATAAGCAATATCACCACATGGGCTCAGGACTACTTTTGCAAACCTTTGTCAAGTACCACAATACGTAGTTACATCCACAAATGCGAGTGAAAACTGTACTGTGCCAAAAGAAAGCCATATGTTAACAGTGTCCAGAGGTTCCGTCGACTTCTCAGGCCTCGGAGGCATCTGGGATGGACCGTCACACTGTGGAAACGTGTACTGTTGTCAGATGAATTTGTGTTTCAGGTATTTTTTTAAGAGAAATGGCAGTGTGCTCTGGACCAAAGAAGAAAAGGATCACCCAGACTGTTACCAGCTAGAAGTCCAAAAGCCAGGGTCTGCCATGGTATGGGGTTGTGTCAGTGCCCTTGGCAAAGGTAACTTGCACTTCTCTGATATCACCATTAATGTTAAAAAGTACATAGAGCAATTTGGAGCACAATATGTTGACTTCAAGAAGACATCTTTTCCACGGACACCCATGTATATTTCAACAAGACAATGCAAAACCACATTCTCCACACATTACAAAGTCCTGGCTGCGGAGGAAGAAGATACAGGTTCTTGACTGGCCTGCCTGCAGTCCTGACTTGTCTCCAATAGAGAATGTGTGGCGCATTTTGAAGCTTGAAATGCGACAACAAATACCCCATACTGTTGCCCACCTTAAGACTTAAGACAAAATTACACCTTAAACACTTAATCACTTTAGTCCCTAAACGTCTTTTATGTGTTATGAAAAGAAATGGCAACATTACAAAGTGGTAAATGCTTTACTGTTCCAACTTTTTTGAAATGTGTTGCAAGAACCAAAATTGTAATTTTTTGAAATGTGTTGCAAGAACCAAAATTGTAATATGTGTTTATATATATAAAAAATATATATATAATAATAATAATAATAATAATAATAATTATGAGGAACACATTAAATCATGTTTGTTGTATTGTCTGCAATTAAATACAAGTCAAAGTAAATTTAGAAATCACTTCTTTATTTTTTTATCTGCGTTTTCAATAATATGCTAAAATTTTTCTGATTTAGAGTTGCATATAAACGTGATGTAATTTTATAACAGAATTTATAAATTAACACAATATTATTATGTATTATTGTTTAGGATGGAAAATATAAAATTATTCACAAAAAATAATTCATACATCATTTTGGAACACTATGTAAAATAATTGTATTCTTAAATATTATATACTGAGAATATTATACCATATGGTGTTACGTTTACCATACATTTACCTTAAATTTAACAATACATAAAGTACATTTTTAATAAATTCTATCTTCAGTTCCTGAAGAAAAGAAAAGAAAAGAAAACCACTTGAAAACCACTAACATGATAGAACATTACAGTTTAACAACCGCAAACCACACAACTCAAACATAGTAAGAGCCCAACAGTGGGCTTAATAATAAAGTATAATTATTATCAATATAAGCCATTTTTTGCCTGGATATTCTTGGTTCTTGCCAGTACAAAATTAGACAATACAATTAAAAAAGACATTCAGTAATGGCCATGAGAAATCAATTTGCTTCTAAAACCAACCTGACAATTAACAAATCAAATTTGGTATGCCAAATCGAGGGCCATCATTTATTTTCTATTATGCTTGAGTGAGTGGAAATTGTAACAAAAACAATGTTTTCAGAAATGTCCACCCGCAGAGCTAACATTCCCGTCTCACTTGTACATTTTCTTCCCTTCTCCTGCTGTGCTATTGAGGCTTTATTTGAGCGTGATAAGCACTCCACTGCTTTCCCACAACTCTCTGTTTGAATTTCCCAACATGCAACTAGCTCATAACGATAAAGAGCTCCTTTCAAAATTGGAAAAAACACACGTGTGACAGTGTGACGCTCTGGGCTGATTTAAAAAAAAAAGGAAAACATCCATAGGAAACACACTAAACCAGGCTGCAAGCCCTCAGTTTTTCCATGGAAAGGAAAATGTGGCAAGCTCTGGGGTAGATAAGACTGGGAAAGCGGGAAACAAAGACATTTACTTGCCTTTGAGAAAAAGAAGAAAAGCACATATACTGTTAATGAGTTATTATTTTACTTCAAAACAAGTCTATTCTCAAATCAATAGGATAATGACAGCAGGAAATGTGGAAAATGGCCTAAATTAGCTCTTCAGGATGAGGTTTCAAATTATGTGTGTGTGTGTGTGTGTGTGTGCGTGTGCGTGTGTGTGTGTGTGT
>CAIGQV010000001.1:827052-860392 GCA_903798115.1 Danio jaintianensis
GAGGATTGTACCAGTGATTCGCTCAGCAGTCCGAACTATTCGACGTGTGATGAAGTAAGGTGTGGAGACAACCCCTAATGAATAGACAGAGACCTGGTGGGGGTGAGGAGGATGGAGGGGAATTACAGTGGCGTCAACAGTGAACTTAAAAGAGAAAGGTTAGTATTTATGTACTCCAGTAAAGCACTGATCGGCCAGACCTAATAATTCTGAGTGAATGACATGACAATAGAGTTTTCCTGATAGAACTTATGCTGAAAGATAATCCATTTGTATTATTTTATATATTCTTTGAACATCAAAATTGACTGTAGGCAGTAGATCCTTTTCATAGCTGTTGTCTAAAGTCTGGAACAGCCTTGCTATCACAATTCAGGAGCCAGACTCTGTTAAAGACATATCTCTTTGCACTATCATACTCATAAAACACAAACCCATAACTTTGAAATCCAAATCCTCTAAAAGATTGGGAACACTTCCCCAAAAAGACACAAAAGTAATTTGAATGACATCTACACTCATGCTTGTCACATAAAGTTCACATAATCTTGGTTCTGGCATACAGTATATCCAGAAAAGATGATTGTTGTGGTCTTCAATGAGTCAAGAGCATAGGACTGATCCTGCAAAGACCCCAGTAACAGATGAATCTAAGCATTGATCACGTTAGCTAGTCCACCCACCCAGTGACCTACTTTGACCTGCACCTTCTTCATGAAAGATGCTTATTGTACTCAAGCCCTCGACGTCCTTTAGACTGCAGATCTGCCCCTTTTACATTTGGTCAGAGGAGAACTAGTCTCCTTGATTGACCCTGGTTTCTCCCAAGATTTGTTTTAGACTTTCTTAAATTGGCAGAGTTTTGGTTCCATGCCACCTCTGGTTAGCCTGGTTGGGGTTGGTGGAGCTTCCCTTCAGTGGACCGTCCTTCAACAGTAACATTTGTATTAAGTTGACATGAATCATTTTAAATTTATTTACAACTGCACCAGCATTCTACCACAACTCTGCTTCCTGCCTGATCTGCTGGAATGTTCCGCAATCTGAAATATTGTTGATATATTTCACTGTAAATATTTAAATAATGATACAATCAAAACTTTATGACTACCTGTGTGCTGCCAAAATAGCCATCCCAGAAAGGTATTGACTCTGCAAGACCCCTGAAGGTGTCCTGCGGTATCTGGCACCAAGACAATAGCAGCAGATCCTTCAAGTCCTTTAGACTACAAGATAAAACCACCATGGTTAGTACCTGACACAGATGGGGGATCTGGGGCAACACTCTGAACTCTTTATTGTGTTCTTCAAACCACTCCTGAAAGGGTCCACATCAGCCAGGGCCATGAACCACATGATGTAAAAGCAAATGGGACCCATTGGACCATGTAACCTTCTTCTGTTGCTCCAATGTCTAGTGTTCCAATGCACACTAGCCCACTTTGGCACCTTTTAAGAGTGGGCAGGGTTAATATATGCAGTCTGATTGGTCTGTAGTTATGCAGCCACATAGAGTATGCAGTGCCTCTGTTGTGATCATGCATAAACCTTGCACTCTGTGACTATTTTGTGTGGGGTTTTTTTTACATGCCTTGCCATTTCAGAGATACTCTGACTCAATTGCGTCGCCATAATTATTTGTGAAAGTCAGTCAGATCTTTATCCTTGCCCATTTCTCAAGCATTCAACGTGCTGATTACAAGAAGTGTTTGCTTACCACATATTTCACACAAACCATAATACGTTGTCTGGTTAGGAGATTATCAATGACATTTGATTTACTCTTGGCTGCCCGTAATGTATTAGAATATTATTGTATATATAAAGCATACAGAAATGTGTTAAAAAGAAGCTCAAATGGTGTGCATTGTTCTTGCATATCGCACTTAGCAGTTGAGCTTCTGTTGTTGGTATTTGAGATCCTCCATATGTGTGCATGATCAGTGTTTCTAAATTTAGATTTCTGTCAATTAATGATTGAATTGTCATTTTTGGGGGATTTTTCCACAAAGATGTATTAAATACAAGTCTGCTTTAGCTGTCCAGGCCAATATGTCTCCATTGACATAAGAACCAATGGAGTTTTACATCAGTGCGTGCCAAATAGTACTGATGCAACATTTTCGCAACCTATTTAACTTCTGTAATCCATTTCAGAGATTTAATCTCATAACAAATATTCTTAACTGGCACCTATTGTTCCATAAAGGACCTCTAACATGCATAAAACCTTTCAACAACATGAAGACTTAGGTGAAGGATTAGACAGACAGCAAGCAAACATTTGGGATTATTGAAGACATAAAGCATGGAAGTCTTGACACATGAATCATATGGACGACACTTACAGTTCTTTTTGATGTTTCATTATAATTCTTTGGTCGTTCACAATGGTCACTTTGCCATTATGAGTAAGAGCTGCATGAATGTGTTTCACAGAATAAACAAAACATGATGCAGATTTAGAAAGACTGGATTTGCTGTCTCAGATGAATGATTTCTTCAAGCATACTGTTCCAAGAAGTAATCTCAATATACTATAATATAACTGCAGTGTTTATTATGATGATAGGATAAAAACTGTGATCAGCAAACTGAAACTGAAGGTCTGAAAGAGATGCTGATCTGCAGATCAAACAGCATTGAAATGAATACCTGAGGCCAGACTCTGGACCTGGGTAGCAATTTATTTTTAGCTGAACTGCTAACGCATTTCTCTCTGTCTGCTCTCTCCTGCCAAAAAAGCAGGTGCAGTTACAGGTGCAACCTCTCTTTCTCTCTCTCTTACTCATTATCTCTACACACAGTCAATCTAGCCCTGGCTCACTTTGTCTCTCACTTTTTCTCCCTTGCTTTCTCTCCCGTTTTGTTCTTGTGTGTGTAATCCATATCTGGATGAGCGCCAGTCATGTCTGCAGGCACCTGCATCAGCCGGCTGCGCAAAACAACACACTCCACAGTCAACAGCCTCTCAGAACAAAGCTGAGTCCTGCTCACACAAACATAAGCACCTTTTGATTTGCAAACACTGAGGGAGGTACTGCTTTTATGTATTAAAAACCCAGATGAACGTTTGCTCACTATTTACTCACTCTCAAGTGGTTCCCAACCTTAAGTTTCCTTTTTCTGTTAAAGACTAATCGAGTTATTTTGAAAAAAATGTTAGAAACCTGTAACCACTGATTTCCGTAGTTAGAAAAACAAATACTATATGTAACCGGGGCATGATTCACTTGATATTTGAATAATTTTCCCAATAATACTGTACAACTGTAATTTATTTGGTTGGTTTTTTTGGTAAACACTAAAATCAGTGACCTTAAAGAAACGTTATCTGGATATTTTTGTATTTGACTTGAAATGAGGGCAATGGAAACATTCTTTGGGTGTTTAAAGTTCTTAATTTAACCATCAATGCCAATAAATTTCCCCAGTGATACTGTAACCATCAATGGCAATTAATTTTACCAGTAATACTGTACACCTGTATGTTGTTTTGTTGGTTTTCTTGGTAAACACTAAAATCAGTGACCTTAAAGAAACATTATCTGGATATTTTCGTATTTAACATGAGATGAGGGCAATGGAAATGTTCTTTGGGTGTTAAAAGGTCTTAATTTAACCATCAATTCCAACTAAAAACTTTTATTTTTAATAGCGTAGAATGTACGTAAGGAATTATTGATGACAGGCTGTTGATGCCTTTACACTTTGGTTGTGCATTATTTTTTGAATAATAACAGCAGAGTTAATTATCCCACTTACTGTATAATATAGCAACCACATGTAAAGGCATGGTTAGATGTCAGGTTTTTGCTCTCAAACAGCTCCTGGGACTAGTTTTTTTATGCATCTATCCTTCTGTCTATTTTGATTTGATTTTATGCTGTGAAATGGTTGTAGATGGTTGTAGGCTGTGAAATAACTGAAATCAGTCATATAATGTGCTCACGATCTGTCTAGATCTACTGTAGCCATGCAGTTCATTGAAAATAATTACACCATCAAATGCTCATCAACCAATCAGAATTAAGCATTCAGCACCCCTGTAGTATAAATCTGAATTAAGTAACTGATTAATTATCACAGACATTTTATATAGCAATGTCCTACAGTTTTTGGAATGACCTGTTTTAAAGAACTGCTTTATTGCAAATTATGTGCACTGAAATTATACCTCCTGCTATGACATTTGAAGATGTTGAAGCAATTGAGGGAGAGGTTATTCTGACCCAGACGGTCAAGCTGACCCCAAGACTGTACCAAGAATCTACTGACCTTTGTCTAATATTGTAAAAAAAAAGAGACACAGAGAGAGGCCATAGAAGCTGAAAGAGAGTGAGATTGTATCTTTAAAGATGACCCGCAGGATCACTCTATCATCAGTAAACACCTGAAGAAGTGCTGCGGGCTCAACAGAGCTGCACGTATTGCCATGGCTGTGGGGACGTGTTGTGTTGGAGAGCTATCATTATTGGGCTGACCTGTAAACCACAGACGGTTGGCGAGAGGCCAGCTTTCCATGCAGTTCTGTTTTCGAGGAAATAGAGTGACTAGAGGGAAAACGGTTACTCCTGATAGCTATCACCATACTTCCCCCAGTTGCACAAAAGAAGATATTTTGAAGAAAGCTAAAAACTTGAGCAGTACTTCCGTAGTATTGTTTATCCTGCTATGGATGTTAGTGGTTACAGGTTTTCAGCTTTCTTCAAAATATATTCATTCAAATATTTCTGCTGTTTGTTCAATTATAATGAGCTGAATCAACACTATTATTGAGGGTTTTTTTGCAATAACTTAATTGTTTTATGTTCAATCAACATACATTTGTAAAAACAGTTAAGTTAACTTAATCGATTTGTGTTGGGACAATATGAAGAAATTGTGTGGAACCCTGCATTTTTTTACAGTGTTCTTTCATATTCGAAAGAAGATAAAACCTCATGGAACCACTTAAATAGTAGCGTAAATAGTAGTAATTATTATTATTATTTTTTTTTTGAACATGAAAAAAATAAATCAATCAATCAATTAAACAGGGTTCATTCTAATGTATGGGGAAAACAAAGCTGTATTAAACTTTTTTGATGCTTGAAAAAAAACAAAAAAAACGTGTTGAGCCATTGTTACATTAAATATGTGCTTATTTTAATCAATTTTATAGGACAAAAATCTGACCACTGCATTAAAGCAGGTTTAAAATTCTAGCTTTCACATGTTATTTAGAGAATAGTTTGGGTATCTAATTTTATTATCATGATTTACACATTTTTTTTTTTTTTTAGAATAAGATTTTTATAATCAGATAAATTACACTCTAAAAAAATTTGGGTTATTTCAACCCAATTACGGGTGTAATGCAGACTAAATTTAGGACCAAATTTAAGGACCAAAGTTTGTCCATATTTTACCCAATTTGTGTTTACATAACACAGCATTTCTTAGAGTGTATGTATAAACAAATCCCAACAACAACAACAAAAAACTTCAGAATACAGTCATGAATAAAATTGTGAAGTCGGGTGTATGTAAGTGCTGATGAATTGGACATTAATGAAAACAAATTGTGTGGAAAAAAAAGTGTATTTTCAATGTTGTCTTTATATTTGGGGGGAAAAACACTATATGCAAAAAATCTGAAAAATCTAAAAATGTGCACAAAAAATACAGTTTAATTTAGACAGGATTACTTACTTACTCCCAGGGCTATTTATATCGAAGTTAATATTTAGCCGCATCATATTGGTGTTTCGTAACATCTAGTTTTTTATGAGGTGGGTTGTTAGCCCAACGCTCAACCCCCAACCTGGAGGACCAGGACATACATGGACAATTTAGCTTACACAATTCACCTACAGCATGTCTTTGGACTGTGGCGGAAACCGGAGCGTCCGGATGAAACGCATGCGAACACGGGGAGAACATGCAAACCCACTGCGCCTCATAATTTGTGAAGCACTCTGACTCTCTGTCCCTTCCATACCTTTATACATTTCACAAAGTAGGAGCTTAACTTTAGCTGTTGACATTGAAGGGAACATGGACTCCCAGCTGCGGGGAGTAAATTGGACAGAAATTATATTTGAGTTGCGTTATGTTCTGTTCCTTTGCAAAGTGCATGGTAAAACTGCTGCCAGCCACCGGCACAGCTTGTGACTGAGAACAGAGTGTGGCACACTGCTGCCCCTGAGGACCTATGTACCAGAAACACACGACTATCCAAAACGGCAAGTCACACGCCTGGATGCAATCAATACAATAAAAATCTTTCTGCTTGCATCAGGGGGTTGTAGTAGTAGTGTTGAGATAAACCAGGTTGTACATAGTGTTGTTTATGAGTATATCTTGATGCTATATCTTTAGTTGGCATGTGTATGGATGATGTCAGAGGGTGGCGATCCTTCTAGACACTCTGAGCTGCTGTTGTCATGAGCTCGTGGCTCTTATCTCACTGCCATGACTCAAGGTATTTGTGTGCTTTATCCTCAGGTCTGTACTTTCTGTTCTCTGAAAACATGTTGACTGAAGCCTGGGAAACACACAAACACACAGGCCAACAACAAGAGAGTGAGAATGAACTTGATCTCAGTGCTGCATTTGACACCATCGACCACAATATCCTCATAGATCGCTTAAATTCTACAGGTGTCCGGGGACAGGCTCTACAATGGTTTAAGTCATACTTAACTGACCGTTACCAGTTTGTGAATATAAATGGACAGCTTTCACAGGTCAGGCCAGTACAGTATGGGGTGCCTCAAGGATCAGTTTTAGGCCCTTTGCTGTTCACAATATACATGCTACCCCTGGGAGACCTTATAAGAAGACACGGGATCAGCTTTCACTGCTATGCAGATGATACTCAATTATATATTTCAACAAAACCTGATGAGACGTCTGAACTGTCTAAGCTAACTGAATGTATTAAAGATGTTAAAGACTGGATGACCAACAATTTCCTTCTCTTAAATTCAGACAAACAGAATTATTACTTATTGGGCCTAAATCCTGTACACAGCAGATCTCACAACTCGACCTGCAATTAGAGGGACACAAAGTTAGCATTAGCTCTACTGTAAAAGATCTGGGTATTATACTAGACAGCAATTTAACCTTTGAAAATCATATCTCCCATGTCACAAAAACAGCCTTCTTTCATCTGAGAAATATCGCTAAGTTACGAAGTATGCTATCCATCTCAGATGCAGAAAAGCTAGTACATGTTTTTATGACTTCTAGGCTGGATTACTGTAATGCTCTGTTCGCTGGTTGCCCAGCATCTTCTATTAATAAACTTCAGCTAGTACAAAATGCAGCTGCCAGAGTTCTTACCAGGTCTAGAAAATATGATCATATCACCCCAATTTTATCCTCCTTACACTGGCTAATTATTTTCTTTATTCTCTATTTCCACCTGGGGATACTCATTCCGAGGTCCCTAGAGACTATGCAGCACCATTGATGTGATCCAAGACCAGTGAAGAGATGATCCCAAGGTATCCATAATCCTGGACCAGGTCGTATCCTGTCATGGTGGTCGTCATGGAGAAATGGAGTGCATGAGACTGATTCCTGAATGACCACCGTGATAAACGAGTCCCCACATTGATCCTGCGGGCCAACCTGACCGCCCGCCGGTGCCCTACTCACACCTGCAGCTTCTCCACGATAGACATCCAGCTTCTTCAGCCTCCAGCGCCTAGACTGCAGCTCTGAACAGGAAGTTTGGCCAGATGAAAAATGGTCGTGCATAACAGAGCCTAGTTTCTCTCTAGGTTTTTTTTTCCCTTCACTTCGTCAATTGGTGAAGTTTTTTTTCCTCGCCACTGTCTTGCTCGGATCGGGACTTGTGAAGCTGTGCTTTGGTGGATTTGCTCTACAGTGTTTGAACTTTCAGCAGTGAAATTTAGACCACACTGAACTAAACTAAACTGAACTTCAACTCTGAAATCTGGACTTTACTAGAACTATGTTAAGCTGCTTTGACACAATGTATTTGTGAAACATTGTGAAAAGCGCTATATAAATAAACTTGACCTCACTTGATAGATGGATGGATGGATAGATGGATGGATGGATGGATGGATGGACGGACTAGCTGACTGACTGAAATATGGATGTATTGATAGACAGACAGACTGACAACAAACAGACTGACTGACTGACTGATTGGAGATAGATAGACTGACAGACAGACAGAGACACAGGCAGACAGACTGACTAAAATATAGATGTATCGATAGACAGACTGACTGATTGGAGACAGACAAACAGACAGGCAGACAGACAGACAGACAGACAGACAGATAGACAGACAGACAGACAGACAGACAGACAGACAGACAGACTGACTGACTGACTGATTGGAGACAGACAGACATATAGACACATATGGACAAACAGACAGACAGACAGACTGACTGACTGATTGGAGACAGACAGACAGACATATAGACAGATATGGATAAACAGACAGACAGACTGACTGACTCACTGACTGATGGAAGGGTAATAAAATAGTAAAGGATATGATTTAATGAATTAAAGCATTTGTCTTCAGAAGAGCTGAAAGGCCGGGTGTCTTCATCTCACAGTGAGTTCTGATACCTGTGTGAGTAAATCTAGATGAGCTGTTAAGCCACACACTGTCCTGTCTGTGTCCTGATCCTGCGTAGTGCACTAATGCAGCCCTGTAATGATCTCAGCAAGTGTTTAAGATACACTGTGTTCTGCAGGCGTGACCCACAGCAAGAGCACAACAAGCAGAGAGGAGGAAACTGACAACAGGACACTGACACACACACAACCTCAGTCAAAAAAAATATTAGCACAGTTTATTCAACTCAAGCAAAACAAGAACTAATTGATTTAATCAGTTATTATGAAAAACAAATGAGATGATGATGATGTCTTGTGTGTTTGTGAATATTAAAACCAGAACCGCCACACGGTCAAATTTACGCATAGCTGCTTTTCAAATGTACATACACTGTTAATTCTTGTTGTAGATTATGTGGTCAACAACTTTAAAATAGCCTGTGTTTTGCTGTAATAAAAGGAAACAGTATTTTACTGTAAAATTAGCATTATTGGTATGAAATTGTATAGTGCAAATAATGAATTAGAGTAAATTACTTGATGTACTCATTAAAGGAATTAACTAACAATAAATGGTAAATAACTGTTCAGCAATATCTGTCCCATACTCTGATGCTTTATGTCACTATTTATAGAGAAGTGAATTTATCTTTAAACAGAAAACAATTGTTTAGTCAATAACACACACATACACAGGCTGCCTTATTCTAAACACAAAGGTGTTGCCCCTTTAAGGAAGCCATGCATTTGATTTGTTTGTTTTTGCATGTGCTCCATTTTATTTCAACTCAGATGCGAAGTCTGATAGGTTTTAAGCTTTAAATAATGAGTAAGTAAAACTTATTTTTGTTGAGGGTTTCTAAAATAAGCCTGTGTATTGAGTAAAATCTATGTTATTTTGAACTTTGTACATAAAATCTACATTGCTAATTAGTTAGCATTTCCTCACAACTTCTACAATTTTACATGTTATTTTGTTCGTATTTTATTTTTACTTTGTCCTTTATTGGTTGTGGCATAACGTAACGCGGGTTACTGAATTTGTCATGGATAGAGTTTTCTTCCGTGTCTGTGACTTATTGACTCATTGTCCTTCAGTCTGACATTCTGACAACTGAGATCTTACAGTCTGACAAGCTACAATTGTTTAGGAGTATTAGAAATCACACAATGTGAGCCAGGCTTAACTCAGAATCAGCCTACTCTGAGTTGACTGAACTAACTCAATTCAGCTGATCTGAAACTCAAAACTCAGGGTTTCCCATCTCAGAGTAACTCAAATCAAAGTTGAGTTCAAGTTTAAACTCAGAGTTGGTTGAAACTTCTTATTGAAATGGACCTCTGTACAGTGAAGCAGCTAGATATCCTATATAAACACATTGAAATATATTGTCAATGCTGGTTCGTTTTGAGAGCTCCATGAACCATGTGACTGTGAGGCTGTGATGCCGGGAAAATCAAAGTTTGTTGCAACTTTTTCAATGGCTCAGGATTTAACCGAAGCCATAGATTATCCTACTATTGGGAGATGAGTGCGTCTGTATTAATGTTAGAAAAAGCATAATGCTAACTTGGTCACATGGACTCCTTCCCTGCTTACCGCCATAGAGGCAGCGTTAGCATTAGCTGCTATGCTGTTTTGGATAATGGTTACAGAGTTGCCTTCCATATACTTTACACTATATTGGTGTGCTGCAAATATAAGTGTGCTACAACAGTATTTATTGTTTGAATTATTGTATTAAAACATAAAATTTGAAAGTTGAGACTTGACTGGATCACATTTCTTAAAAGATTTTTCACTTCATGCCTTTTATCTTCATAACTGTCTTCCCTGTTAAACAGATTTTACATAAACTGTTTGGCAAATTCTGATTTACTTTAGATGTGACAACAACTGGTCCTCTTCTACTTAGATTGTGAACTATTTTGCTTTGAATCTTGTAATAATGCTGACCTATCGAGTCCCAAACTCTATCATGTCCTATTGGACGCTTCAAAAATAAAATGTTGTCCTTCTGATATCCTGAAATAAACATTTATTTTTGATTAATTCATATTTATTGACCATTCGCTATTTTATCTCTCTCTTCATTCAATTCCTCAATGATTAATCCCATCGGTTTTAAACTGTTGATCACAGTTTGTGCTAAATTATAATTTATTTTAGTATTAAACTCATAAGGGCTGCCATTGAATCAGAGCAGATTATTAATTCATCAGGTCTAACTTCATAAACACACTCTAGTGTCGTCTTCATCTCTCGCTGTTCCTTGTTATCCTCTGGGACTGGAGACTGGTGTGGTGCACAGGTGTCGCTCATTAACACTCAGAGCACTGGCCTATAAATATGAATCAGTAAAGCCTAAATACATCATCAATGGACACAGTAGAACAATGGTTTCGCTCAGTGTTGTGTGTGGCCTTGCCTGTAAGTGTCTTATTAAATTGAAAAGCAAATACACTTTAAACATTATTGTGTAGCTGTACAACTGATATGTGAAAAGTTCCCTCCTGAATTTATTAAGTTTTGTTCTAGTATAGTCATATATATATATATATATATATATATATATATATATATATATATATATATATATACACACACTAGATATTGCATATGGACCCTGAGCATGCGTCAATAGCGCTGCCACATTTGTACAGTGCTCCCAGGACAAATGTCATTCAACCGCACTAGTCAAGGCAGTGTGCCAGATGTGAAGATGCTGGACTTTAGCGCAGTGTACGAGTGTAGTAACGAGAAAAACAAAGCACAAAGGCAGAACATTTCATAGGTAAGATTTCTTTTTATTGCGATTTTGTATGTTATGAACTTTTGTGCTAAACAAGTAACGTTATTGATAATACAGTCTCTTACTGCATTCACCATAAGGCAAAGTAGCACCAACTTGCACTAAATTCTAGGCTTATGCTAGTTTTGTTGAATAAAATAAGCAAACAATGAAATATGAGAACGAGATGCGGTGCTAGAAACTTGTGTTGTTGTCGGCTAAGTGAACGAGTCGTTCATAATGGAGATTCATTCACAAATGAATCGCTCCCTCCGTTAGAATGAGAAGTGAAAGCAGGAGAGGGGGTGTGTTTAATACATTATCATGCACACAAACACATGCTTTTTGTCTGCAATGTCCGTGCGCTCACGTGTCCATCAATGTAGAAAAGTGATGTAAAATTATAATTTTCGTAATTTAAAAAAATATTAGCATACTGACCACCGGGGAAAACTTCCGATCATAGATATATGTATATATGTGGCCAGACCTCCACTGCACCTTGGTCCCGCATTCATTTCAAAGGAGCGCTACCCTGTACTAAAATGGCGGCTCTATTGACGCATTCCTTTCAATAGACAACAACAGGGTAGGCGACATCTAATGTAAATATCTATGGTATAGTGTGAGATTAACAGTATGAAGGAGACTTACTCCGTTGTCTTGTTTTTGTCTTTTAGTAATGCTTGTAACCTGCAGTATGCTGACATCTGCAGATGTTGTAAATTCCACCACTGAGTTTGAATGTAAGTGTTTCTTGGTTTACTTGCCAGCAGATCAATTATATGTTTAAGTCACCACTTCACTCTTTTTCTATGCTTTATCACAAAATGACAGGTCTGTACATGTGGTGTACATTTGGAATCATAAAATAAACTTTTAAAAAATCATCCCCCCCCCGCTCAATTGATCTAACCTGGTGTAGTAATGGTTGACTTGCTTTTTCTGCTCACTGGTTTGATAAGATGAAAAATTTGTATTTAAGTATTGAGGTTAGTTTACCAAATGTTAGAAACAATGCACATGTGCTGATATGAAAAGGGTGTTTGTTTGTTTGTTTTTTGTTTTGTTGTTTCTCTCCATATCCTGACCCCAGAGTGAGAATCTGAAGTGTATTCAGTGTTTAAGAGTGAAAGTGTATCTGCATCAAACTCATTTGAATCTTCAACTCTAGTAGCGTTCTGGGTAGTGATTGTTTAAACATGACTGCCTTTACAGCTGCACTTTTATTTCAGACACCGTAATGACGTGTGCGGATTCTGACCTTTCTCTAAAATGTGGTAAGATGTTGTCATGCTCTGTTAAAAATACTGTATGTTGGCTACATAACAATATCTTTTTTCCCCTATTCTTTACTTTAAGATACTGGTGTGATCTTTGCTACGTCAGCAACATATGGTCACCAAAGTGACACATGCGGACATGCAGGGTCACAAAATGAAATTTATCCTGAGTGTAATGAGAGTCCTAAATTCTATTACTTGTAAGTCTCTTTTCATGCTTTTGACTCCAGATTTGGGGTATTATTAGTAGCTTTGTGTTTGCTCCGTGAATGATTTATATATTCTTAGAGATGTTGACCTATTACCCTCAAACAGGTGTAACGGACTGGCAGAATGTATGTTAACCAGAGAGCAACTTGAAAGCTTTGATCCATGTCTTCCATTCTACAGCTATTACAACCTCACCCATATTTGCATCCCAACACGTATGGTTGTTTTGTCTGTTCTTTCCCAGTTCGGTGTTTCCTTCTCTGTGCAAACTTATAACCTTTCTCTAATGTCTTTCAGAAACAAGTGTAACTTGTGAAGGTGACACAAATGACTTTGGATGTGGTGAGCTGCATTTCCAATACTCTTGTTTCAATATCAGGTAGCATGCGTTCACTTAAAGAAAATACTAATTTAAATATTGAATTTGCTTCATGCAGAACATGGCGTTATTGCGATAATTGATGGAAACTATGGACGTACAGATAAAACGACCTGCTCTAGACCAAAAAGAAGACCAAATCGACACCAAAACACACACTGCCTTGCACCCGAAGCGCTGAGTGTTGTGTCAGACAGGTACAGATTGATGGTACTTTTTTTTTTTTTTTTTTTTTCTCTTGGAAGATTACCCCTTCAGACCCGAATTATGTTCCAAGTTGCTGAAAAATGTAAAAGTATGTTTTAACAGTTTTTGAGGCTCCTATAAATGAAAATATAAAATTATAATAATAAAAATTCAACACCCTTTAAGTATACATTTGTCTATTTCAATGGAAATCAGGTCAGAACAGTTGTACCGTACTTCCCGAACATTATACCAACATAAAATAAAAATAAATAAATAAAATTCTGGTATAATAATTTATTTTCAAAATCACAAACATTAAGACTAACATTTTTACTTTTAATTTTGAGGTTTTTGTTGTATAGATTGCATCTTGTTTATAACAAACTTTATCTTTATCTTCCTCATCACTCCCCATAATATCCATCTGCTATACGTTCAAGAACTTCAAGATCTGTATATTCTGCATATGAAATTAAGTAATGAATTAGTACATCGATATAGTTTTTTTATTTTTTTTTTTATTATATTTTTATTTTTATATATATATATATGTTCAATCAGCATTTCTGGAGATTTCAGTAACAGATCTTGAACCCATTGTACATCCTAATGGACAGACATATTTGAAAAAATCCTTTCAAAGCTTGCAATGTTACAAAAGATTAAACTTTAATTAGTAAGTGCAATCCCTCTTTTTTACATACAATCTATGAAATATTGGCAAACTTATCAATAAATCTAAATAAAAACATTGTAAATGTGGCTTACGTCGGTGTCTGGAGTGAAGTGATGCCATGCTACTTTTCAGTGTAGTGTTTTTTTTTTTTTTTCAAATTCAAACATGCCAAGCCTTACTGCCATTTTGATTGGATAACAATCGTCCACTCTTGTAGACTGCAGGCTTTAAATTAGATGAAATGCTGACATGTAATGGACACAGGGTCTGAAGGGGTTAAAACTTTATTAAAATTGTTTTTAGCAGCATTTTGAAAGTGCATCATCACTTTATTGGTCAGAGAACTGTCTTAAGTACTGTGTAGTCATGTCCAGGGTTTGACAACATTTTGCCACTTGACAATTGTGGGTGAATGCTAACTAATTTGATTGCTAATGGGTCAGTTTTCAAGCATTAACAACTGGAATTGACTATGTGATGTAGTTGTGAAGGGGTTAAAAGCTGCACTGTAACAGCCTCCAATGATATGTTCGATGATCCATGTGTTGGCACACGCAAGTACCTGACCATCTTCTACTACTGCACGCGTAAGTGATTAATAATTTTCCACTTTCAGATTAGTCTTTCGTTTACTAATCAACTTAGTATAGACCATTTAAGTGTTTTGTGTTCTATTCTTGCAGCAGAGGAGAGCTGATCTTGTGGATTTGGACTCCTTATTGCTGTCGGTATCTCCATCTTGGCTGCACCACAACCAAATTAACCTTCCCTTATGTTTAACCATGTATTTATTACAAAAAATATCTACACAACTGACTTATTTTAATCAAACCATGATTGCCACAAATCAGCTATGGATTTGCTAGTGTAGTTTAACCATATCATCTATCTGTGGTTGTAAAAAAAAAAAAGATTTAGTATCTTTCTACAATAAAACCAAGCTTACTTTCTGTGAGTGTGTGTGCATTATGTTATGATGAATTCAGCCTTCGTGTGCTGGTATCTCTTAATCCAGTTATTAATGTTGTCTCTGTGCACTGTTATGAGTTTACTTTTAATGACTCTAAAAATGAAAATAAGATGTTAGTCCTTTTTTCTTCCTTAAATCATATTGATCCCACTTAAGTTTATACACAGTTTAAATGTCTTGGAATGGCTTTGTATCAGTCTGTTTGTTTAATCCTACTTCGACAAACTGAAGTACATTTTAAAAGTTCAGACAAGCCTTCTAAAAGTTCTCCTAAAATGAGTTTCTCAAGTGTGTGGGTTTAGAAACTTCACCTCTGTGGTACAAAATAGTTTCTTTTCATTGTCTTTTAAAGTGAAATAATTGAACATGAACATCTCCAACACCAAGCAAGCCAGTGACAGCAGTGGCAAGAACCAAAACACCACCAAATTGATGGAAGTGAAGAACAAACATTGGGAGAAACAGACTCTGTTGTTGGAGCAGTTTGTGGAATTACAAAAGTATAAGTTCTCCAGATAAGTCTAAAACTAGATGGGAACAGGATTTGGGGATAACACTGGAAAATGTAACTGTGTAGAGATGGAGTTACTTCAACTTTGAACTCCAGATTTAGACTAATTCAGTTTAATTTCTTACACCAGCTTTATTACACTCCATCCAGATTACACAAATTTAAAAATATTTCTCCCCTCTGCTTCAGATGTGGTATAGAAGAAGGTACATTTTTGCATTCTACATGGCTGTGCCCTAAAGTGAAAGTGTACAAGTATGCAATACCATGTCACAGATTCATGGAATTGATTTTCCATTGGATCCAGAAATATGTTTATTGGGCAATTATACAAATTCTTACTTCCAGCATAATCATGCTATTAAGCTTACTGAAATGTTATTGACAGTAGCTAAAAAAATGTATTGCTTTAAAATGGAAAACAAACATTGATGTACCAATTCGACTGTGGATCTCAGAAGTTTGCAACTGTATACCATTGGAGAAGATCACATATTCTTTGAGAGGAAAGGGTGAATTGTTTAAAATTTTTTCGAATCCATTTTAGAATTATACTAAAATAGTACCACATGGTTTGATAAAATAGTTTTTCTCCATTGGTTTATACTGTATCTCCTTGCGTTTTATGTATTTATTTATATTTTATTTATTTATTTTTATATACTGTGTGTATGTTTTACTTCAGTTTGTCTGTTGCTTAGTTTCGATGTTCTGTATTAACTTTTTAAAAAAGCAACATAAAAATATATAATTCAACAAATGTATAAGTTCTTGCTTTCATTAACTTTTATGTTATATATTGTTTTACATTTTGAGGTAAAGACAATGGCATCCTTGGAACGATTAAGGCAGTCCAGGTGTCATTATCCTTTTTGTCTATATGCAGTTCCTGACCATCGGGCAGGGTCCCAAAGTAATGTAAATGCAAAGTAATGCAGTTAGACTGGATTAATACCTATGTATTTGAATGACACTGCTATGGGCATGAAAGAAATTGCCATTCCTAAATCTAACTTGGTCTAGCACAGGGGTGCCCAAACTTGTTCCTGGAGGGCTGTGTCCTTCATATTTTAGTTCCAACCCCAATTAAACACACCTGAAACAGCTAATCAAGCTCTTTCTAGTATGCTAGAAATTTCCAGGCAGGTGTGTTGAAGTAAGTTGGAGCTAAACTATGCAGGACAGTGCATAGTTCAGGACCCTCCAGGACCGAGTTTGGACACCCCTGGTCTAACATAACTCTCAGAAGTAACCTAGGCAGTTTAGTTTTGTAGGAAATAAGCTCTGATGTTAAAGCCAGAGTCAGGATCGAAGCAGCCTCCATTAATGTGAGAACAGAGAAGACACCAAAACATAAATGTCTATGAAGCAAGATCAGTTATCATTACTGTGTAAAACTGGACATTAAATGAGAGTGTGGGAAAAACAAAAACAACTTAAGAGAAATTAACAAGCTAAACCAACTTCTGAATAGTCTTTGTTCTACACTGAACCCATTGAGCTGCTTGCAGAGATGATAACCATTTTGGGCTGAGTGCTTAACGTACTCATTCATTTACAGTTAAGATGAAAGACTCAAAGGCATAACCAGATAGATAGATAGATAGATAGATAGATAGATAGATAGATAGATAGATAGATAGATAGATAGAAGGTTAATAAAATAATAAAAAATATAAATAAAGCAGCTGTCTTCAAAACAGCTGAAAGGCCACAGTGAGTTCTGATACCTGTGTGAGTAAATCTAGATGAGCTGTTAAGCCACACACTGTCCTGTCTGTGTCCTGATCCTGCGTAGTGCACTAATGCAGCCCTGTAATGATCTCAGCAAGTGTTTAAGATACACTGTGTTCTGCAGACATGACCTACATCAAGAGCACAACAAGCAGAGAGGAGGAAACTGACAACAGGACACTGACACACACACAAACTCAAGTTAAAAACTAGTAGAGCAGTTAATTCAACTCAAGCAGATCAAGAACGAATTGATTTAATCAGTGATTATGAAAAACAAATGAGATGATGATGTCTTGCGTGTTCATGAATATTAAGACCAGAACTGCCACAAGGTCAAATAAATTTACCCATAGCTGCTATTCAAATCTACACACTGTAACAAATTTTCAGTCAAATATCCGGTTACACTTTATTTTAGGGTGCCCTTGTTACAGTGTAACTATTCATTTAACTCCTGAGAAATATTAATTAACTGCATGTACTTAATATATGGTTAGAGTTAGAACGTGAGTTAGGTTTAGGATTAGTTGCATGTAATTCTGCTTAGTGAAATAAGTAATTGCTACAATAAGTAAATGGAACGTGTAACAAGGACCCCTTAAAATAATTTCCGTTACCAAATATCCAAGTCTGCACCAAATTAAACATGTTCTGAATCTTCTTTCACAAATGTCTCTATGGTTGCAAGGTATGCTGCCTGAGCAAGCAGGTGGTCACAATGGTTATATTGATGGAAAATAGCTGATTTTCATGTGCTGCATGTATCATTTTGCCTGCCGAGCTGTATGGCAGCAAAGATCTTTGATTATTATGGCGAAATGAGAGTTCACTCCAAAAAATGAACCACGATGAAGTTTATCAACTGTTTGTAACATTTAGATTTTATTAAATTTGTCAGTATTTTTAAATGTATGTTGTCAGATTGCTTAGAATCAATCTAAATCTGTTCCAAAAATACTATCAGATTTAATCAGTTAAAGGATATGAATATGGTATAAATATACTTTATATCTAGCTGTAGGAAAAAACAGATCCAATTAGCTAAGTTCTATGAGATTGATTTACTTAATGTTTGGGGGCAAAATTGACACAGCTCCATACTCCGCACAATAGATGAATTAACAATAAGCATTTAAAACACATTGGATTTATTGATATTATTACATAAATCTTGTTCTGATTTGTTTTATTTGTGTTTAACTAACAAATATCAATCAAATAGCTGGCACGGTGGCTCAGTGGTTAGCACTGTCACCTCACAGCAAGAAGGTCGCTGGTTCGAGTCCTGGCTGGGCCAGTTTCTGTGTGGAATTTGCATGTTCTCCCGGTTCGCATGGGTTTCCTCTCCGGGTTTCCCCCACAGTACAAAGACATGCGCTATAGGTGAATTGGATTAACTAAACTGGTCATAGTGTGTGTGTGTGTGTGTGCGTGCGTGCGTGCGTGCGTGCGTGCGCGCGCGCGTGTGTGTGAATGCAAGAGTGTATGGGTGTTTCCCAGTATTGAGTTGCGGCTGGAAGGGTATCGGCTGCGTTAAACATATGTTGAAATAGTTGGCTGTTCATATTCTCTGTTAAATCAGAGACTAAGCTGAAGGAAAATGAATGACTGAATGAATGAATGAATGAATGAATGAATGAATGAATGAATGAATGAATGAATACAGCAGTTAACATTTAAAGTGGATCAAAAAAAGATTTTCAAAATTGTCCTAAGACAAGAAGGGGTGTTGTTCAATAGTTTTAGGACAACTTTGTTGAAAGTTGATCAACTTTAAATGTTGACTACTAGTTCATAGCCATACTGACCTAGAAAATAGAAAACTTTTACATTTCTGTTTGTCTTAATGTAACTACAGCTTTGAATAGGGAAATTATCTAAACTTTTTGTGCTCCTCCTGCCAGACCCAGAGATAGGCTGAATGGATTTTAAAAAATGGTACTCAACTGTTTAATGTGGTGTTGAAAAATGAGCATATTTTCAGGGGAGAGTTCCTTTACCTTAGTTACCACAACAGAAGTAATTAATAACTAAATATGCAACTGCAATTGTATTTAAGTTACTTTTCTAAATACAATGTCAGTAATTTAATTACTCAATAAGGAATGTAATTATTAGACTCAATGCTACTTACAATTCCTATAAATCGCAACACATATATACACCTTTTAATTAATTAAATCTATAGATTTGACTCAAACATGACATTTAGCTTTATTTTAAAAATCCAGTTAATAATTTTAATAGTAAACAAAACATTTAATTAACTGCGAGGTGAACAAAATAGGACCCAAAGGCAGGAGGAAAGTCTCTGAAATTTATTTCAATAAGTATCAAAAAAGGGATAACTCAGGCAGGCTGCCTTAGGCCTTTCTCGGCATCGCAGGCTGGACAGGGAAAAACAAATAAATCTTCAGAAAAAGGACATCTTACCAGGCGGAGAGAGCAGAACCGGAGCTCTTAGACGAGTGAACCCCTCAGAGGTTTAGCCAGCACCCAAGCACGCCAACAGAGGACCGTGGGTAGGACTCGATGGATTTAAGACGGAGCTCCCACAGGATGGCACAACTGGTACAAAGACACAGACGCAGACAAGGACTAGATGGAGCACAAGAGTTAAGTGAAGCACATCTATTGACTTGCAACATGCAACAAACGAGAAAAATCAAGCATCTAAACACAGACATGAGGTGACATAAATAGCGTATGAATTAAGCCAAGTGTACAGGTGCAAGGGATAAGTCAACTGCTGAACATCAGAATGACTAACAGGTGCCCTAATAACTTGAGAGAGCAAAGTGATTAACCGCGCACATGACATTAACTACATGATTACTCTGCAAAAAAATAATAATAATCATGTGGCACCAATGACACCATATTTCACACATACAACATATTATCAAATGAACTAAAGCTGTGGTCACACTGGACTTTTCTCCCCATAGACTTCCATTCATACGCACGCGAATGCGTCAGACCGGAAATGCAAGCTCGTGCGACAAGTTTCGCAGTTCGCTGCGTTGCAAAGTTCAAGCTTGGTGAACTCTGACCTGCAAAATGGCACCACGTGACTGCGTGAGACCAATCGAAGATCAAAACATGACCTCTCTGGACAGAAATTTTAAATATGGGGCAATCATTGGCTTTTTTTTAATGTCTAATCATCTTGTTTAATGCTGCTCCTTTTCGCAGCGCCATACAACAGAATTTCGCATGCTCAAACTCTAGTGTGACCACCGCTTAATACTGGCTAATATCAAACCCAGTTCATTGTATCTTAAGCATGTGCAATCAACTTGAGTAATAATACAAATAATTAGTCTGCAAAATGTACTTGTATAATAAAAATTGCTTCTCTGATTTGATTTATACAGAACTGTTGAATTTATTTACAGTATTTAAGGCAAGCACATTATAAGTAACTAATCAAATTACCTAAAAAGGAACAGTAATCCCTTACTTTACTTTTTCAGTTGGATAAGTAATTAAATTACAGTGCTTAGTTCATTTGTAACTCATTACACTGACAGTAGTCACGTGGCAAATTGTAAACCCACTGCCAGTTTACCCAGTTATCTTTCGGCTCTCCAGGTTGCCTTAGTGGAAAACACAGCGTATTTCAAGGATCCCTTAACATTTGCAGGTACAGTCGAAAATGTGACAGCCTCCAAAATGAGACGTAGATTCAGAGATGTAAAAATCCATGTGAGTTGGTATTTATTTAGCAAAGAATATAAATATATCAAACATAAACATTAGCTGAGCAGCTTACAGTGTGATCTCCAGGCACACTCGCAATTTGTTTGTTTCATCAGTCTGGCAACCTGAGTGTGCATCATGTCGTTGTCTGTAAAAAAAACATCCAATATTTTGAATTTGGACTGAAATGCCTAGTTGAACCACTAGGTGTCAATCCAACATACTGCACGTTTAAAGATGAGTGACAGCTTTCATCCTCCTCTCGTCTCCAACTGGACGCTGCGCTCTCTTCCCTCATCGCTTGTCCATCTCGTGGGATGAGAATCAATTATTTTTTTTAATAAGAGCTCCAATTAGTCCTGAGCGCATTGTGCTAAATATAAGGCTTATTGTCATGATCTAATAAGCAGAAGGCCGGAGTTTGACCTCTGTCAGATGAGCACTGGGCGCTTCGTTAAGGCCCTCGGAGCTCTTGAACACTGCGTACAATTCATTACAGACAAGCCCAGCACACGTCAACATGAGGCCTGTCAGCCCCTCTGGCACGGGGAACGAAATTATTTTTACCTTGTCAAGTGGGATTGGGACAGGTTGTATGGAGTTTTCGTGGACCACTGACAGCGTGTCCTTATTTGAACAACACACAGATGTCTTACGGTATGACTTGTATACTGCACACTCTCACACACACACACACACGCACGTGCGCACACGCACACACACACACACAGAGGTTTTGTACTTACAGTAGCTAAAACCATGAAACCATAAAATAACATTGTAAAATTTTAGTATTATATTTAGTACATGTTTGTTACTTATAAATAAAATTATATTTTCTTTTAGTACAACTAAAATACCATGTATGAAACTGTAAACATTTAAAATAATTATAATAATGACAAAAATTACACAACATATTTACCGAAATCTATCTCTAATAAAAATGGAAATGATTAACATAAAAACTGCAATAGTACCTCGATACTAAAATAACCTTGAAATGTACATGCAGTTATTGTCATCTAAAACTGAAACAAACTATTACAGATTGTTTTCCCTAATTGAAATGAATATGTAAATCTTCATTCATTCATTTTCCTTTGGCTTAGTCCCTTATTTATCAGGGGTCACCACAGTGGAATGAACCTCCAACTATTCTGGCATATATTTTACGCAGCGGATGCCTTTCCAGCCGCAACCCAGTACTGGGAAAAACCCATACACTCTCGCATTCACACACGCACTCATACACTACAGCCAATTTAGTTCATCCAATTCACCTATACTGCATGTCTTTTGAATGTGGGGGAAACTGGAGCACCCACGCCAACACGGGGAGAACATGCAAACTTCACACTCCACACAGGAATGCCAACTGGCCCAGCCAGGACTTCAACAAGCGACCTTCTTGCTGCTAACCACTGAGCCAACGTGCCGTCCCAGTTTGAGTAACTCTCCCTTTAAAATGATAAAATCTACAATAAAAATCAATAAAATCTAAATATATTTTATGAATAATTATATTTATGAAATATGCACATTTGTATTGCTTATATTAATTTACACTGTATTGCCACACAGTTCAATATATAACAGCTGATTTTCTTGTAAAGCACTGTCCTGTGTTTACCCTGTTTGAATGAGTCAAGCGCAGCTATGGCAACACTGACTCAAAATGCTGCTCTTCACATTCACAGATCTGATGTTTAGAACACAAGTGATGCTCAAGTAAACAGAAACTGAAAGATGCTTGACTCTGAATCTACAGTCACACACAATGCAAATCTGTCCATGTAAACACATCCATCTCAACTAGACAGTTAGGTAATGCTTCTACGTTTTTATTAGGGAACTCTGTGTTCTAACAGGACTATGTGCACAAGTTGGTGCCAGCTGGCCCTGGCAAAAGGATCCGCTCTGTTCTGCCATGCCCTGCCCACACAGACCTGCTCTTTTCCTATTAGTATTAGCCCTGGTTGATCTGTACAGAGCCACACACACACACACACACATACGCACGCATTTCTCAGATAAAAAAAAAATCTCTTCAGTTTCCAGCTCTTTTGAGTTCTGCTCAGACTCAAGGTCGTTCTGCACCACACAAGAATCAGATCCTGGCATGAATGTGTGGGCCTCGGAGCGTTCATGTGCTGCAGCATAAAAGTTCTTTTTTTAGAGCACCTTGACGGACGTCAGCGCTAACGCACTCTGTATCCAAGTTGCGCAAATGATGGAAACTGAGGCCGAAAATAAATGTAAACAATCAGAAGCTGATCATTGAGATTTGCTTCATTTAGCAAAGAAAAAAAACCCACTAACTTTTTAATGGAAAACATGCTTTTTTCTGATACTAAAGTACATGATGGTCCAAAAATATATTTCTGTTTATGAAATATTGCTGGAGCAGCACATTTTGTACATCTGCACAGAAAGGAAACAAAATATGTTTTGTTTGGTTTATTCAGTCCCACATGGATCTTTTGCCATCATGGTGATTTAAGCAAAACTCCACAAACATATCTACACATAGTTTTTAACAAATAACCTTTATAAATTTTTTTTAACACAAATTGTGATTACAGGGCAGATTTTCAATTTCAAAAATAAAGACACAATTACATGTGCAATACTATAGTGCTGGATCTTCAAACTAATACCCTTTAAAGGGTTAGTTCACCCAAAAATGTTAACACTGTTATTAATGACTCGGCCATTCACAGAGACCTTTGTTCATCTTCAGAGCACAAACTAAGATATTTTAGATGAAATCTGAGAGCTCTCTGACCCTCCATTGATGGTAACAGTCTCGAGACGTCCAAAAACATTGTCAAAACATTCCATGAACACTTTTGTGCATCAAAAAACGGTAAAAACAACTTTGTTCACCTACGTCTTCCACATCAGATCATAGTGCAGATTTATTATGCACAATACAATGCTTGTGTGTTATGCTATTGACTCTAATAGCCATGCCTATAGTAAATGAGCACCATTATTTTATGTGGAAGAGAAGATGTAATACACAAACAATCTTTAATTATGAGCTACAGTCAACTGCTAATTAGCAGATAGTTTGAACCCTTTCACATGTGAGATCTAAATAATCTCGCTGTCCCCCCCTGAGTGAGTTTTTTAATCTGACTTATTTAGAACACCTCGCTTTAAAGTTTCCATGGTGACACTTCAAGTTTATCACTTGACATAGGCCAGCTTAAAACAGCGTAATAATGGTCATATTATTTGATCCATGATGGGTGATGCCCGCCGATCAGAGAGATCAGAGCTGCTGGATTTACAACACATTAATACATCCACTTCTCACAAATTACATGAAAGTAATTGGCTGATTAACTGGGAGAAGAATAGAGTAAACATTCTGGTAAGTAAACAATGTGTATCTGATGTGCATAATGCACATTGTTAGCTTATGTGTAAAATGATTATTATAGCCGTCTTTATAGACATCACTGTGTATTTTTACAAACCATTAATGTTGTGTTTTGTTAGTACTTTTGTATTTTTATAATGTTTTTATATCTGAAACCTACAATAAACATTATGTATTTGAAAAAATGTGTGATTTATGACAAGCACAAGCCATCACGGGATGTAATTTAGAATTTAGCAGCTGATGACGCACTGAACATTCTAATCACACCAGTGTGATCGTACGCTCCAGGGATCAGTAAAAGATGATCGCACTGTTTTGATCGCGCCAAAGGATTAAAGACAACTGGCAAGCAAATGTCATGTAAATTCATCTGTGCTTCTGAATTTAGGGACTAATGAAAACCAAAAAATTTGCAAGTAATGTCAAAACTAATCTAAAAGTAATCCCAGAGTACATTACTTAAAATCTAGATTATGTTACTAACTACAGTTTTCATCATAAAATTCGTAATCAGTAATAGACTACAATTTGTATGTTTTTTACACATCAGTGACTATAATATACAGCCCGATCTCAAGAGGAAACATAACTATACTAATTCGTACAAATTCATACAATTGCACATGTATAAAAAACGTACGACTTTTTATTAACCCCTACCCCTCACTGGGGGATGAGAAAATCATGTTAAAATGTATGAATGAGATTGTACACATTAATTTGATTAAGTCGAATTAATCAAACTAAATTAATCGAACTAAACTAAATCGAAAAGTTACGAATTGTGGTGCGATTCCATTGAAATATACACAAATACATTTGGTTGATGTATTTAAAAATGTATTTAATTATTTTATCTAGTGTCTAAAAAAACAACTTATTGTTCTTTTTCTTTTAATAACATCACTCTAGAGTAAATTGTGCACAAAATATAGCTGGGAATAAAAGAAAAACATCTACTTCAGCTTCAAGAAACATCTAGTGTGGCAGCAATTTTGATTTTAAGGCATCTATATTAGCTTTATGAAAATGGTCATGCTCTATATTTTGCCTAGAAATTGATTTAATGCCCAACACTTTGTCAGTTTTCAATCAATATGATGTTCTTGCAGGAAAAATGGAAACTTTAAAGTCAATGGTGAATTAAAAATACACATCCTTGTGTGACGAACATACTGTATATGACACACAGGTTTAAAAATGCTTCAGATCCACTCATGTCACTAGTATTTATGTTCAGTCTAATGCGCTATCTGTGCATTGAGTGTTTTTTAAGAGTCAGCTCTATGTTTGTAATTGCATTTATTTTGGTCCTCTATTATTCTGTCGCCGTTCCTGCTTTTGTGTTGGGTAAACATTGAAACACAGCAAAGTGTTTCCTAAAGCAAACGCACAGACGTTCTGAACCCTAGTGAGGATAGTCACTATAAGCACATATTTATATAGAGGAAAGGTCACCATTGGAAAATGACATGGAATTGTTGATTTACACAGGTTGCAGTTCATGGAAACATTTCAAATGTGACAGTTGCAGCCTTTGACGGGTAATGTTTGTTGTTTTCTGTTGGGTGTTATCCATGCAGCTGCTATTTTTCTATGAACTGCTATAATAAGAATAATAATAATTAAATTATTTTTTCTATCAAACTCGTTTCATAGAAATTATGTAAAGAAATTAGTCTGAATCGTATATTTTGTTCAAATTCATTCAAATCATTTTGAGTGTTATTTAAATTGCAACATTTTGTACAAGTTTCTAGCTGAAACTAATGACATTTTGAATATTTGTGCTGAGAAAAATATTGCATGTTTTTATTTTAAACGGAATGCTAAAATATCTCTTTTTATGATTCCATGAAATGATTATGAAAAAAAAAAGTCATGAAAGGATATTAAACATTAATATTTAGCCTATTTATAGAATGTGCTCAGCAGGCAAATCACATGCTTCATGCTGGAGATCGTACAGGTTATTGATAGACTCTAAAACCATTCATGTGTAGATTTTCAATGAAGAAAATTGAGTATTTATAACACTTTGTTAATAAATGCTACAGCATATTGTACAACCCCAAATTCAGAAAACGTTGGGACAGTATGGAAAACGCAAATAAAAAAGAAAGTAGTGATTTGCAAATTTATTCTAACTTGTATTTCATTGCAGACAATATGAACACAAAATGTTTCATGTTTTGTCTGGTCAACTTCATTTCATTTGTAAATATACATCCTTTCCTGTCATTCATACGTGCAACACATTTAAAAAAAAGTTGGGACAGGAGCAGTTTAGGGCTAGTAATCAGGTAAATTGGTTAAATAATGATTTGAAACAGGTGATGTTAACAGGTGATTGTAATTATAATTTGGTAAAAAAGCAGCATCCAAGAAAGGTCTAGTCCTTTAGGAGCAAAGATGGGCAGAGGATTGCCAGTTTGCCAACAAATACGTGAGAAAATTATTGAAATGTTTAAAAACAATGTTCCTCAAAGAAAAATAGGAAGACATTTGGATATTACATCTTCAACAGTGCATGACATAATTAAAAGATAAAAGTAAAGGACAAGGGTTCAAGCCTAAACAGAAGAACTGTGATTTCCGATCCCTCAGGTGGCACCGCATGTAGATTTGTCATTCATCTATAAGCGATATCACCACATGGGCTCAGGACTACTTTGGCAAACCTTTGTCAAGTACCACAATACGTAGTTACATCCACAAATGCAAGTTAAAACTGTACTGTGCAAACAGCAATAAAAATAAATAAATAAAATAAAAACTGTACTGTGCCAAAAGGAAGCCCTATGTTAACAGTGTTCAGAAGCGCCATTGACTTCTCTGGGCTCGTAGGCATCTGGGATGGACCATTGCACAGTGGAAACGTGTAATGTGGTCAGTCAGATGAATCTCTATTTCAGGTATTTTTTGGGAAATTGACGTATTTGCATTTTCTATACTGCACTGACTTTTGCTGATTTGGGGTTGTAGTATTAACTGTTGTAAACTGATAAACTGTAATAATTCCGGTAGTATACTTTTATTTTTATATATATATATCCAGTTGGTTTATTGCTTAGAGTTAACCCTTACTACACACACACGCTCACACAAACACATGCGCTCCACCATACAAGAATCTTCAACACTGCACTAACCTATTAAATCCCCAACCAATGTCTCATTATGTCTCAATCTCTCCCACATGAGCCTGTCTACCTGAGGGAGTTGTAACAGTGAATACTGAAATAAAGGATAAAAGAGACATGAAAAGAATTCACAGAAATCTTGTGTTGACCTTGAAATTAATCAATTAAATTATTCATAGCTGAAGTCATCTTAATTCTTGCTCAAAATAACTTCTGTCCCTGAAACAATATTCTATTATTCTGATGTCACCCTTTCTTTCTTTCTTTCTTTCTTTCTTTCTTTCTTTCTTTCTTTCTTCTGATAAACAGAGCCTAGGTAATGAACTAGTTCTCCTCAAATATTCATTTTAAATCATAAATAAACTGCCATTCAAAAACTCTGTGTATCTGTGTATATCTCTGTGTACATTTAATATTTATTAAAACATACTTTTATTTATCAAGGACAAACTGTTTTCTGAGCGAAAAATCAGCAATTTTTTGAAGGATCACTTGACACTGAAGACTAAAATTTAACTTTGCTATAATAAATTAGATTTGAATATATCTTATAATAGACTACATTTATCTGAAATTGTACAATCTTTTCTCAGTAAAAACCTTTTTAATTTTGATTAAATGAACGCAGCCTTGGTGCCCATAAAATACTTTTGTTTAAAAGCATTAAATTATTTAAATGATACTCCACATAACAACGTCAACGCAAAATGGGATATGAATTCCATGTTGACTTTAAATAAAACACATTTTTTAATGACTAAGTGGAAACAACCAGCAAGAGAAACCAAATAATCAAGCAGCCAAATTACAAATCTACTGCAGTTACAAGGCAGCATTCACATAGTGACAGCACTGCATCAGTGTGATTCATTTGTTCTCGGTTTTAATGTCTGTATAAAGGTTAAGCCTGTGCTTGTGCGGGTTTCTCAATAATCTCTAACGGTGTCAAGCATTTCAGGTGTGTGTGTGTGAGTGTGTGTGTGCTGTACATAGAGATATTAGATCCACCCCATGGAGAACAAACAGCCAATAAGTGGAGAATAACTGGAGAACCCAGACATTATTGAGCAGACAAACTGTCACCAGTATGTGTGTGTGTCTGAGAGAGGGTTACCTCTATAAAGCCTGATGCATACTAATACATTGTGTGTGTGTGTGTGTGTGTGTGTGTGTGCGTGCGTGCGTGCGTGCGTGCGTGCGTGCGTGCGTGCGCGTGTGTGTGCGTGTGTGTGCATTTCAGCTCGGACCTTTGCACAGAATCCAGGGGGATGTTTTTGTAATGAACCCTGTCTGCCGAAATGGTACTGTCCCAGACACACAGAGAGAGGGAGAGAGAAAGAGATAGAGATAGAGAGAGAGAGTAGGGGAGGGTTGAACGAGTGCAGGATTTCAGTTTATCAAGAGATGCTGCTGATGTTTCAGGCCACAAATCAGAGCAACAGCAGTCATTAATCTCACTCATCCATTTCATCACGGAGAACGACAAACCGGCCCTCATTGCTGCCGTTCCTCCCTGGCTTTCTCACAACACCTACAAATAAACACATTCTCCAGTTTACAACCGAGCTCCAAATAGTATCCTCCTCTCAGTGAATGTGTCACACTGTTTGTTATGTTTTGGTTTACAGATACACACTCCCAACTGCATCTACTACAGTGAGCTACGAGGCTCATTACAATCAACAGAGCTGTCTGTACTGGGGATGTTTTCCTTAAAGGTGCCCATCCTGATCTCACGAGGAAACTTAACTATTTTACGTTTTGTCACTTTAGTTTATTAATGGCAATATTTGCTGCTGTGCTGACTGGGTGTCATTTAGCAGTCTGATGAAATGAACTCAGGATTAGAATAAATCACTCAAAACGCTTTGCTGACAGAGGAAACGATCATGTGCATATACAGAAACCCTTATTCAAATATCTCGAGCAATTAGAGCTCATTGCTGTTGGGGTCGTTTTTAATTAACGCGCACTGATGGACCATTCATTCCCACAGAAAACATTAAAAGGTCATTACAGCGAGCCAATGATTTCCTATATGAGTAGTCGGCGATGGCCAGACTGATTCCATATAGCAGCTAATGACAGAGAGATATCAGACTTATCATGTGGAAAAAAAAACGGATTAGTCTCTGGACAGGTGGGAACACACACGTTAAGAGACACCGAGAGCTGTCACTGCGGAAGATGAGAAATCCCTGGAGTTACTGAAATATTGCACTCAGTGAGGATTTGTAAAGGTTGCCTTGACATGACATCCTGAATTTCAGCTTGCACTCATGTTATTTAAGAAGTCTTCGTGACTTTTGTGGAGAAATCATTAAAAAAAAAAATTGGAAAGCATAGAGACATTTTTATGAGTGCATGTCAGTTTATATATACATTTTACAATGCAGAAGTAAATCATTTTCTCTGAATGTGTAAAACTTTTGGTTGAATATCAGTTGAGTGTGTGTGCATGCGTGTGTGTGGTAAAAGGTATTTATTTAATAGGACTAAATTGGCAAATATTGCATTTCTTGTAAAGTGAATAGATATGTAAATACAATTATTGGTTTATTGAGTTTTTTAAAGTTAAGTTAAGTTAAGTTAAGTTATGTTATGTTATGTTATGTTATGTTATGTTATGTTATGTTATTGTCACGATCACCAGCAATTTAGCCTGTGCAGATTGCTGGAGAACTACACATATACCACTGATAAGAACTACAAATCCCATCCTGCACCGCTCACACACCAGTTCCAGTTCTCTCCCTGATTGCACTCACACAGCTGGAAGCTCATGATGGACCATATAAACAGCACACACACACACACACACACACGCACACACACACATACACACACACAGACTTTGCTGAGTCTTGTTTTTGTACCCTACGAAGTGTTTTCCTTGTTTTGACTTTCCGTGCCATGTTTCCTTACCCTAGCTTTGTTTATCGTTTCTTGTTGTTAGCTGCCTGGACCGATCTCTTTGCCTGTGTACTCTTTTGGATTGCCCTTTACGTACCCATTTGCTCCTGTTATTGACCATTGCCTGCCTGACTACTCTTGTCAATAAAGACGCTGCATTTGGATACTCAACTCCGTTGTCAGAACCGCTTTATAACTGTTACGTTACGTTATGTTACATTTATGCTTTGTTTGAATTGTTTTGCTGCAAAACAATTAAATTCAAGGGCATTTATTAAATTTCTCACAGAGTTAATTATCATATTATTATATGTTATTATACATTTCATTTTATTTATTTATTTATTGTGTAGGTTTATTTTAAAATGAGTGTATATCTTACACACATACAGTATATATGCACTTCTGTGAGTTCTGCTGTGGCTATGAATCATTATAATTTGATACAGTTTAGAATAATTTTCTCTGAAATTCTTTCTTATAAAACAGTACAGTCTTATAAAATACATTAAACAATACAACTAACTATTGACTATTATTATGATATATAATTAAGATTATATGATGACTAATACCAGTTATGCAATATTATTCAGCATTAAAGACTTGCATGTTCAAGATACAAATGTGCTGCAGTCGCTCTTACATTTAAGATAAGGTGGATGGAGGAAGGTTAAAAAGCACACACATATGTACCAGTGTGATTTGATTGACGGGAGCACATTAACCTCCTCGTGTTTCTCAACCAATGTGAAGGTGGTTTTAATGATGCATGACACTTCACACCATGAGTGACAAAGATAACTCACCCATCCATGGTTCATCCATCCACACTAATGCAACCTAAACACACCTGCTGTGCATCGCATGCAGCACACAAACACTTTCAGCCTTTAATGCAGCACTTCAGGACGGAGAACATCCTCATATCGCTTTCAGAATTATAGCAAACAGAGAGAAACAAAACAATGAATACAGTACAATAAATAAATAGATGATAAGTATTTAATGACTTCACTGTATATAACTTACAGAAACCTACTGTTAACCAGGTAATAGAATTTAACTTTAGCAATTTTATAGTTTTTTACAGTAAAATCAAAGACATTTTTAAGATATTATATATATCATTACTATACATAAATTAAAATACATAAGTGGATAACAAGTGGATAATAATAATAATAATAATAATAATAATAATAATAATAATAATAATAATAATAATAATAATAATAATCAACTTCTGACCTGAGCATGTAAGCAAAAAATAAATAAAATAAAAAATCCTCTCTTTCGCGATCTGTCTTGATCCATTACCTTTAATCATGTCCTCGTCTACTCCTAATAAATCTTGTTAAGCACTAAATGACCTGTGTGAAGCCAAAGTGATACATTGAATACAGTGCAGGTTTAACAGCACCAATATAAATGAGTCAGTAGAGAGATCGAGTAAGCCACACTTGGCTCACAGGTCAGCCATCCCTCCAAGAAGTACAATTCTTGAGAATAAGAGCAAATTTAAACCCTTCCAGTATTTTTTTTTTGCAATGTTTGCAAATTTCATGTGATTTCAACATAAGATATAACCTTAGTAGTAACCTTTTATTAAAGTGTATTAGTCAATCGAGTCACAATTAGACCAAATAGACTAAATAGACTCCTGGGTTTTATTCAAATTATACAGCTTTTGTTTCTGCTCTTATAGCTGCAAAACAATGTAAAAACGTGTGTATCTTTGTTAGAATCATCACTGGTAAGAGAGCATTGTGCTTTTTACATTCATTCATTCATTCATTCCTTTTCTTTTCGGCTTAGTCCCTTTATTAATCTGGGGTCGCCACAGCGGAACGAACCGCCAACTTATCCAGCATATGTTTTACGCAGCGGATGCCCTTCTAGCTGCAACCCATCACTGGGAAACATCCATACACACTCATTCACACACATACACTACGGACAATTTAGCCTACCCAATTCACCTGTACCGCATGTTTTTGGACTTGTGGGGGAAACCGGAGCACCCGGAGGAAACCCACGCGAACACGGGGAGAACATGCAAACTCCACTTTTTACATCAAACATGAAAAAAATACTACAATATTTTTTAAACCATACTCTACTAAAGTGGGGCTGCACGGTGGCACAGTGGGTAGCACGTTTGCCTCACAGCAAGAAGGTCGCTGGTTCGAGCCTCGGCTGGGTCAGTTGGCGTTTCTGTGTGGAGTTTGCATGTTCTCCCCGTGTTGGCGTGGGTTTCCTCCGGGTGCTCCGGTTTCCCCCACAAGTCCAAAGACATGCGCTATAGGTGAATTGGGTAGGCTAAATTGTCCGTAGTGTATGTGTTTGAATGAGTGTTTCCCAGTGATGGGTTGCAGCTGGAAGGGCATCCGCTGCGTAAAACATATGCTTGATAAGTTGGCGGTTCATTCCGCTGTGGCGACCCCAGATTAATAAAGGGACTAAGCCGAAAAGAAAATGAATGAATGAATGAATATACTAAAGTGTGTTATACTGTATATATTAGGGGTGTGACGAAACACTTACTCCACGAGACGAGACAAAAGATTGGGTTCACGAGAACAAGATGAGATTTTTACACTATTTTTAAATATATGATTGGGGTCTTTTATTCAACTGGAAAAAAAAATCATAACATGCAAAACTATTTAGGTCCTTTTTTTTAAACAACTTGTGATAAATGTTATTTTACTTCTATTTTAATTAATTAATTAATTTACATGCTTGTTTACTTTAGTTAAGGAGAGCCAAATTCAACCCATATCAGCATTATCAGTGTGTGTGTGTGTGTGTGTGTGTGTGTGTGTGTGTGTGTGTGTGTG
>CAIGQV010000001.1:860402-874803 GCA_903798115.1 Danio jaintianensis
TGTGTGTGTGTGTGTGTGTGTGTGTGTGTGTGTGTGTGTGTGTGTGTTAGATAGAGATTTTCGTCTTATGCATGTTTCACAGTGTTGACATAAAATATCAGCTTGATGGAAAATCGAATAAAAATCACCTCACACTCTTACAAATAAAGACTTCTTTAAGAACCACTCTTTTCTTAGTATGAGGAAAACTGTGATAATCTAAAATTACACTATAAAGGACCTTTAATGAAATGAAAAATGTATAAAGATATTAAAGGTTCTTTGTGGAACCGTTGATACAATACAGAACTTTTCTTTTCAAAATATTCTGCAGTGAATTTTAGTTGAAAATGTGCATCACTACAGCCTGCTCTTTTTGATTAGATTTATATTATGTTTGATCATTTAAGGAACATCATGAACTATTTTTCATACAGTCAGCAGTATTTTTCCATCCATAAGAATAACTGTTGATTTTAATATTTCATCTACCCTGACTGAGGTCCATTAATCAGCTAAACGTTTTGTAAATTCGTGGTGTGACCATATAAATTCTGGGAATTAGTGATTTACATGCAGGATTAAGAGAACGTTTCTGTTTCTCCTCCCTATGAGGTTAGAAATAAAGTTTTAACAGAACCAGAAACAATGATCTTGCACTCCAAAAAAAAAAAAGAAGATGTTTGCTGATCAAACTAATGAATTATAATAAGCTGAAACAACACAATTATTGAAGTTTTATTTGGGACAACTCAATTGTTTTACGTTCAATCCACTTAAAATTTGTGAAAACTAATAACTTAGCTTAATTCCTTTATGCTGTCCCAACACAAATCGATTGTGTGGAACCCAGCATATTTTACAGTGTGTGTTTCAGATCTGGAGCTCCTGTTGAAAACATTAAGAACAAATAGGGGCTTGTCGCTGTTGAATTACAGTTTGTGCTGAAAAAAAACAAACTGTGGATGGATTTCTAAAGGGTGGTGTATTTATGTGCGAGACAGGCGCAGTTAAAATAAGTTGTTAAAAGCAAATGGACAGGTGAAAGGTCAACGTGTTCATGGATGCTGGTCAGTCGTAATCCAGCTTTTATCAGTTTGCTGATGATTACGGGACGACAGAGGAGAGAGGAGAAAGTGTCATTTTTACAATGTGGCATTTAAAGAGAAATCCATCAATGACCTCCATGAGACATCAGGGACTATAAATGTCAGCAGCGTTAAGGGTTAATGTGAAAGGCCTTTACAGAGGATCACCTGCAATACAAACACAGACACACACACAATCAAATCATGAAGTATTTTTGTAATAAAAGCTATGTTCAGATTTATCAGTAGGAAGGATTTTTATTATTATTTTAACAAAGGATGACCATGTAATTATAGATACTACAACATGGTTTAAACATTATGGCATGCTGCGGGATTGTTGGCCATTAATGGGTCATGTTTGATGCATACACACATGCACACACACACTTGTAATGCTATCATAGACGTAATGATTTTTATATTGTACAAATTACCCAGCAAGGTCGCCACAGCGGAATTAACCGCCAACTTATTATTTAGCTTACCCAATTCACATATACCACATGTCTTTGAACTGGTGGGGGAAACCGGAGCACCCAGAGGAAACCCACGCGAACACGGGGAGAACATGCAAACTCCACACAGAAATGCCAATTGACCGAACATTTAAAAAATGTATGCGCATCTTGGCGCATCCAAAATGCACATAAAAATAGGCGGATGGAAACATAGCTAGTGCCGGACAGATGTTGGATTTTGGTTACTATCCAACACAACCTAAAAACAATCAAACATCAATGTCTAATGATGTTACAGCTTGACGTTTAGTGGACGTTACCACTATGACGTCTATCAGACATTGGATTCTGGTTGCCATACCTGACGAATAAATGTCAGTACTTGACGTCAATATGACATTGGTTTAAGATATTGGCTCGACATTGGATTTTGGTCACTTTCCAACACAACTTAAAACCAACCAAATACCAGCGTCATTTGACATCAAAATAACGTCGTCCTTGGACGCTGGCTAGACATTGAATTTTGGTCACCCGACATCATGACCTAAATCTAACCTCATATTAACGTCTTATGACATTGTGTGCCTGCTGGGTATACATTATATCCCCTTACCCCAACCCTACTTCAACCTTCACAGGAAACATTCTGCGTGTTTACATTTTTAAAATACTTAATTCTGTGTGCTTTATGAGCCATTTTTCTCATAGGGACCATGTCTAGGCAAGGTCAAATTTTACTGGTATTGCTATACTTTTGATCCCCACAATATAAGGAATTCAAGTTACACACATGCAGACACGCACACACACCCACACACTGAGAGAGAGAGGACTATTTGCACAAAACTGCCGAACAGGTGCGTGTGTCCAGGAAACATCAATTCCTCATTCCCTGAATTTTCCCTCTTCTCGGGAAACCGCCATATTTCATGGAGAGCTAACAGTATTTTTGCATACCTTATTTTCCAGGAAATAAGTCGCACCTGACTGGACTGTAAGTCAAATATTGCATTGTTTGCAAACATGGCTTAATAGAAGATGAAGTGCTTATTGTGTGTTAGTGAGTACTGACACACACGCACACACACACACACATTTGAAGTCTACTGGACATAAACTGGCTAATGAGATCAGGATGAAGATATTCACATCATTTTAACACTCATATTGATTGTCTGAAATAATGTGGTGCATGAGAAAGCTGTTTTATTGCACGCACACACACACACACACAACAGCCCTCTGAACAAAAGTAAGATCAATACATCAATTTACATTTTCATTCATTCTGTCGGCTTCAAAACGTGGGCTTGTTCTCTTGTGTGTGTCCGTGGTGTGACAGCATAATGATGTGTTGTAATAAGGAGCAGAACAAAGAGAAAGGCTGTCTGACCACACACATACACACACACACGCTGCTCTGGCATACTTTTTTTCATAACGATGGTCATGGCACTCATGACAATCACATTATTTCTAATGTAGAAGAGGACACCATAACCAAAACCATTATTTTCCCATTCAGACAATGTTTCATCTAAAGCCTGAATGTCTTATTTTATGCTTTCAGCTTTGAAAACTGTAGAAGAATCGAGAAGACAGTACGTGCGACAAAAGAATAATAATAATGAGAAAATAACTTTCAAGGGACAGCTCATGCGAAAGTGAAAAACTGCTTAAAAATAGTTTCATCATGCTGTCAGATGTTTTCACTACTATAGGACAAAAAAATAGTGTATTATTATATCATTATTATTATAAGTTTTTGTGTCATCTGCATCCTGGTTGAACTACAGTATACATTTTTATATTAAACAAATTAAATTCACCACAATGGGCTGATTATACTGTATAGTTAACCCAGTACACTGAATGCAATAAAAATACAAATTCTATATTTACACAATGGCTGAGATACAAACCAACATAGACTTATAATAAAAAGTCATTATATAGATCTATTTTAATTTGAGCAATTAATAACTTGTTATGACAATCGTAATCCAATTTAAAAGTTTCTGAGAAATAAACCTTCTATAATCTACCTATTGTGTTTGTGTTGGAAAGTGAGGGGTTAAATGAATTTTCGTCGGTTTACTTCCCATTAGAGCTCTGCGATTGATGAAGATTTCGAATGACAGTCAAATCAACCAATCGTGTCTTCCCTTTGCGTGGGCGGTGTTTGTTATCGCTAACTTTCTTTTGCACGTTGTTCAAGATGGATATGCTGCAAATAGCGTTAATGTGGAGGATACCGTTGCTAATTTAGTATCAACGCCGTTTTCAAGATTTCATTTGAGTTTAACAAGACTTACATCGAAATTGGTGCGGAAAACCAATTATTTTGGGAGGGAAATAACCGGATGTGTTTGAACTAATTCCACCATCAACAGGTAAGTTAATGTATTTCTAGGCCGCCGTGCCTCCGGGTTTTATTACGCCTGCACTGTTAAGTACGCGTGTTACAACTTGAGAATATATTTATTTTGCAGATGTATAATTGGTCTGTCTGTAAATTTCACAAATCCGTTAAAATATGCGAAAAAGGATGCACATTATTAGTAGTATACATTTAATAGGCCCATGTGCCAATCTACTCATTGTATAATTATAGACCATTTTGAGGGATGTAAACAAAAACAATGGTCCCAATGTATTTCCTGTTTTACATTTTTAATTTCTGTAGCTTCTGATAATCCAAACAGAGCCACATATTGATACATGATGTTATGATAGCTGTTTTAACATTAAGTTATGATTGACTTGCCTCTTGTTACAGTTATGAAATAGTTTGAGAACAAGCAGGAAATGTTCATGGGCCAAAGACATGACCACAATGAAATGGTCTATTGATTGTTTTTGGTGCTGATGGATTCATATGCCTCACTGTCACAAGTTTTGCTTTTTATTCAAACGGTTCTATTTTGTTGACAACTTCTTTTCTGTTTGCCTATTGCATATGCGATTTGCCTCTTCGTTGTTTCAGAACTGGATCAAAAGTAACTTTTGCTGTAATACTACTGTTTAGAGGACACTGTTATATTGCTGCTGGTGTAGGCCTATTCTTTTCACCTTTGCAATTTTGCGAAAATGTATTCAAAATGATGGGTCAGGGTTTGCTGCATTAGTCATGTCTGTCTGTCTGTCTCTCTATGCTAATGCTTGGCATAAATGTTCACTGTAGACTGTTTAGGGTCATTGATTGAGGAATCAAATTTTCCCTGATCAAAAAAAATATAGAGATAAATAAGAGATATAATAACTAAACGCTAATGATACATGAAACCTTTTAACATGCTATGAAGTTACAAATGTGCAGTTGTCTATTGTACATTAATTTTCCTTCAGCTTAGTCCCTTTATTAATCAGGGGTCGCCACAGAGGAATGAACCGCCAACTTATCCAGCATATGTTTTGCACAGCGGATGCCTGTCCATACACACTCATTCACACACACACATATACACTATGGCCAATTTAGTTTATTCAATTCACCTATATCGCATGTCTTTGGACTGTGGGGGAAACCGGAGCACCCAGAGGAAACCCAGGAAATTCCAACTGGCCCACCCGGGACTCGAACCAGCGACCTTCTTGCTGTGAGGCGACAGTGCTAACCACTGAGCCACCGGTCAATTGTACATTAAGAATAAATGTAAAAAAAAATCAATCATCCTGTAAATTTCAGAATTTAAAACTTCTTATGTCCTAAAACAGCTTTTATTAAAACTGCCACAGATTTGTTTCTTAAATGGTGCGTCTGAAATTGCATGATTTCTGATTAGATACTAGGGGTGCAGTAGGGTTCTTTTTCTGTGATAAATGTTGCAAGAGGAATACAGTTTATTACAGATCATGTGAATAGCACTATTTGACGGTTTTCTGGGGAGTTTAACAGTATTCAGCTACAGAAATTGAATAATTACAATGCAAAAACAAAAATGCCTTTCTTTCTTTGCTTTTTCTCGTTTCTAGTCCAAATATCTAATAATTCAGAAGTTTTGTTTTCAACTTTAGAAGAAATGTCAAAATTAAGAGTTTTTCCTTAAAACAAGTAAAAATATCTGCCAGTGGGCTAAATAAAAAAAAAAATCTTGTTTTTGCTTTGAAATGTAGATATTTGGACTAGAAACAAGACAAACATTATTGCACGCACAAGTAAGATTTTTTTTGTGTGTGCATAAATCATATACATTCGGTATAAATACAGTAATTAAGTACAATTCTGCGGCTACTGGTCAACTATAATTTAGACATTGCATATCTTGCGATGTGACTACTGCGAATGTGCACATTGTGATATCGATGCTGAAACGATATATTGTGCAGCCCTAGGGTGCATGATACTGGATAAATGTGCAATCTTGTTGTTGAGTATTGTAACGATGATATTTCTTATAATATAACGTTCGTTCAACAATGTTCTGTTGATATGTGATCCAAATATTCGTAGCGTGAATGGAAATATGACTGCGTTTACGGCCTACCACACTGCTTGATCCATGCCTGGCATTTCTCCCCTTGGTTATTAGGATTCGTCAGGATCAAATTGCACTAGATCTTACTATTTTGTGTGTTATCACAATACTGGAATTTGTGGCTTTAAAACGCTCCAGTGTCTCTGTATCTGTAGTTACACTCAGTAAACAGTGGTGAGTTTGGTAAACTGATGACCCTCCCAGCCAGTCACAGTAATTTCTGTTGAGCACTGAACACAATGGCAAATCAGCGGCGTTTAAGAACGCTCTCAACAGCGCTCAAATGTTAACGGGAAATGGACGTTTTTAACATTACAGTACCGATTGGTATCGAATTCCAGTATCGTGACAACACTACTAAATTGTACAAATGAGATCGTACAAATTCATACAAATTAACCACTAAATCAAAAAGTTATGAATTGCGGTGTGATATCGTTGGACAGTCAAACGCCTTAAAAACACATTCAGATATTAAACTTTGACTCAATTATGGTTAAACTTTCAGTGACTCCACAAATAGTTGATTTCTATTATATGAAATTTTGTGAATATGACTATTGTGGATGCGCACATTGCAGTATCAATGCTGAAACAATGTTGTTCTATCCACATTTTAACTGTTGAGCATATTCTCTGTTTTATAACAGAGGGAGTGACCGACTATATAGATGTAATATAATAGATTCTATATATGTCTTGGTGTTTCATGTAAGCAATTAAAAAAAACATCTGAATGTGTAGGGCAAGTAGACCAAATAAATGAGTCTAAAGCTCAACACTCTCATCCCTTGTGTTCTCCATGCTTTCTCACCTCTATATCCATGATGACTGTGATCATAAAATTGTTTCATGTTTCTGCCAGAATGCATTATTGGACACTGTGAGCATTTCATTTACGTAATGGCTTTTTTAATTGTGGAACATCAGAAAGATGGGGAAATGCAACTCGCTCGTTAAACAACATAAAACAAATCATACTCTCAAAGCTTTTTCCACAATGGATTATCATTGTCTTACTAAGCAAAAAAGTGCACATGTGCATTTATTTCAAGACAGATAAAATGTATTTAAAATGATAGAAAGCTTGTAAATGTCAAGAAAGCAATGTATGCAGCAATAAAGCAATGACCTTTATTATTTTAATTAGATGGGTGATTGAGAGTGGACATTTATGGTGTTGCAGCGAAAGATAAAAAATAGTCATTTTATGAGTTATCTGTTAAGAACCAGCTGAAAATGCATTTATTAATATAAGCCAAATCCTTGATAAATAAGTGAATTAAAATAGGATTGAGTGACATCAATGCAATTTCTGTCTTTTCTGTTTGTGATAGCATGCACTAATGAAGCACAGCATTTTCTAAATTCTGAAATGTAATTATATATTAGCATTTCGGACTTATCTGCTGTAGCATATATACCCCTTTTCATTTTATTTATTTACTTTTGCTGCTGTTCCTATTCATTATACTTCATTCCCACATTTAATTCCGAAGGAGAGAGGACCAACAGGATTGTAAACCCTATACAGAACTATCATAAAACAATAATTGTGTGAGAATGATATAAACGCTGTATGTGATGTCTCTGGTGACCTGTTTGTTTTTAATTTAATTTAATTTAATGTAATTCTTTTTTAAATTTTATTTTATTTTATTATTTGTATGTTAAAATAATTTTTAAAAAGTAATTATATAAAAATGTATATGAAAGTTATTAGGGCTACACGATATTGGAAAAATCTAGCATTGCGATATTTTTTTATTTTGCGATATATATTGCGATATAAATACAATTTCACCAGATGACTTAATATCTCTATTTGGAAAGAATTTATAATGTTAGATCAATTGGGATGATTCTGCAGGGAGAGTGCATCTCCATTAAATCTAACAAACAATCTATACATTTGTTGGGGTCTCTGGCACATTTTCGTTGTGGTCTGTGCTCTTTGCAGTGCGTTTCTGTATTTACATGTGTTGTGAGTATTTTCATGCACATGTTTAGTCAATGATTGATGAATTGATGATTACTATTTGCATCTCCATAAAATCTAATAAACAATCTATAAACGTTTTAGGGTCCCCCAACACATTTTCATTGTGGTCTGTGCTATTTGCAGTGCATTTCTGTATTTGCACATGTTGTGAGTATTTTCATGCATAACAATCTATAAATACAATCAAGAAAAAGATACAACAAAAATAAAGTGTTTTATCATTTTCCGAGTCTAACAGTATTTAAGTACAGTGATTGAATGATCAAAATAAAAATAATTCAATAAATTGAATCGTTGTTAAAGTCACAAATGGTACAATTTCTTATGCCTGGATGCTTTTAAAATCATTATACATTTCCAGGCATCAAAAACACATGCAAATAATGAATTATAATAGAAACTCAACATTGCATATATCCTGAGATGCGTCTATTGCGAATTATCACATTGCGATATTGATGCTGAAACGATATATTGTGCAGCCCTAAAAGTTATATGTCTGCAAGATTCAAAAGATATTTAAAGGGATATTTAAAAGGGGTTCACCTTAAAATGGAAACTTACTTCCCATTTACTCTCCCTCAAGTGGTTCCATACACTGTAAGAAATGCTGGGTTCCACAAAATCGATTTGTGTTGGGACAACATAAAGGAATTAAGTAAACGTATTAGTTTTCACATATTTTAGTTGATTGAACATAAAACAATTAAGTTCTCCCCCCAAATGTATCAAGAATTGTGTTGTTTCAGCTTATTTTAAACAAGTAGTTTGAACAAACTGCAAATGCCATTTTTGAGTGTACCTTTATCAGAATCAGAATCAGAATCGGTTTTATTGCCAAGTGTGCTTACACACACAAGGAATTTGTTTTGGTTACAGAAGCTTCCAGTGTACATAAAGTGACAAGTGACAACACAAAATAAATATGAGGAAAAAAAATTATGATGGGATTCCTTACACAAAATAAGTTATCTTGAAAGTTATTTTGACATGTAACCACTAACATTTAACAAATAAATAATATGGAGATCAATGGTTACAGGTTACTAGGATTTTTCTAAATAACTTTTGATGTCAACAGAAAAAAAGAAACTATGGTTTATAACAGGTGAAGATTGAGTAAACAAAGACCGAATTTTCAGTTTTGAGTGAACTATGCCTTAAAGAAATACCCTTGTCTAGTGAAGATGAGAGAAAGAAATGCTTTATGTTCTGAATGATGTTTGTAACAGATTTTTCAACTAAGTACTTACACCTCTAATAACATCTTTCTTATTAGCTGTGAGCATTAATTGGCTCATTTCTTCACGGCTACATTAGATCTTTGCTGTAATTGCTTCCTGTCCTATTGATTTTAAAGCAGAATGGCTTACTGGTTTGCAGATATACTGTTATATCTGCTCACCTGTTTTCTGCTTAACACATTTCATTAAGCATCTTTCTCTCCTCGGAGCCGCCTCCTCCTCTGATTGTCTTTTAGATCCAATTAAAAACTTAATGAAATCAATTACAAGTTGTAATTAGGCAGCGGTGGGTGTGAAATATTGGAAGAATTTTGTAATGTTCTCTGGCTGTTCAAAAGCACACATCAATGGCTGTGACATGAGCACACACACAATAAAAACAACATCTCATTCTGTGCGCCCAGTGAGCAATTAGCTAATCGCGGAAAACAATCTTATGCCTTATTTCCCCAATTTCATTTCAAATCATTCACAGTGTTTTAATTCTCAAAAAGAGCCTTTTCTCAATTGCTCCACTCTCTTTAAGGATTTACTCGACCCTTACGCAAGAATCCATGGATGGAAATGCTCTCCCCGAAATCCTCTTTCCACCCCTCCTCCATCTCCCTCCCGTATCCCTCAAATCCAGGCAGACTGGTTTCTGCCTGCCCCATGAATGAATCAATATTTTCATTCCAACACTGTCTCAATTTTCAATTAAAGATGAGTACAGTTTCTCCAGAACGCTCTGTAGGGGCCGTCAATCACAGGGTCCATTCAGTCACAGCCCCCTCCTCAAGCACATGCGTCTGCTGCTCTTTTTACGATACATATTTCAGTTCAAGGCTTTCCTAAAGAAAGAAATGCACTATTTTTTTAAGGCCCAAAAATCTATTTCATTGAGGTAGTAGACACCCAAACTGGTCATCAAGGATGAACTACTGTAACAAACGATAATAAAAACTGTTTTTGTTTTATGATCTATGGAGCTGTTTAGGCATGTGCCGGTATAAGATTCTGACGGTATGATAACCTTGGATAAAAATATCATGGTATTGTGATTTTCTGCTCTTAAATGTTGTTTTTTTAGCCAGGCATTTAAAAAGAATACAACTTTTTTCCCCATTAAACACAATATATTTTATTTAAAATATTTTGGAACTGTAAACATGTCAGGCTAAATAATTCAAATAATTAATTGATTTCTGCTGTCTTCATTAGTTTCAAAACACAGATTTCTTTACAACTTGAAAAGGCATCTTTGGATATTTTTCTTTTGTAAACTGCATAGTTCCGGTCCAACATGGTTGGATGTTGGTTTGTAAGTGATTTTATTTTTCATATATTTCCTGAATCGTGGGCTAACCAGTAGCTTATGATGTGGAAGGTACTTTTTTGCTCGAGATACTGTTGCCCTAAAAACTAACCAAAACAATTGTAAAAAAACACATAAAAAAGCAAAACTTACGTATACTGTAGGAACGGTATAACAGAATTTTTTTGCTGTTTTAAAACCTTGACTTTTCCAAACCGCGGTAAACCTTGAAACCGGTTATCTGTCCCATGCCTAGAGCTGTTTACATCTGGTCACTTTGTGCATTTTTCCTCTGATCAGATGTACACAAATGTGTCTCCGCTGAAAAGGATTTCAGTCTTAAAATATTGCACTATATGCAAATTTAACTTTGTCAACTTAAAATGCGGTGTATCTGACACTTACAGTTCTGGCCAAAAGTTTTGAGAATTACATAAATATTGGAAATTGGAAAAGTTGCTGCTTAAGTTTTTATAATAGCAATTTGCATATACTCCAGAATGTTATGAAGAGTGATCAGATGAATTGCATAGTCCTTCTTTGCCATGAAAACTAACTTAATCCTGAAAAAAAACTTTCCAATGCATTTTGTTGCTGTCATTAAAGGACCTGCTGAGATAATTTCAGTAATTGTCTTAACTCAGATGTGAATGTTGACGAGCACAAGGCTGGAGATCATTATGTCAGGCTGGTTGGGTTAGAATGGCAGACTTGACATGTTAAAAGGAGGGTGATGCTTGAAATCATTGTTCTTCCATTGTTAACCATGGTGACCTGCATAGAAACGTGTGCAGCCATCATTGCGTTGCATAAAAATGGCTTCACAGGCAAGGATATTGTGGCTACTAAGATTGCACCTAAATCAAGAACTTCAAGGAAAGAGGTTCAATTCTTGTTAAGAAGGCTTTAGGGCGTCCAAGAAAGTCCAGCAAGCGCCAGGATCGTCTCCTAAAGAGGATTCAGCTGCGGGATCGGAGTGCCACCAGTGCAGAGCTTGCTCAGGAATGGCAGCAGGCAGGTGTGAGCGCATCTGCACGCACAGTGAGGCGAAGACTTTTGGAAGATTACCTGGTGTCAAGAAGGGCAGCAAAGAAGCCACTTCTCTCCAAAAAAAACATCAGGGACTGATTGATCTTCTGCAAAAAGTATGCTGAATGGACTGCTGAGGACTGGTGCAAAGTCATATTCTCCGATGAAGCCCCTTTCCGATTGTTTGGGGCATCTGGAAAAAGGCTTGTCCGGAGAAGAAAAGGTGAGCGCTACCATCAGTCCTGTGTCATGCCAACAGTAAAGCATCCTGAGACCATTCATGTGTGGAGTTGCTTCTCATACAAGGGAGTGGGCTCACTCACAATTTTTCCCCAAAACACAGCCATGAATAAAGAATGGTATCAAAACACCCTCCAACAGCAACTTCTTCCAACAATCCAACAACAGTTTGGTGAAGAACAATGCATTTTCCAGCACGATGGAGCACCGTGCCATAAGGCAAAAGTGATATCTAAGTGGCTCGGGGACCAAAACGTTGAAATTTTGGGTCCATGGCCTTGAAACTTCCCATATCTTAATCCCATTGAAAACTTGTGGTCAATCCTCAAGAGCCAGGTGGACAAACAAAAACCCACTAATTCTGACAAACTCCAAGAAGTGATTATGAAAGAATGGGTTGCTATCAGTCAGGATTTGGCCCAGAAGTTGATTGAGAGCATGCCCAGTCGAATTGCAGAGGTCCTAAAAAGAAGGGCCAACACTGCAAATACTGACTCTTTGCATAAATGTCATGTAGTTGTCGATAAAACCCTTTGAAATGTATGAAGTGCTTGTAATTATATTTCAGTACATCACAGAAACAACTGATCTACAAAGATCTAAAAGCAGTTTAGCAGCAAACTTTGTGAAAAGTAATATTTGTGTCATTCTCAAAATTTTGGCCACGACTGTATTTCATTCTTATTGTTTTTACAGAAACGTAATCTTTATATTTGACGTACATTTTTTTTTTTTTATTTTATGTAGGCTACAGGCTTTGTACTTTACTTGTGCTCCAGTAAAGCATCATCATCACACATTGTATCAAACAAAACTCAAGTACATGCACAGAACAACATGAGCATTTAAAGCAAATAAACAAATGTAAATATTATCCTGCTTGCTTTTTGAGCATTGTCGAGCAAGTTCTTACACCCCTATGATTGGTCATTCTCTCAACAGAAAGGGCTGTGATTGGCTCTATGGTAAGCTACCGAGATAAATGACGTCAGTACGTAATAACCGGTTAGGAACTATTACTGAACCGATACCGAATTGTCTGCGTCTGCATCGCGGTGCACCGAAGAAACAATTAATTTTGACACCCCTAATCGATTGGGATGACAAATTTAAATATATATAAATTTTTATTTAAATTGAGATAAAGTTAAATATTTAAAAAAATTATCCAAAAATATACAAAATAAAATAAACCACTTAAAGTACAGATGAAAGCAATAAATGAACATCGCTTTATGCCTTTTAGTGGAGTCTTACAATATTGAGGTGGAGATATTCAGTAATTAAATGTAAACTATGTAAATGTTGACATTGCAGATCCTGCAATGTGATAATTGTAGATTCGCATGTTGGGATATCGATGCTGAAACGATATATTGGACAGCCCTTATACGTACAGAGCATTCATAACTGTAAAGAGTTTACTCCCCAAAATAAAACACTGTGCCTTTGTAAATGAACAAAATGCTATTTTTCTTTTTTTTTTGTCCCTCTCCATTCACAGAGCCAGGCTACTATAGGTGTATGGTGCTTCTCTGTTTTTAATGCTGTTTTTTTTTGTATATTGATTTAACATTCTAATTGTATTACTTAACATTTAACGTAAGGTCAAACGTAGAACAAAACGAAACGAGCATCCCTAACTGCCATCTGTGGTGTTGCATTATGTCCGACTTATAGCCTATAACCTGCTATTTTTTACATTTTGGGAGGAGAAAAATTTACATGCATTATGTGCTTTCACAACCTGATGCATTTAGACCTGTCCAGTTTTATGTGGAATGCGTCCCAGATCACCTCCTGAAGTGGTTTGAGTGGATTTATATTCATCTCGAATGTGTTTCTGAGGGCATTTACACCACCACTTTCACAAACAAATAGCTATCCTATAAAAAAAACAAAAAAAGTGTCCACAGTGTTCTGAATGTGTTTTAAGATCTGTGTTTTATGTAGCACATCAACATCATTTAAAATGCTATTAAATAAACAATAAATAAAATAAAAAAAGTTTCACTTAATGGCCCACAGATTTCACTCTTGTTGAACGTCCATGTACATTCAATGTTATTTGACAGATATCTTGCCACTGTCTGAGTGCGTCTGAGTGAGCAGCTCTTTCTTTTTTAGCATACCGTAAATCGTCAGCAGCTTTGGAGATGCACTGCCGAGGTCTTCAATAATTAAACTAATTAACAGAACGATTAGCACGATGCGAGGGTGCTGACAGAGCACAGGCAGCAGCGACTGTGGTGAAGTCTGGGTTTTTTTTTTGTCTGGCAGTAGCAGAACCACTAGAGAGAGATATAATGAGCTTTATTAAGCAAGGATTAATGTTTGCAAAGTAATCAAGAAAAATTCAATATAACATTCACACAGATCGAGAAGGAGGATTTGTTGGGTTGAAATGGGGAATTTTTGGTTTCAGCATATACTGCATATAGTTTTTATTATTATTTATTATTTTAACATTCTTATTTTATTCTTTAACATTAAATGAAGGGTCAAAGATTTAATGAAATGAAAAATAAAAAAAATTGAAACAAACATCCCGAACGGGCATCTCTGGTGTTGCATTAACTTAAC
>CAIGQV010000001.1:880578-919889 GCA_903798115.1 Danio jaintianensis
GAGGGTTCAGTGATGTCCTTCAGGTGGGCCAGCACCAGTTTTTCAAACATCTCAAAAACATTGCAAGAATTAGATGCTTTGTTTCCAGTGAAGACTTAGAGAAACTTGTTCATGCTTTTATCACCAGCAGAGTGGATTACTGTAATGGACTCCTCACTGGCCTTCCCAAAAAGACAGTCAGACAGTTACAGCTCATCCAGAACGCTGCTGCCAGGATTATGACCAGAACCAGAAAATCAGAGCACATCACACCTGTCCTCAGGTCTTTACACTGGCTCCCAGTCACTTTCAGAATAGATTTTAAAGTATTACTACTAGTCTATAAATCAGTAAATGGCCTAGGACCTCAATACATCACAGATATGCTCACTGAATACAAACCTAATAGATCACTCAGATCTTTAGGATCATATAAACTAGAAATTCCAAGGGTTCAGTCAAAGCAGGGTGAATCGGCCTTCAGCTACTATGCCCCCTGCCGCTGGAATCAGCTTCCAGAAATGATCAGATGTGCTCCAACATTAGGTACATTCAAATCCAGACTTAAAACACATCTGTTTAGCTGTGCCTTTACTGAATGAGCACTGTGCTACGTCCGACAGATCGCACTACTATGTCTTTCTTTTCTTTTTCATTTATTTTATAACCTTTTATCTGTTTTTTAACCTGTGAGAATATATATATTGTTTTTATATATATATTTATTTTATACTTGCCTCTTTTTATTCCTGTTTATGTCATCTGTTTTTATATTATTCTTATTTATACTTGTCTCTTTTATTCTTGTTTATGTAAAGCACTTTGAATTGCCACTGTGTATGAAATGTGCTTTATAAATAAACTTGCCTTGCCTTGCATTTTTTAAGTAGATTGAGTGATTACTTTTTACAGTGTACTACTACTGATATAATCAATAATGATCCTTTAATCTCAATATAGGAATCTCAGATGGCACCCACAGTGATTAATCTTTCGTTAAATATAGATGTCCGTGACGCCATGAACTCAGAGATATGGAAGCTTACATCTTGAGTTTTTAAAAGATTAGTTAAATGTGATACAAATAAATAGTAGTCATAAAAAGCCGCGTGTCACCATCATCTTTGGCTACTAATGGAAACTGTCATCACTGGCCTAAAGTGGCATCAGATGGGCATGTGTTTGCAAACGCTGCCGTGCACTTACAGATTATTAATAACAGGAAATGTGCTTTATCCCTTGGGAAGATGAGAGATAAACTGCTACTCTTTGCATCTCTCTCGCTCTCTCTCTCTCTCTCTCTCTCTCTCTCGCGCTCTCTCTCTTTCAAAAACGGAGGTTTACAACCATTCTAGAGCCCGTAACATTCAGACTGAATATTCGCCAACATAAGGATTAAAAACTTTATTTTACTTATAAACGCTTATATTATGTGATAAATATTTTTTAGAGTAAGAAGTTTCAGAAGATTTTCAGAAGATTGATTTGCCTTTGTGTGAACCGGAAGTTGTTGAGGCTTATTTCAGTAAGTTAATATACAGTGGGTGTGGAAAGTATTCAGACCCCCTTACATTTTTCACTCTTTGTTATATTGCAGCCATTTACTAAAATGATTTGTTCATTTTTCCTCATTAATGAACACAAAGCACCCCATATTGACAGAAAAACACAGAATTGTTGAGATTTTTGCAGATTTATTAAAAAATATAACTGAAATATCACATGGCCCTAAGTATTCAGACCCTTTGCTCAGTATTTAGTAGAAGCACCCTTTTGATCTAATAGAGCCATGAGTCTTTTTGGGAAATATGCAACAAGTTTTTCACACTTGGATTTGGGGATCCTCTGACATTCCTCCTTGCAGATCCTCTCCAATTCTGTCAGGTTGGATAGTAAACGTTGGTGGGCAGCCATTTTTAGGTCTCTCCAGAGATGCTCAATTGGGTTTAAGTCTTGGCTCTGGCTGGGCCATTCAAGAACAGTCACGGAGTTGTTGTGAAGCCACTCTTTCGTTATTTTAGCTGTGTGCTTAGGGTCATTGTCTTGTTGGAAGGTAAACCTTCAGCCCAGTCTGAGGTCCTGAGCACTCTGGAGAAGGTTTTCGTCCAGGATATCCCTTTACTTGGCCGCTTTAATCTTTCCCTCGATTGCAACCAGTCATCCTGTCCCTGCAGCTGAAAAACACCCCCACAGCATAATGATATAGATTATTGAATATTGGCTTTTTTTATGCACATCATTCTCTGTAGCAAATTAATTGTAAAGGGGGCATGGTTAAGAGTATTGTGGTTAAAGCCGTCAAACTGACATCAACAGAAGGACCGCCACTCCAAATGCAGAAGCAAATGGTCAGACTTTGATTGAAACTTACTAAACCAAACATTTTTTTTTCAGAAATGAAAAAATAGCAATGAGCGCCAGCAAAATAAACATTGTCAATTTTGATTTTACATGGAGTTTTAACGTTAAATGAAATCATACTGACCCTAAACATGTGCCAAGTAGTAAATAAATTTATTCATTAATTGGTTTAATTGTCAAGTACTGTATAAGTACACAAGTTCTTCGAAAATCTCTGTATTTTGTTTTACAGACCAGCGTTAATGAAAACCCAAGTTCTAGATGAAAACTGGACCTTGTTTCAGCCTGTAGATTTCATTAGCTTTGTGCACTAGCTTGTATGTGTGTCCTCCGTATTTGTGTCCTTCACTGTGGGCGTATTGATTTTTTTATTTATTTTTTGGTCAACTGAAGTGAGTTTACCTGTTTGCGCCGCCTATTTGGGTGAGTGCACATGGACTCTGTGTGTTTGTTTGTCAATTAGATTGGGGTTGGGAGAAGATGGAGTGTTTTCAGTATTGTTGGAAAGCACCTCACTTTTCTTCCCCTGGCATTTACAGGTAATCTGACATTTTCAGGTAATCTCCAGCAAACACACTTGCCGTTAACTGCTCCTTTGGGAGAGATCGGTCTGAGAGTAAGAAAAGGGCTATTGCTGTTCGGAACGACTTACATGGGGCGGGGCAAATTTACAACAAAGGTGACCTAGAGCGGTAGCCCCATATGGCTGGAGAGGCTAGGAGGGCCGGGGTGGCCAGGACTGTTATTACCACAGCATCAAGGGACAGTTTGAGAGCAATTACACCTCTAGACCATAACTCTCCCCCCTGCCCCCACACAGCTGTAATGGAAGACCTTTCAGCCTACACAAAATGGCCTCCTAGCCACTCTCATGAAAACAGAAATAAATCAGAAGAAAGTACATCGCTCCAATGGTAGCAGGCAGACAGTGCGTGTGTGTGTTTGTGATTGCAAGGGATAATTGGAGAACGCTGAATTGGGATGGATTGATAGATTTGACTGGTCACATATTGGGTATGTTGGAGAGTAGGGCTGGGTTTTGATTCAGATGCCCCGATTTGATTCGATTCGCAAGCTTAAGAATCTAGATTCCGTGAACCGAATAGGATGAACATCGTTTTACAAACGATAATTACAGATTAAATTAAATTGAAGTCACTGACTTGTTTTTAAAAGATATTTTTCACATATTTTTATTTTATTTTGTCCAGCCCTATTGGAGAGACATTGGAGAATATTGCAATTAATTCTACAAGCCTGTCAGTTGATTTCTGAGTGTATGATTGGGATATATTGGCCCAAATGTGGCAGGAAGAGCTAATAAAACCCTAGAGAGAAAGTAATTCTTGACATCTCCTTAATGGTCTCATCTGTTCTGAGATTAGAGTTGTAGTGCACTGTAATGCTGACTTGGAACGACTGTGTCAAAATGTTGTTGATTCTGGTCTTTTGCAGCTTTCTGAAGATTACAAGTTGACGGTTTCAACGAATGTGCTTGCCTTAGCTGACACTCCAGGTGAAATTTGTGCTCTCATAAAGGCAATTACTGACAATTACCTGAGGTATTTCAAACACTTTCTAAGTGGCCATTTAAAAAAGGTTTATGACTCCTGAATAATAATGCTTATGTACCATGAGAAACAAAATAAAGAAACTAGAGCTAGTGTGCTTTCAGAATATCAGCAATTTTGAAACTGTGTCTAAACTATACATACTGATAATGTGAAACTACAGTCAAGCTACTCCTAGTTAGCTACACTGCAAGCCATTAAAAGTCCATTAAAACTACTTAAGGAGGCAAGGTGTTATTTGAAGTAATTTTAGTACTACTAAATTGGTGGTTTTAAAGCACACAGAGTAATTAGGACTTTTAAAAAATAATCTCATTTAGGGGACAACACCAAACATGAACCCATGCATTTTCACTATTGCAGCTACAAACACTTTAATGAACCTTCATTTATTTAGCAGTCAGAAACTGGCAAATTTATTATTCTGCTCTAAAAATAATTATGACTCGGATTGGTTTTATTTTTTCATAAGGCTGGGCTATATGAGACATGTCTCATATCACGGTACAAGTCATCTCATGTCCTGATAAGAATATATATCATAATATGGTACCATTTTTGTAAATTCAATCCATTAATAGTTTTACATATATATTAAATTAAAAAAAAAGAAAGAATGGTTTACATTTTAAAGTATATACTCAGAAATGTATTCTTTCATATATGATCATATTTCTCACTTTAGAACTTTAGTGCAAATATTTGGTGCAAAATATAACACTTTTCAAAAACTAATGATTACAGGTCCAACAAAAAAAAAAAAAAAATTATGTAAATTGTAAAAAAATAAACATTGTACTTTCAAGATTGCAACTTTCTCACAATGCTGTTATTCATGTTTCTTTCTGCATCCCCATAATGGTGTGTAATATTGCGCTCATAAATTATGAAAAAGTATTATCTTAAATGTATTTTGTGACACCATAGAGCATATTTTAAAGCATAGTTAGTTTTTATTGTGTTCATGCAATATCGTCATATTTCACATTTTCTTAGTAATAATGACCAACTTGGTGGTTTGAGCTTCCCACTCACACATGCTGTACACAATTCTATACAGTACTTGATTTGGTGAATCATCTTTAGAGTGTTTTCATCCTTTCAAAATTCATTCACAAGAACCTTCCAAATAAACTAATTCGAAGAATGAATTATGGCTTCTAATGCTAATAAATATAGGATGAGCCAATTAGTTGGCGGGAAAGAATCTAACCATTTGAACACTTTGAAAGAAGAGTGTTTTTTTTGTTTAGTTTTTTTTAGGTGAAGACTCAATGGGACAAGCAGTTTGAGATATGAATGTATTGATGGATGGATTTTCAAGTCTAGTGTAAATGAGTCTTAAGCCACCAGGTCTATGTGTCAGCACAAGCATTTCAGCCACCGGTTTAACCCTTTGTCTGTTTTGCAGCTTATGTTCTAAACGTATTATCCCACAATGCTGTAAGGGTGAAGGGTAAGGGTTTTAGCATAGTATGTGTGATATAGAACAATATAGCGGTCAGGTATAGGGGAAAGGGTAAATGCAGGTCAGTGTGGTATTAGCGTTAGGTTTACTCCCTTACTTTACCTCGACGGCTCCACCCAGCCTGCTCTCCATCTGGGTATCTAATGGTGGCCTTGAGTGATTGTATTGATTTATTTATTTTTTTCTCAGGATTTCCTGTTTGTAAAGCCCCCCTTTTTCTACTTTCCACAATTACGGGCCTTCCATCACATGCAGCATTCCCTGCGTATCACACTTTACCAGGGGCATAGACCATTATAAACCTTATCAGCTTGAATATTAATTTGGTTGATGTTATGTTTGCGCAGTACTGATTAGGAGTGGGAGAAAAAATCGATTCATAAGTGATTCTAAACTGATTCTAAAAAATTCTGAATTGATTCTTTATTCAGACTGGATAGAAACAGAAAAAAGATAAGTGTTGACAAGCGCATACATGTGTTGTCCTTATTTTTCCACGTTCGAGCGGGCGCAGCCGTTAGAATCTTTTTGGCTCGAGACTCTCATTAATTTCTATTGATTTTGAGATGTTTAAAACAGCTTGTTATGCTTTCTTATTTTGTTCTTCTACTTTTTATGTATAGTCATGAACATGCTTGTTCGTAGAGTAAGTAGTTTGACCATTTTCTGCTGTTTATTATTCTTAGTCATTTCTCCCATAGGCAACTGAACTTGGAAGTTCTAAAGCAATCGCAAAATGAGCACACTTCTGCATTGCAGAATAAAGTCAATACGGCTGAATTCGCTTAGTTTGGACAAAGATGTGGCAAGGCACTGCACTTCTCACCTGGTATCCCCTGTTTAAATACCTGGCGTGATTCAAAGCGAAACCTCATGTCATCATAGACGCATTGCCATGCATTTCATTTATGCTGCGTCCGAAATCGCTTACTTCCATACTATATAGTACACTAAAAACAGTATGCGAGCCAAGTAGTATATCCGAACTCATAGAATTCGAAAAACAGTATACAGGAAATAACTGGATGACCTACTACTTACTGCGAGATTCTGAAGTGCGCATCTGATAGATGCTACGCTATCCTATGATAGTGAGAGAATACATGAATGGGAGTGAATGACGCAACTGAAGCGGATAGGTCACGTGATAATGACAAATGGCGGATGTAGTACGTCCGAGTTCCATTCATACTATATAGAACATACTTTTCTAATGATCATGTAGTAAATTCAAATTAAAATGTTGTACCTACTGAGTAGTAGGCAATTTTGGACGCAGTCTTAGTGTGCTTATGGACAGGTTGACATTAACATGATGCATGGACATAAACAAAAGCTTACAAACTGCAATTCTGGTTAAAATGAAAAGTTGGACAGATGCATTTGCACAGCTGACGAAAGTCATGACTCCAAGAATTGGATTGGATCGTGAAGTCTCTAAAGATTCCCACTCGTAGTATTGATGATGTTTGGATAACAAACTCTACTTATAAGGGTAATACTACTATTGACCAAATAGTCAAAATTACATCAAAACAACCTGTGTCAAACTTTGAGAGTGCATCTAAGTCCACGAGAGTAAAATGGAGAAAGAAAAATAAAGCGTGATTGGCAATTTTTCACTGTGTACAACAATATGGCTTGCCACAACTCTGCTTGACTTGGCTTGTTTGGTTCAACATCACTTCTGCATCCAGACAGTGCTAGCCATGTGAACACACCTAACCTTAGAAGTTGAACCCCTGGACAATGCAACATGAAGTGAGGCATTAACTACAACTTCATCATTCTGAGGTAGGGTCAGTTAACATTTCTAGTGAACATATCATAATTTATGCACAATGTTATTTGTTAAAAATAATAAAAGTTAAACATTTAATTTAAATGCTAAACTTTACTGTTGTGTGAAATGTAAGAAACCACTAGTAGGCTAACCTATACATGTCAATAAATATTACAGTATACAAACTCCAAAGACAGTAGAGGATAGGGCATAGCTAAAAGATCTGGCAGAAAATCAAATCCGAGGTACCACAGGAGAAATTGAAGATGAGGATCTGAGAGAATGTGAAGAGGTGTAAACACTAAAGACGAATGTACTATAGTGTACTATCCAAGATGACACTCAAACTTTTAACCTGTAAGGAAGGACATACACAATTAGATTTAGATTAGATATTATTGGTGAATGGCATGGTATTGAATGATATTCATATAGGAGATATAACAGGAAACTATTGATGCAATACTAGATACCCCAAGAGATTAATCTGAACAAACTCAATGCAGTCAATTTGGTATGTGGATTTGTAAAATAATCAGCCGGTGTTCAAAACCATCTCCTTACTTTAGCCACATTTACGACAGACAGTAAGCTTGTAATAATAATTTCTAATCTGAGTGGTACTGGTACATCTGTATTACAGATACAGATTACAGATACATGGGATTACACACGATTTGCATTTCATAGAGAACCAGTTCTAAGCAGCATGAATTTGCTTATTTTGGGCTTAAAAAAACTTTAAATGAAATTCGAATCATATGAAAATGACCGATTAGATCGCAGAAATACTGAAATCTACTGGCAACACTATACACTAAATAAACAGTGAATTAATGCTGATGTTGTTAACATTTGAGAACGTCTACAAATTATTGCAATTGCAGGTATCAAACAGAGATGGTAACAAACAGGCAACACTTACTGACAGCACCTTTAGTTGTTTTTTTTTAAGTTGAAAATGGCAAATATTGTACTTTGATCGACCACTTTATTTATTTAATTGCCTTTGTTTTTGCCTCTATGACTGTCTTGGTTCTACAAGCATAGATTCAGCAAGGTGCTGGAAACATCCCTCTGAGATTTTGCTCCATATTGATATGGCTGAGTTTTTTGCACATGCATGAAGTGATTCTCCTGTTGCACCATATGTTAAAGGACCTTCAGAGAGCTGGTGAATGAGGAGGCCACTTAAGCATAATACACTCTTTGTCATGTTCAAGAAAGAAGTTTGAGATTAATTGAACTTTGTGACTAATTCAGCTGGAAGTGGCTATCACAAGAAGAGCACAATGTGGTCATAAAGAGATGGACATGGTCAGCAACAATACTCTGAGTAGGCTTTGGTTCAGTTGGAACCTAGTGTGCCAAGAACACCTTTATGCCCCCACCAGCCTGGCCCTGAACCATTTATTCAAGGCAGGATGGGATGGATCCATGGTTTCATTTTGTTTATGCCAAATTCTGAGCATACTAGGGTTGTCAGTATGAACTTTGGTAGCAGTTGATACAGATATTTAAAAAATGTCCATATCCTGTTAACATTTAGACACTGTTGAGCACATTTTTAAACACTGCTGATTTGCAATTGTGTTCATGTGCTCATCAGAAATGACTGTGATTGGCCGTTAAAGTCATCGGTTTACTACTTTTCATTGCTGTTTACAGATACATGGAGGCTGCATTCAAGTCCAATTTTTTTAATGCTCTTTACTCGCTAACTTCCCTCCGTCTTGTTTCCTCAGATGTACGTCATTGATTACATTACGCAAGCATCCACTACTGGCAGAAATTCTAAATGGATTTAAATGGAATGCCCTAAACCCTTGAGCACTTGGGGACTACACTGTTGTAATGTCTCAATCACATTACATTCTGGGGCATATAGGTACAGCACCAGTGGAGCAGTGGACGTGAAGCTGGCTTGCTCCCTTGGTCAAAATCGAGGGATCGAGGGTGTGTCCATGTAAGCTTCCCTCTTTCACTTGATGAAGTAGAATGCACTTTAAAATGTCAGCGAGGATTTCTCAACAGAACACAGAAAGGGAAGTTCGCAAGTGCGTTTCTAAAAGTAGAGTGAAATGCAGCCGGACATTGGAGTGAATCGTTCATATGTCAGCTCATAGACTGATCAACTGATCGATGCTGCTTTGAAATGGTGAATACAATCAGTCAATCAGCGTTGTTTAAGTATGTGATCTACAGCTCTCGAATGTTAGAGGGAAATGGACATTTTTAAAACTTCAGTACAAAAACTCGATACTTTTGACAACCGTATAACCTACCATCCCAAATCTTGCAACAGAAATTGAAACTCGTCAGAATTGCCTGATGAATTGCCAGAATTGTTTGATTTTGCTAAGTCTGTTCATATTGCAGCATCAGGTTGATCTTCTACTTGTGCTTTACTGTAGGTCTTCAGGGCTAGATGTGTTGTGCATTCATAGATGATCTTCTGCAGACTATGGTTATTTGAAGTACTGTTGCTTTATTATAAGCCTGATCCAGTCTGGTCGTTCTCCTCAGACTTCTGGTATCAATAAGGCACATTCACCAAAAGAACTGCCACTCACTTTTTTTTTAGGATTTGTTTTATAAAAGGTGTACACTATAAAGTGGCCAGTGTTTAGAAAAGATAGAAAGATAGAAAGTATTCTCTATGGGGCCGCTACTTGTTTTTTTTTTTTAACAATGTTTATTGGCTTTTTAGTTTTTAAATTAAATACAACATACAACACAAGTACAATAGATCTATCATCACCAAATATACTCCCCTATACATGCACCATACCTCTAACCCATAGCGCCACAAGTAAACTATGAATAAAATTAAACAAACAGCAACAAAAAAAACATAGGTGATATCTAAGCATTCTGTTCTGTCATACCCAAGTAAGAAATAAAGCTGCCCCAGTATTTGACAAAATCTTGATGCTTTATTAAACAAAATGCAATGTCTATGGAGCTACTACTTGCCAAAGAGTCAATAATCGGACACAGAATTGATAGATCCATCAAGTAATTATGGCATTAAGGCATCTTTAAAAAAATAAATATGACCAATTAATTCCCATCACATATGTTTGCTTCCTTTTTAGATTTTGCTTCTGTGATATTCTTCAATGTGCATTTAAGTTTGATAAATGAATCAATTTAAATCTGATATGAATGCATTTATTAGGATTTTATGCCCTTTCTGATATTAAGTTAGTTTTCAATAGCTTTATATTGCGGTAATTTAAGTTTCTACCTTGATACAGCTGAACTCGCATGTTGAATGGCGAAAGCTTTACACTGATATCAGATTGAACAGAATGGTTCATATATTATACAGCTACACAATACGTTAATAACACGTAAAGAGAGGCAATTACGTTTCATCGTGCCACACTTTAAGATTAACAGCACACTACTAATAACATGCCAAACATTACAAGCCTAAGCCAAAAATCCTTAGTCTTCTGGAATAATCCTGTCATATGTTTGCAGTGTTTACATATCCACATATCAGTACAATGAGGCACAAATGCCTTCAGACATGCAGTGTGATTGTGTGAGGCTTGGTTTGCTGGAATGTCTATGCCATTTAAGGAAGGCTGTATGGACGGTCCAGCAGTCTCCCTAAGGACATTAAGACGTACTCGTAAATATGAGGTCGCAAGCAGCTGGCAACCTTAATTGCTGGTGACTCTCGGGAGACTTTCTCCCAGCAGGATGGTGTTTAGATGAGAAATGATAGTGATCAGAGAACAGGTGAGTGAAGCACATGCTTGGGCCTCATCCTATCTTTTTTTAATCTGCTTTCAGTCTGGATCATATATATGGAACACATATAGTCAGCGAGAGATCAGAGACCTGAATTGCTGCTGGCATGAATAAAAAAAATTGTCTCAAAGTTCGTCTCAGTGCAAGCACTAAATGCAGTCCATTCAAATTGAAACATTTTATTGCACAAAATGTTCACACAAAATCTAGCTTTGAAGCATTGAAATCGGTGCTCTATATTTTACGATCACCAAAGCAAGAAATAGGTACTCTGTATCTGCTAAAAAAAAATCCTGATCAGAATATCCCTCATTGGATTATAAATAGTTTTTGTCTGTCATTTAGGTTTTGTTGGAAGTACAGTACACTATTCTGCGCTTCTGAATGCCTGTGGTAAATGTTTCTGTCGTGTCATGACGGCTGTGGACAGACAAATTGTTTGTCAGAATCTTGTTGAATGTTTTTAGGGCACAGAGTTGCAGTCCTAACATTTCAGTAATATCTGCAGGAGTAGTTGCTTTTTTTTATTTTTTCCCATGACATCAGTCTTTTCCCAAGAGGCAAACCTAATCTTCTCATCACAGAAACCCTGTCGTAAACATTGTTCATGAGGTTTACATTTAGCCACTTAAATGCAAGTCGTCCCACTGCTTTGTTCCTGTGAACCGAGTGGTAACTTGAGAAATTCTCTTTTTCAGAAGAAAACAAGGAAATACCTGTGCGACCAGATCAAAGATGTGAACATGTCGAATGGGATTAAGATTAATAAACAGCGTTCTATATAGATGAGGCATTTATATGGAGGATTAGATTCATTTTTATGTCTTTAGTTGACATTTTGTATGAGCTTGATGTGAATAGTTTGCATTAGTTAGGGGGATGTTTTATATATTGACAGATTTCAGACATATTACTATCACTGTAAAAATATCAGTTAACATTTTTCTTGTTTTAATTGTAAACAAAGGGACTTTCATTGACATTTGTAGGAATCTGAAATTAATAATTGTCTGTCTTGGTAGGATACATTGCAGTAAAAACAGTGTAATGACCTGTTTTTACTTTCAGTATTATTATATGTTTCTATATTTCTAACAAAATGTTGTTCACAGTGCTAAAAATGTCAGTAAAAGTAACTTTCTTAAACTGTAAAGTTGAATTTTCAACATCAAATGATCACAGCTGAAATCCACATAGCATGATGCAATTTGAAGCAGAAATAAACTGAAAATATATGCAATCGCAAAATTTGAGGAACAGTTTAACTTTGTTACTGGTGAAGTGCTGTGGAATTCAGTTTTGTTTAGATCCATTCATTTAGTGTATTTAGTGTTAGGCAGTGTTTAATCTTAGATCTTGTTACTTTTAATTGTCCATATCCAATAAAAAGTTTAACAATTTCTGTACATGGAATATTCCATGTTGTATAGTATACTGTAAATTTGATCTAACCTTTCAGTTCATGTTTTTTATCAGGTTTTATTCGCCCTTTGTTTGTTTGCACAATCTCCAGTTGTCCTCATTGAACTCAAGTAAAGTGCATTGGGGTGGAGTTGTTTATCAGCAGTTTTGTGGCATAAAGACAGACACAATCCCTGTCACTTGAATTTTTTTCATAAAAACAAACATCCATGAGATTGAAGAACATAGACTTTAAGCAAAGTCACATTTCCCTGTTGAGGACACCTAGCTATCCATCTTCAACATTAAACAATGAATGGTTCTTCAGACATTGTTCACCTCGTGCTTTGCTTCCGCTTCAGGCCTCAAATGTCGCTTAGGCCACTGCTGGGTCCTCACAGTTAGTCCCACACCTGCTGCCCTTTTCCATGCAATCAAAGGTCACAGCACCATCCTGGGAGATGTACTGTACACGTGTGTGTGTGCGTGCGTGTGTGTGTGTGTATATACTTGTCTACTTATCTAAGAGGCGACCTTGGTGTCGTTACACACAGACTAACAGGGGACCTGGAGCCAAGATGGGACATTTTTCAAATCCCCTTGTTGGACATGCCTTAAATTATGTTAAAGGGAGGTTCCACTACAATATCATATTTTAAACTTTAGTTGATGTGTAATGTAGCTGTGTGAACATTGACTTTTACAAAGTTAGCTTAGCAAAGCCTACAGCGAACGAATTTGGGGACTACAAAAAAATACATCCGGGCTAGTGAGATCACAAACGCTTCAGGTTACGCGCATTCACCTCACGCACACACCCTGCGCAGCGAAGGCCTTCCAAACGATGCTGTTTCCACAGAGCTCGTTCTGTGTCTGTATTTGGGCTTCCCTAGGACACGACACAAAGAGAGAAGTACTTACAGTTTAATTTTAATGATGTTCCAGAGAATTATATAAACAATAGAGCTTTAGCATTTGACAAAGAACAGCTTCCAGAATCTCTCCCAGTTCAGTGCTGGATTCGGCTAAAACTCCTCAAACAGACGAAGCTGTGGTCTGTGAGCCACAACCTGTAAGTATTTTTATTTGTTAAAATTGATCAACTGCAGGCACAGTTTCTAGCGTTAACGAGGATGTAAACAACGGGTAATGCTGTTTGGCACCACTAACAATTTAGCTACAAATTCATATTTATCAGTCAAACCGCTGTAAACAGCCACAATCTTCAGCAGCGCGTGCAGTGTCTCTCTATGCGTGTCTCTCTATGCAGCTGCTTTCCGAGCGAAATAACAAACTCACAAAAGATATTAAAATGTTTTTATATTACTTACACATTTTTATTCCGAATATATGTGAAAGACACTTGTCCGATTTTATTTTAGAGAGCAGGTGTGAGCTGTGTGCTCTTCACTCCTGTCTGATTCAGGCAGCTAACGCTGCTAACAGCTGCTCTGACTTCTGAGCCTCTGACTGGACTGTTTACACAGCGCAAAAGCACGTGCTTATAGGGGAGTGACGTGGAGCTAATCTGCGAATCACAGCACATTATGTTAGTGACCAATCAGAGTCTCTTGAGGGCGGGCCTTTCAGAGGAACTAGGAAATATGACGTTTTATGACGTTAGAAATATATGTCGTTTTCATGTTAGCAGAGTAGCTGTATATAATCAAAGTAAGATATATGAAAAAATAACCTGATTTTCTACAAATGAAGCATGAGCACACATTGCTTTGGATCTTATAAACACAACCAAGCCTTAAAAATACACTGTGGACCACCCTTTTAAAATCAAGTGAAAAGACCTTTGTGTGGGTGTGGGTGTGTGTGTTTAAGGGCACTGGAATTGAGAACCACTGCTAATAATTGAAACATGTGGTATACAATGTAAGTGTACAGAAATTGGATATTACACAAAATGTAAGCTTACAGAAATGGAATGAAAAAAAAAAAGTATAAAATTGTGTTATTTACAAGTTATCAGTCTTTTTTTACTGATATGTGAAGTGTTTAGTTTGTAGTTATATAGTTTTAATAGGTTTTGTATCCCCAAAAATATTTTACAGTGTATTTTTGATGACAATACCTTGTAATCATTATAATTATTAGCACTGTTGTTTCAGAGTTGTTAAAAAGTTGAAATAAATATAAAGTCATCCAAACACGTGTCTTTCCATACTGTCTAAGAGGGGACCTTTTTGGTTTTAGAGGTCAAAACTTTGTTTTACTGCATTGAAAATCTTCATTTTGCTCCATTAAATTATGTGACCTGAATGGAATTTGCCGTTGGCACATTTAATGAAGTAACTGAAACTTTTAAGTGCAATAATCAATTCTCGTTTTGAGTTTTTACCATCACATGTGTTCATGTCAGGTTTTGAATGGACAGCACTTTAGATATTTATATGAGGAACAACAGTCAACTGTGAAATGCAGGAAAACAATGCCTTTATTTTTCTTGAACTGCTCTCTTAACATTAATGTGATAGTCTATGTGGAAATGACCATATAATAGTGAATTTGACCAAACACCTTTGGTCTCCTGTTGGCTGGTATAGAACGATACCTGTTTGGTTTAATTGTCATTTCTTGCCTCACAAACACTGTAAAGAATCTGATGCTCAAGATTAAATATTTTTATTACTACTGAATAGTGCTAATTTCTTTTATTACTGAATATATTTTTTAAAAGCGTTCCAAAGGGTTTGTTATGTAGTGAGTGACTAAAATACCTGACTGTGTTTAATGTTTATTTGAAAATGTTTAATCGCATTGTCATATTTTATAGTATTTTTGAGTATAAATTACAAATTACATGCAATTCATCAGTCTTCGTATGTCTCAATTTGTTTTACTGATATATGTATTTTTACTGATATCATCAAATATTAGCAGGAAATGGACATTTTTAAAATTGCATGTACTGATTGGTATTAAACTCAATACGTTTGACAACCCTAATGCATAGTGTAGTTTTATAAATGTACTAGTGTTGTCACAATACTGAAATTCGGTACCAATCGGTATTGAGATTTTAAAAACGTCCATTTCCTGCTAACATTTGAGCGCGTTCTTAAACAGTGCTGATTTGCCATTGTGCTCACGTGCTCAACAGAAATTACTGTGATTGGCCGTGAAGGTCATCAGTTCACCGAACTCACTGCTGTTTACTGCGTGTAACCACAGATACAGGGAAACTGGAGCGTTTTAAAGCTGTGAAGATCAGCTGGTCTGTTTATAAGCTGACATACAAGCGATCCGCTGATGAATCGACTAGTCTTCATGGCTTAAAAACGAATTGATATGTGTAGTAAAGTTCGTTGTTGTGGGAAGAAGACGACAGGGTCGGCGATTCAGGCAAGTAATTAATTTTATTTTGTCAGGTACAGACACAACACGTGTAGCGGTGTGTGCTCTCTCCTCTCTCCCGGCTGCTCCTTCTCTCCTCCTTATGAAGGTTGTCTCTCCGGTCCAATCACTAGAAAAACAGGTGTTAGTTATTATTTCTGATTGGCCCGCTGACTAGCCGCCGGGCTCTGAGCATGCTCTCCCCCCTCATTGGGTGTTCGATCATGCCCACCTCTCCACATAATGGAATTCCAGTATCGTGACAACAGTAAAATGTACATGTTTTTTAATTTTTTTATCTAAATGTTAAAAACTTTCAAGGATTTTAAATGCTGATGACCATTAAATGCTTCATGACCGTCCTTAGAAGTAATGTACTGTGCACCAAATGTGTGAAAAATCTTTTTTAAGCTACCAAAGTACAAATATGAGAAACAAAATTAGTTACTTTTAGAGAAAGACTGATTTTTGTAATGTATGATAAGACATGCGATGGCAATGATAGTGAAACATTTTTGACCCCGAGATGCCACATGCAAAGATTGGCCTGCAATAAGTAAAGTCAGCATAATTCTTAAACTCCTTCATAAAATACACATCATTTGGCTCAAAATATCAAATGTGTTTGAATTCATCCAAGTGGATGGAATCCTACAAAATCACCACAAAACAAGTTCATCATGCATTATGCAATGTTCTGCCAAATCTGTCGTTATCAGCTGCTCTAAATCTGCAGACCGGCTCTGACTTTTGGCAACTAGTGTTGACTTGTCTAGACTACAGTACGACTCCATGGGGAAAATCTGGGCAAAAGTCATGCAGTGTGTTTCCAGCCTTAATCGATAAACATGTTGCTATATGAGGATAAACGTCATTGAGGTTGCATTTCTCTTCTGTATTTGGCGGTTATCTCAGCCAGGCTTATCTCACACAGACATGCAACTATTCACATCATGCAGACAGCTTTCAAATCAGCCTGAACGAAAGAAATGCAATCAGTGTCATAACTTGTGGCCGTTAATAGATTCTTTTTTTTTTTTTCTCAACTTTTACTGAAGTCTTTCACAAATTCCCCATCATCTTATCACAATCAGCAATTCTTGGAGGTGGTTTAAATGCTAATAAAATTTGCAATACATAATTTCAGTGTCTTCCAACAAGAAAGTAGGATAGATTAGGGCTGTGCGATATGACAATATCATATGGACAAAATAAAAAGTCTATTGTTTTATTATGCTCTATCATTTATTTGTGGTCAGCTTTATTTTTTATCACAAATTCTTAAAGTAATACTTTTTCATAAGCGCAAGGAATATTACACACCATTTCTGGGATGCAGGCAGAATTATGAATAACAGCATCGTGAAAAAGTTGCAGTGTTTAAATTTTGCATTTTATTTACTGTAGCGATATTTTTTTAACAATTTAATGTTGGACCTATACTCGGTAGTTTTTAAAGTGTTTTACATTTACATAATAATTATATTATATTTTTATTTTTTTATCAAACATTTGCCCTGAAGTTATAAATTAAGTGAGAAATATGACAAACTACAGTTGTATGAATGAGTATTTACTTTAAAATGTCAAAAATAATATGATCTGTATGTCAATATAAATGTTTAATTGAATTTACATATATGGTACCAGTGCTTCCCAGGTTTGAAATATACTTGCCGGATTGAAAGACACCATTTACCAACATCACATAAATAGTTAACTATATGCGACAAACAAAACATAATTTAATTTTTAAAAATAATTTTATTTATTATGACACTGTTATACACTGTTTCTTTTCAATGGGTTAAAGTAAAAAAAAGACTGTTGAAATAAAAACAGAAATCCACAATTTTTCTTCCTTTTATGCTATTCAGAAGCCATGTGCACCCACTGATGGGTAAAATCTGCTTCTCTCTCTCTTTCAAGTTCAAAGCAAACTTGAATGCCAAAGCATTTTAGATATGTATTTAAAATAGCCTATGTAATATATTAACATCATCAAATTAATAAAATAATCAGCAAATTAGAAATAAATCACAGAAAAAGGAATAAAAACAGACAATATCTCAAAAAAATATCATAATTGCAAGATTAAAACTTGTAGATTATTTAAAAAAGGCAAATGAGTTGATTAACCATTACTAATGGTGTACAGATATTTTGCAGCCAGTTGAGACCAGTCATTTCATCCTCTTTGAGTATATAGTAAAGTTTTTCTGACTCGTTTAGATTTAAAAAAATAATTATTTAATGTTTCTCTCGCGACTTTAATGTTTCAGTCAGCTGCGAAGCCAAGAGAAAGCAGGCTTAAGTAAAAAGGTAATGCAAAAACATACGATTAACGACAGCTTTAGAAAGCGAAAGCAAAAGTTGAATGCCGGACATTTTAGGAGATTTAAAGTGCTTTCACGTCTGTAGATCGATTGTTTTGTTCTGAAACGGGGATTAAAATTGTTACAATGTTGCACTTTGCTTTTGGTGCGGTTGGCTTTCACACAGCAAAGTTTCTAAACAGACCAAAATAGCTAAAACAAGTCACGTGCGAGTAAACTCTCCTCACATTGGTCAGAGTTCCACGGATTATTTTTCAGAGTCCCGCTCAGCTGTCATGCGTCCTTTTTTAATTTATGATGATGAGCAATAAGACATTATAAACGAAAAGCTGCGCTTTAATTTTTATTGCTGACACCCACAGACATCATCACCAAATATAAATCAGAGCTAAGACTTTCTCATACATAGCCGTTGGCAAGAATTATGCATTATAGGCTTTACATTATAGAGAGAAATAGCAGATAAACCAAGACTGCAGTTCGGTCAATTTTCCTAACGGATAAACAGCTCTCGTTAATAGTTTAGCGTGCTTTCACTTTCGTATTTGAAATGAAACGCACATTTACCGGTAGGAATGACATCCCGCCCAACTCATAATTCTCATTCATATAGCCATATATGCCTATTACATATCCATAATACACTTTGATATAGCCTGTTTCATTAGTTCGTTGGATCATATTGCTTTCTCACTACAATCAATCCACTCCAGAGTTCATCTCAATCGAGCCGAGACCACCTCATTCAGGCGATCTCGGACCGATTGTTTTGGCACAGATCCGAGCGCGACTGATGGATTCACATATGCCAAACGAACTGCGCTAACTGGGAAAACACGCCAGGTTCCAAAACAAAAGTCTAGGTGTGAAAGCACCCTTAGAAACCCGGGGCGGACCAATTTTTTAAGTCCCAAAAGTGCGTCTTTGTGGCTCTGCAGAGCATGTAAGACTGTCTGTGGGAGTGTTAACAGGTCTCGCGCACACAAAATGGGTAAACGAGAGAAGATTTTCCATTACTTAATCGATCACGGATGTTTGTTTTTATTGGGTGGATACAAAAAAGTGTAAAAGGATGTTAACAATAGCAAAAAGAAAAATGTGTCACTAAATATACTTGGGCAGCCGTTAATATACCTGGGTGTAAAGTCTATGTGTGGGAAGCACTACACTCTCAGAAGAAAAGGTACAAAATTGTACCTTTTAGGGTACAAGTGGCCCGTCACTGGGGTGGTACCCTGAAGGGTACAATTTTGTAACTCTATTTAGAGGTACAAAACTGTACCTTATACATTTGTACCATTTAAGGGACAATTTTGTACCCCGAAGGAACAAAATTGTAGACACTGAAGGTACAAAAATGTACCTTATTATATAGCTTTTTCATTGTACTGACCCAGGCATTTTTATCCTTTGGTGACTGCATGAACATATAAATAAATAAAATATTTTGGTTTACAGATGCCCATTTTTATTTAGAAATGTAGAAATATTTCTTTACAACTCACAACTGAACGTGTCAAGAAATAAAAATACACAGCAAGTATAAAGCAGTCATGTAAAACAGTAAAAACAACAATTTAGAGCAGTAAAAAAATTTTTCACTCACTGTACAGTAAATAATCTAATACAAAGACCACAGGAATACTGTTTAAGATCTAGAAACACATTACACAGGCTACATCAAGTACTGCACTTAATAAAGTCTAAAGTATTTGTCTTTAGCCAGAATACTCAGTCATAATAAATAATGTGTCATCAACATTTTATCTGTATTTCAGAACGAAGGCAAAAAGTTTCTCTATTAATTGCTTCAACAGTGCAGAAAACCAAAAATATCAGTAGCCTCTTCCTCAGCATCAGTAGATTGCTCCTCAACGTCCTCAAGTGGAGTTGTAATTTGTTGTAACACAATATGTTTATGCTTTTTGTAAACATGACTTGTAAAGTACGTAAAGCATATGTTCTTTGATAGTCATTAGGACCACAAGTTATTTACAAATTTGCATCATGCATGAATGAGAGCAGTGTGCTGGATTAACTTGATGATTGTGATTATTATCCAAGAGCATTTAGGGAAACAAAAAAGAGGTTGATTACTCTGGTAACTGGAGTAGGTAGAGGCTTGTCACCATCCACAGTTCGTTCAAAACATTGCGCTGCAAAACATCAAGGTGTTCTTCAAATGAGATGGATATGTCAAAAATTTATATTCGTCCACACCATGAGCCCAGCCAATCGCAATCCCATCAACTCTGAAGACTGCCGTGACTCGTCTTGTTAGTACAGTTGTCCAGTCGGTGGTCTCCTCCTGTACTTGAGCTGTTGGATGTGGTGAAGATGGTTCACTGTAAATGACAAAGCATTAATTACATTAATATCAGTCACTCCGTCACTGATAAAGAGAAAATCAACATGCATAGAAAGTAAAATAATTAATATTCACTGATTTCTAAAAAAGGTATAACAGTTAAAAGGACTAATATAAATTTAATTAATTAATTCATTCATTCATTTTCTTTTCGGCTTTTATTAATCAAGGGTCACCACAGTGGAATGAACCGCCAACTTATCCAGCATATCTTTTACGCAGCGGATGCCCTTTCAGCCGCAACCCATCACTTGTAAACATCCATACACACAAACTCATACACTACGGACAATTTAGCTTACCCAATTCACTTATAGCGCATGTCTTTGGACTTGTGGGGGAAACCAGAGCACCCGGAGGAAACCCACGCGAACACGGGGAGAACATGCAAACTCCACACAGAAATGCCAACTGACCCAGCCGAGGCTCGAACCAGCGACCTTCTTGCTGTGAGGCGACAGCGCCACCCTAAAATAAATTTAAGAATTATAAAATGCATTTATCACACCATATACAAAACAGAAAACAACATATCCACCTGAGCACAACGAAATGTTAAAGTTTCTCGCTGAACAAGGCTGGCAACATGAGAAGTGCTGCTGTAAAATCAATTCCTGGAACATAAGATGTGACATACGGACAAATATGAAGGAATCCATCCAAAGCTAGAATTTAATAAGATTAATCAAGTAGAGAAAGTTTAGGAGTCTTTTAAAAAGGAGTACCTCAGAGTCAGGTCCTTAGCATTCTTCTTTAGTTGAGCTCTCATCTTTAGATGAATACCTAGAAAATATTTGTAAACATATGGGTGTACATGTACATGTTGTTTGTAAGTAAAAACCTACTAATTAAAAATTGTATGCAAGCCATTAAAACCTTTGTGTAGAAAATGAGAAATACTTACATCTTGTACTGAGCCATGCTTTCATATGACATTCAAATGATTTATTTGGTCTAATGCGGTTGTATTCTTTTGTTCCAACTTGTCCTGAAAGTCAAATGGAAACTTCAGGAAAGCAAAAAGAGAAAGTAATAATTATTTATTTATTTTTTAGGTATTTATAAAATAGTAAAATACTGTAAGGTACCAGTTTCAGAACAGTTAAGACAAATTATTACAATAAAGAACAAAGCATTACTTAAAAAGTCGATTTATACACCGTGGTACATTAATAATTATACATTAACGTAAGTATAAACAATAGTGAAGCACCAAAAATTCTGGACATGTCAGGGTGAGACTGTTTGTGGACACTCCCCATCACTAATGTAGACACTGAAACGAAGATATGTACAAACATACACACGCCACGTTTATAACTACTCCCGTTTACATAATCGCTTACTTTGAGATTTTTCTTCACAAAATGGCGGTGTATATAGCCATGGAATAACTAATGCTTTTGGCAACCCTCAGTGGTATAAAATAACATTTCCGCGGTCAATTCAAAATGCAGCCTCACAGCAAAGGCTAGAAAATGGGCTCAAAATATAAAACATTGTCGATAACTACAAATTCCAGTATTGCGGTTATATTCAGTAGTGGCAACACTTATTAATAAAGCAATAAGATATGAGGCGCGAATACGTTAAGTGAATGAGACGATAAAGGGCGTTTTTACACCGAGAAAACGCTCAAAACTAACAGCATATAGTTACTCACCTTCTATATGTCCCTCTCCTTTTCAGTGATATCGATGCCATATTGTATTAACTCCTTTAATAAACTGTAGACATCTTAGCCAACTCCATACTGCAGGCCAACGTACACCAACCATAGACACCAAGCAGTCTGACCGGAGCACTTTTTTGTGGTCTTAAAGCGGGGGAATGCCGAGAGTCAGACAAAATCAACAGAACACAGCTTCACATGTAAAAATAAGATTGACAATATATCATTAATATTTACCTGAGAAGTGTGGACTCCAAAATAGACTTTTCTTTGAAAATCGTGCAAAGTTCTGTGTAAACAGCCAGCATACTCGACCGCCTCAGTAACGAACTCAACTAACGTCTCAACAAGCCACATTTTCTTAAAGAGACAGCAACAACACCACCTGAATGATTGCCACTCTGCATGGTCCTTATTCTAAATCTCATTTAGGGTCTTAAACAATTAGTTATGCAAAGGTCAGTATTTACGTTTCCAATAATTAAAATTACATTCAATTATACATGAAATTATAAATATTTTTTGAGGAAGAATTTAATTCGAAAACATAAAATAAAAAAACTAAAATTATTAAAATATTTAATTCAATACATTTATTAACTTTATATTTGTAAATTATGTATTTTAGTATTAATGTTTAGTATTAATACATTGAAATTAGTTTTATATAGTGTCTTGATCTTATCATGAGCTGAGGGTGCAATTTTGTTCCTAGGGGAACAAAATATATAATTGTACCTTAAAGGTCCCAAATTGGTCCTTTAGGGTACAATTTTGTACCCAAATAGGCAATAAAAGGTACAAAAGTGTACCTTTCAAATCTAAATCTGAACGTTTGTACCTTTTATAGCCCATTTGGGTACAAAATTGTACCCTAAAGGACCAATTTGGGACCTTTAAGGTACAATTATATATTTTGTTCCCTCTAGGAACAAAATTGTACCCTCACTGTACCTTTTTTTCTGACAGTGTAGGATCCATCCATCCATACATACAAACATACATCCATTAATACATACATACATACATACATGCATACTGTACATCCATCCATCCATCCATACATACATACATACATACATACATACATACATACATACATACATATATAGTGATATGATATTTGTAATATTGTCCAGCCCTAAGATAGATACATATGGTGATGGATTGAATGAAAGTAAAAGAAGATAATGAAAAGAGAAGCACCGAAAACTATCACACTAGCTGAGCATGTTGGCAATTCTAGAAAAGCAATACGTTTCTGTCAGCATTTGTTGTCCACCGTTAAACCAGGCAGTAACAAATACAAGGACGTTTATTGAAATTCTGCGGCTGGACATTTATTGAAACTGGTGTTGCTGTGTTTTCATGCGTGAGGACATATATTGAACTCTAACAGCAATATAAATGCCCGGACTTGACAGATCGTTTATGAATAAGGTGAAGGGTGTGGGCTGTGTGTTTGAGCGTAAGTGGTAGATGAGGGTCAGTGGAGTTTACAGGCCTACAAACAGTCATGAGGGAAGTATATCAAAACAGCTGTGTTTAAAGAGAGCGTAAGGCTAGATCTGGAGGCGCTTCCGCTGTGGTGTGTTCACAATGGTAGCATAAATATTCTGCTGTATATTTTTTCAACAATACAAAAAAAAAAAAAAACACTGGTAAGACTACGTTTATATGGACTTCAGTAATCAAATTGAATTAAAAAAAAGTAATGTATCAAATTATTTGTGCTTATTTCTTCTACTTAAAACATACCCTTGAAGTTCATGTAATTTTATTTTATTCAACACACACTGTGCTACACTGATATGCAACAAACACGTATGTATATGTTTGCATTAAAACAAACAAAACTTTTGGAAAAATAACTGTTTGTTCTTCATAATTGCTTTCAGAGCTTGTTCATCCTGTATAACTCTTTAATAAAATAAATATATATTTTTATGATGACAGTACTGTCATAAAGAAACTAAAATTCTAAATAAAATGTAAAGATGTAATTGTACAGTAGAAGAAATAGGAAAATTGTAGGTAAAGAATCTGATTGTATTATATTGTAAAGTCCCTAAAGATTCCCAACATTACTTCTCATATAACTTTTAAAACATACATAATTACACAAAAAAAGTCTATCACAGCTCTCAAAATGTAACGCCACACTAAAAATGTGTGCTTCATGGCACTTCAGTTCATACATGTGAGTCATTAAGAGCAATCTTTATCCACACAAACAAGTAGTCCTGCAATTTAACAACAGAATTCTTCTGTGGTGAGTCTGAAAATCTCTCTGAAGGTGGATGGATAGAGGAAAAAATACTTTTCAAAGCAATATCTTCTTAAGCAGCTGTAACTTGAGCAAAATACAATGTTGCAGCATCAAAACAGTTTACCTTATTGACCTTATTCTGCAATGCGAAAGTGCGCTCGTTTTTGCGATTCAGATTCAGTTGCCAATGGTGGAGAAATGACTAGTAATAATAAACGACAGAAAACTATAAAACTACTTGCTCTACAAACAACTGTGTTCATGTCTAAACATAAATAGAAGAAGAATTTAATGAGAACATATCAGTTTGCAACATAACAAAAGCAGCATAACGTCTAAAAATCTATGGAAGTAAATGAGACCCAAAGTCTCGAGTCAAAAAAGATTGCACATGAAGAATAAGGTCATTACAAAAGTAGCACCTTTAAGTAGCATTTTTGCACTGCAACATAGCATCTCGGCAACAGAATAAAATATTCAATAAAACCACCCTACCATCAGACTAAACTTACACACTGCTTCTTAAGACAACATTTCACAAGTTACTGTCTGCTGCGCATGTATTTCTGTAAAGTGACACGGTTTTAAGTGAAACATTCTGAAATATAGTGAAGAGTTTGTGAGGCAATATAGGACATGCATCGCTCCATATGCATTTAAGCCGGAAAGAATTTTCCCCTTTTGAACATGCACAGATTTTCTCATAAACTAATTTGTTGGCAATACATGAGAATAATGTTGAGTGGTACCGCTAAAGCCCCCAAAATGTACAGGATTAATATAGCTAATTTTAGGGAGCCATTGGTTAGCTTTACATTTTGCATAATTAAAACCCTAATCCCTCACCTTCCTAACAGAGATTGTATATTTAAAGATAATATATGTAATGCCACTGTTACCACAATTTATTAAAATATGGTATTAACTTGCCACAAAATCCTGTCCGCTTCAAGTTGTCCGATGTCTAGTGGCAAGTGAAGAATCCAGGAAGTTTGACAGGATGAAAAATAAATAAATAAATAACCAAACTCATTTAACCACTTACAATGCATTTGACCCAGGCACGAGCAACCAAACAACCTGTTTACAGTACTCCAAACAACCCAAAATTATGACCCAGTGCAATTAACCCAGCAATGTGTTTACAGAAATAACTCAGTTGTTTTTTTTTTGTGTTGAGTTTATTGAGTTCAAGGTCATGGCTCGAAGTGGGGGAAATGCTAAATGCAAGTATTCAGCAGAACATCTTTTTATTGACCCTTAAAAGGGAGAAAACAAAACAATTTGTTGTTGACTCCAGTGGGTCAAATCTAATTTTATGTGTATTTTGGGGCAAATACAACGTAGATGGTAGTCGAAACGGTCAGATGACAACATGCCACATCACATCCTGAAAACAAAAGCAATATGACTCGGATTGCATCAAATATGGGCTCACCATGCATTTTGTGCAATGAATTAAGAAATTATAAATTTTGTACTGACAATTTATTATCCTATATTATTATTACTATTATTTTTATTATTATATTTATTGTCCTGAAGTAAATCAATTAACAACATTCAGACACCTTGTAATTGTAAATGAACATCATTAAGGTTTGCCTGTAAAGAACACAACACATGCTTGTTCACCATTACAATTGTGTATGTGACAGGGAAAATCTTAATGCCCATATGACAGCATTCAAGTCACAAGTCATGAAATGAATTATGATAGGAACGCATGAAAAGTACTGGCATTGTGACAGGTGTACACAGCATGTGATGCGAGTTTACCTTATACACAAAAATAACCATGCAGGTCTGCAGTAAACGGAGACCTACAAGAACAGGGCAATTGAAAGAAATGCATTTCAAAATCTACTTGATACATTTTGATCAACATTTTCTAGTTACTTGTTTCTCATTAGCTAGGGATTATTCTGTGAATTAATTCTGTGATAAAAGCATCCTTTAAAACAAAACATTCTTTAAGCCAGAACAAAACAAAGTTAAAAACAGGTTCTCAATGACTACAATTCAAATTATTTACCTTAATCTAAATAAGGCAATAATATGATTAAGGTGTTTATAGGAGTTTCTTTTAGAATGTTCCTTTCATGTTCCCATTTTTAATGTTATAATTAGACATGGGACGATAACCGTTTTTAAGGTATACCGTGTTTTGGAGAAGTCAGGGTTTTTAAACCGCCAAACTTTTCCGCTATACCGTTCCTATGGTATATGTAAGATTTTTTTTTTATTTAGTTGTTTTTGTGTTTTAGGACAACAGTATCTCCAGCAGAAAAGATAAATTACTTTTCTTTTAAATTGTAAAGAAATTAGTGTTTTTGAAACTAATGAAGACAGCAGAAGTCAATGATTCATTTGAATTATTTAGCCTGACATGTGTGCTGTTCCAAAATACTTTAATGTTTCTCAGAATAAAATATATTGTGTTCAAAGGGGAAAAAAGTTTGTTTTTTACCCAGACATTTAAAAAGGAAATTTTAAAAACCATGATATTTTTAACCAAGGTTATCACACCATCAGAATCTTATACCGGCCCATGCCTAGTTATAATACATAGATCCATTAACGTCATTACGTCACCACGCTATCCAATGTTTCCTCCGGAGTTTCATGTAATTTTGGGTGTTTCATTTTTAATTTTTCAACTTCAACTGCAGTTCCACTTTCATTAAGCAACATTTCAGTCATGCTACTGTGACAAACTCTGAGCTTCTGGATGAGAGTATGAAGTAAGGACTGATGAAGAGATACCGCATGCAGAATGGAAAGAATTCTTCTGCATTTCCCGGATAGCTTTTGTAAAGCCTTTGGAGTTCACTGTGCTTGCACTTGGAGATACGGGTGTTTGTGGTCCTGTTCTGACTCGGTAGGTGCTTGAAATCCAGTGCCAAACAGCCATTTGGGTATGGCAAAATGCAGAAAAGTCCTACACAATGGTAATAGTTTTATTAAGGTCTTTACATGTCTGTACTGCACTTCAATAATGTGACTAATATAGGAATACTCCACGTGTCTTAATTTGATTTGTTTCGTTTACTAGATTATGACTTTAGTCGGATTAAGGTCATCAAACTATTTTGTTTACAAATTCAGACTCCTAATCAAAGTATTGTGATAATCATATTAAAATCATTGAATTCATTGTGCATACAAACAGAAAACTTCATGGTTTAAAAGTTGCTTTTGAAAGTTGAAAGAACTGTTCTTCTTGCATTTATGAGTATGGAAAATTGTCAGCTTTTGATACAGAATTTCACCTAAACTTCTTGAATGTGAGCATATCTCTAGGCTACAGGCACCATGCTGATCAGACCCAGCTGTGCCTTACCTTACCAACAGAGCTGTATTTAATAATTGTTCTGATGCCCTCTGTTGGTTTGCATGACTTCCTAAGCGCATCTTTTCATTGAATCTGGCATTATCTTTCAAAAGTTGCACTGATGATGTCAGAGTCAATCACGTTACAACTGCTTTGGTCCACGAAGACCACAACTGATCCAAGCAGTCGTCAATTGTGCATGCGATCTGACCTCTGCCCTTGGTGAAATTCCAGGCCACAGATTCAGTGTCATTGTGGTTCTGCTTGAAATAAACAAAAAGCCTTGAAACCAACATCAAGAAATTCTCTCTTGAGCCACAGAATTTGAACAACATGTCCTTCATGTGTCCTGTTACCAGACACGCACACACCCACGGCTCACTGTATCTGTTTACACCACCACAACCAGAATGGGAAAACAACAAACAATGATAACACTGAAGTTATTCTCCATTTTATCTTGTTTTTACCATACAATATCCAAACAAGTAAGCTTTGATAGCTAAACATATTTTCTTAATCCCATGCTTGGACAATAGCAGTGGTCCGTTTTATCCATGACCCTTTGGATGGGTACAGAGATCTGCCACATCTGCCTAATAGTGTCTGTTTGCACCAACTTGCACCAACCGGTCCAGTAACAGACAACCTGGAAAAACTATCGGCGGGGATTTTTGCTGATAACCGATAGTTCTGAAGCTGCTGTTTTTCATTTTACGTCCCTGAATGATGTCATCATGTGGCTGATGTTTGTTCAACCTACCGGTAATATGCTTTCTCTTATGCAGGGTGTGTTTACGTGTGCACAGGTAGGATGAAAATGAAATAGTCACGTGTTGACTCACGTAAGCTTTTCCGGAAGCTTCTGGAGACTCACACATATTCATACTGGGTCCCTGACGCCTGCATCTTAAACATAGTATCTTGGATATTGTGGCAGCAAGAAGAGGACTATATCACATATAAACTTTATGAATAACTCCGTAAAGAAAGCTCTAGCTCAAATTGCAGTGCTGTCTAAATATTATCATCTCTCTATCTTTCTCTTTAGCGCTGTAAGTGAGCAGCTGTGGGGGTTTCCAGGGCAACAACCACTTACCTTGTGATCAAACTTTCACTCCGCCAAACTTACTTTTAGATAAATATCTGCTATATATTATAGGGAAATAAAAATCAGTTAAACATTATGTACAGTGATTTTAAAATGATGATTTAATCATTATTTTGCAATAAACAGTAGTTTACTTTTTTACACACACTGTCCCAACACAAATCCATTAAGTTAACATGACTAATTTAAGTAGATTGAACATAAAACAATTAAATTTCCCAAGGAAATCTCCAGAATTGTGTTGTTTCAGCTCATTTTAAATAAGTAGTAGCAGCAAAAAAAATTTTTTTTAATGTAGTAAAGACAATAAATGTACATGTTTGTATTGTAAATTATTTTAATGTGACCTCCAAAAAGTCCTATCATTATTATTATTATTATTATTATTATTATTATTAATATTATTATAGTTTAATTTAATGAGTTTATGCAGGGTGGGATGACTGAAAAATTATCATGTAATTACCAGTAGTGTAATGGTAAACAAAGGTGGCATCATTAGTAATATAATAAAACTAGCAAAACATGCTAGCATGACAATGAATCGTACAATTCTCTATCCACCCCATGGTTCGCATTGAATCTGATGAGATGTCTAATCTACATTGTAGTAAATGACAATGTGTAAAAAAGGAGTTCTTGTTTCATTTGATTGATATTAGGGGTGTACCGGTATGTACACAGTAAGTCAGTTTGTTATGTACCTTGGTCTTGGGGTCACAGTTTGATACAGGTTTGTTTCGGTACAACAGGAGTTATTTATTTTTACATGTTATTGATGGCAGAATATTTTAGTTTTTATATTTAAAATCTTTTTGATATTTATTTTCAAAATTATTTAAAATAGTTTTCCTTGATTAAGATCACAAAACTGTGGCCTTATGTTTAGCAAGCTGTTAAATAATTTTAAAGACAATTTATTTTGCATTTTATTTACATCAGTCGTTAAAACCAGAAAAAAAATATGTCTTTGACTTTGAATTTTACTGAACATTGTACACGAGACAATTTTGGGATATAAGTGATATATTGTGGCTTAGTCAAAATATACTGTGATATGAATTTTGGTCCATATCGCCCAGCTCTAGTACCTGATATCTGATACTTTTTTTTTGTATGACAGTTGCTGAGGTTCCAAGCAATATGTACCATCCGTTGATAAAATGTGATGTGTAAACCATCCAGATACTGATTGGCCACAGAGAATTGTCACTACCTGCGTCATTGGATGCTGCACAAGACATCAAGCCTACTAGATTTAAATAAACTGTGAGTAACAGCTATACCATAGGATTATAGTAATCGACTGTTGCATCCAACTTAACATGGCTGTATCATGATTAGTAGATGAGGTCTTCAATGAAAAGTCTGTCTGAGTATTTATAATCTTCCCAGGTGAGATAAAGTGTGACAGAAAAGCCTTGAGACACTTAATTGTCTTAGTTGGTTTGTATGAGCATAAAATATGCGAAAGAAGTGGGCTCCTACAGAAAATAAACACTCTTATAAACAAAATAGCCAAGGCTCATTGGAAATGCATGCCTCAGCCTATACATATTTAAAATGTGCTGCTCCGGTTATGTTTTCTTGCACATTTCAAAGTCTTGAAATAATAAGGAATAAAGACAATTTAGTGAAGTGATGGAATTTATAGAGGTCGACAAACCACTGAAAGCTATATATCTGTGTTTAATGGAAAACAAGTGATTTATAAATCTAAACTTTTATTGTGTGGAGAAAAAAGCAGTGTGGATAAAGACCCTGCAAAGTCAGAATAAACAACATTGTTTTAAATAAATAAATGATAAACCTGTTAAATTTCTGGGTAAACTATCAATTTTAGCTTTACATTTATATCATGCAGCATCAAAGAAAAAAACACAAGAACAAGAGTCAATTCTGATGCTATAAAAAGTCTAAATCTTTCCAAACGTTTCTCTTTCTCTACCAAAAGCGAAGTAACATTTATTGAAACTTCACAGGCATAGAAGAAAAAGCCTGCCCTCTCACCAAAACAACAGTCTAGTGAAGAAACGCCTGTGATTGCATTAGAAGTAAATGAATCCACTGTGCCTTTTACAGAGCACTGATTTAATTTGAAACTCTGAACACTAAGGACAACACTTCCTGTAACTCAATCGTCTGATGAACGCATTCGTAATAAATCCGATTTTATAGCTGGTGGGTGAAGATGCTTTGCATCAGCAGTCCATCCTTTTCTGCGTGAAGAGGTCAATGTCATAAAGGAATGTAGATGCACCTAATCTAATACTAAAAGAAGTTCATAAGGCCTGGCGACTAATGTAGAACACGTTCAAATGGACCAAATGTTATCCACATGTCTCCATATTCACTAAAATTGGTTGTTATTGTTCATTTCCTTTTTATGGGAGGCATGCAGCTATATGACTGATATGAAGGACATTTCGTCATTTAAAGGGTTGGGTTGGAAATTTCAGAACACAAGCCAGGAGACTCGTTTCAAGCAGAATTCTTTCTTGAGAACATATTGGTTGTTCCGCAGTCAAATAGTCATCTTCAAGAAGTCCACATGCGTCTACAAGAGACTCTTAGTGTGTACTCACACCAGGCTATCCGAACCGTGGCCAGGTGTTTTGACCCCTATTTCCCGGTTCGTTTGACAAGTGTGAGTGCTCCAAATTGGGCCCAGGCGCGGTTCAGTTGCCCGGCCCTGGCCCGGTTGGAAGAGGTGTGCCACAGCACGGTTCGGTTGGACTTTGGCGTGGTACACTTGTAGTGTGAGTGCAAATCGTGTCTGAGCGCGAAACTGAAGACCCGACCTCACTTTTAAGAGACTATTTATTAATCATTCATACTTTTCAATGAACGTGAACTGTCATAGTTTAGCAAAGTTACAAACCCCTCGCTGCACGTCAGCTGCACCTTCAGCAAACCTCCTAATACGTGCAGCACGATGACTTTCATGAACATTTATGAGTGTCAGAAGTGGTGGATCTGTTTGACTGTGTGTCACTGCATATCAAACGACTTAAAATAATACAAAACAACATAACTAAAGCAATCTCCATTGTACGGAGCGAGAGCACTTCTCTTCTGTTAAACTAAGCAGTTGCATCATCGATGACGTAAGCATGCTTGGGCTTGGATGACAAAAAATGCAATGTGAGTGCGGGCATAGGGGGAGAGGGAAGGGGGAACAATCGCGCCTGGACAAGGTTCAAGAGTCTAATTTTGACAGTTGTCCTCTCAACAAAAGAGATTCTTCGGCCTGCATGGATCAACAAAGACAAAGTCACATTCGTTGAGACCTATAGTTAACGAAAACGACCGAAAAAAACGAAAATAAAATTTTAAATAATTTTCGTTAACTAAAATAAAAGTGAGAGTTTTTAAAAAAACTAGAACAAACTGAAACTGTATTGTGTACATACAAAACTAACTGAAACTAAAATTACAGCAAAAACGTCTTTAGTTTTCATCTTTGTAAATGTATTTAATACATAAGTCTACTGTATGCCTTTTAGAAGTAAATATTTACTTCGCGCTGCCAGGTTTTTGACCCATACGGCATCTCAGAGTCTGTAATCCTGATGCCATTGGCCAAATCAAGCCGGTTCTCCTCCAGTCAGTCCTCGCTGTTGCTCCCGCGACAAAAACAATGAGTGGTCATGACAGCAGCACAGTGACAGCATTAAATACAGAGACTTAAAATTATTAATTTAAGACATTTGTGCCCAATAATGGGTTTTATTTCTAAATTAGTGATCGCAATCGCGAACGAATCATTCTTTTTAACCGGATCTTCTAGGTGAGCCAGTTGAACTAGTTCACCAAATCAAACTGAATAATTTGAAATGATTCACGTCTCCAGTAAGCACTCTTATCTGCAAACAACTTACTTTTTAACATGCCTGATACCCCCCTCTGACTCGAAATAAACCAATATATACTGAGTTATTCAGTTATTAGAACAGTACACTGAGATCAGATTTGAGAAGCGGTGAACCAATACTGCACATGCGTGATTCAGCAGATGGTGAACCGAACACAAACAGTACATGACAGCCTGCTGAGACTGAACTAAACTTGAACAACTAAAGCGCAGGTAAACCGAGGGCTTAAATGAGAGGATCTGGCGAAACGTAAGTTTATTTCATAACAGAAAATCGTAATGGAATTTAAATAAGTGAATCATGCTTCAGTTGGGTTGCAAAACGTAATTGTAAGAAACTTTTCAGATTATGGTGATGGTTTAACTGACTGAAATTATGATTGCTGACTACATATATTTGATATGTTGTGTCCAAACATGGGAGGATTGTCACAAAAGATCCGGTTTGCGTTAAAGATCTGAACTTCCCAACACTACTGTGTATATAATCTCAGAAGTAGCCTTGCACACATATTGTACTTAGGCCTGCTATCTTGTGGGCTGTTGTATTTTAATTTGAGGATGGGTAGATGGTAGCGGTAGATGATAGTGGTCATGTGTCCTCTGAATATGTTTAAAAAATGTATCTTTGGTTGAGTTTTTATTATACAATATTTATTCTGATGATTTTGAATCTTGCACCTAACAGATATTCTTATATATAAAAAAAAAAACTACAAATAATACTGAAACTAATAAAAACTAAACTAAAACGAAGCAATTTCAAAATATAAAAACTAATAAAAACTAATAAATCTACCTCTAAAAACTAATTCAAACTAACTGAATTTGAAGACAAAGTCAAAACAAAATAAAAACTAAAACTAATGAAAAATCCCAAACTATTATAACCTTGCAGGATGGCAAAATGTTTAATGTCTCTCACACATGGGCTGCTAGAGTTTCGAATAAAATGACAATTCCAAAAACCAAAGAATATCACTTTTCAGCTATTCATATCACTGTTAATTTGAAACTAGATTATATACATTTATATTCTATGCTCACACATTTTGAGAAGTCAAAATCTCACATTTTGAAGGCAAAAGTCTCCTGTATGATTGGTGCAGATCTGAAGCATTTTTATTTGTGTCATTTGCCAATTTAATAGGGCTTTTCACACAGTGCTTGACCCCAGGTTATGGTCTTTTCAACACCGCCATTATAGACACAATTCTCACCTGTAATTTGAATGTGGGGTTAGCAGTGCTTTTCAACTAACAAGATGCGCAGGGCTCATTATAGAATGCATTTTTCCTTTTCATTCAAATGCACTATTCTGACATTGTTTTTTGATCAGTTTCAGTTCCAAAGCAATAGACGAATCAGAAGAACTCATAAGCAGGGAAAGTTTAGAAAGTTTCTGTTTACAGATGCTCGGTTAAAAAAAAAAAAAACTGATTAATTGCAGATATTTGTTTTGTGTGAGTGAGCTCTAAGATTGCTTGCTGTTCATCCAATCAGTGACGGTGACACCACAAATATGTGAATAGGAGTGGGGTTTAGGAATGTCCAGTCAAGGCAAGTCAAGTTTATTTATATAGCGCTTTTCACAATATAGATTGTGTCAAAGCAGCTTAACATAGTTTTAGTAGAGTCCAAATTACAGAGTTGTTCAGTTTAGTTTAGTTCAGTGTGGTTTAAATTTCACTGCTGGAAGTTCAAACACTGTAGAGCAAATCCACCGAAGCACAGCTTCACAAGTCCCGATCCAAGCAAGCCAGTGGCGAGGAAAAAAAACGTCACCAATTGACGAAGTGAAGGAAAAAAAAAAACCCTCTAGAGTAACTAGGCTCTGTTGGGCACGATCATTATTCTTCTGGCCAAACTTTCTGTGTGGAGCAGCAGTCTAGGCGCCGGAGGCTGAAGAAGCTGGACGTCCATCGTGGAGAAGCTGCAGGTGTGAGTAGGGCACCGGCGGGAGGTCAGGCTGGCCCGCAGGATCAATGTGGGGACTCGTTTATCACAGTGGTCATTCAGGAATCTCATGAACTCCATTTCTCCATGACCACCACAGCATCAGCTCGGGATATGAACTGGTCCAGGATTATGGATACCTTGGGATCATCTCTTTACAGGTCTTGGATCGCATCAATGGCGCTGCATAGTCTCTAGGGACCTCGGAATGAGTATCCCCAGGTGGAAATAGAGAATAAAGAAAATAATTAGCGTAGCTGCTGTTCATAGTGTATTTAAACGAGATGCAAAAATGGAGTGTTATAGCTGAAAATAGCAGTTAAATAAACAAACATAGAATCAAACATGTAAAGCATATGAGAGTTTCTAACTCAATGTCTGGTGTATTGAGGAGTGTGTCCTACAGGTGATGTCAAGCCAGCTCACCTGCGTGGAGCACATTCATGCATCGTACCGTTACTAAATTCATTAGTAGTACCGCTTTACTAAAAAGATAGGTCTTTTATCTAGTTTTGAACTGAGAGAGTGTGTCTGAGCCTCAGACATTATCAGGAAGGCTATTCCAGAGTTTAGGAGCCATAAATGAGAAGGCTCGACCACCTTTACTCGACTTTACTATTCTAGGTACTACCAGAAGCCCTGAGTTTTGAGATCTTAAAGAGCGGGATCGTAGAGAGACAGAAGGTTGGTTAGATAAACAGGAGCTAGATTATTTAAAGCTTTATAGGTAAGAAGCAATATTTTATAATCAATACAAAACTTAACAGGCAGCCAGTGTAAGGAGGATAAAATTGGGGTGATATGATCATATTTTGAAGTTTATTAATAGCGGATGCTGGGCAACCAGCGAACAGAGCATTACAGTAATCCAGCCTAGAAGTCATGAAAGCATGAACTAGCTTTTCTGCATCTGAGATGGATAGCATACTTCGTAACTGAGCGATGTTTCTCAGATGAAAGAAGGCGGTTTTTGTGACATGGGAGATATGATTTTCAAAAGTTAAATTGCTGTCTAATATACAGTGTGAAACGTCTGTTGAGGAATACCCAGGATTATTTGTTAACCCCAGGTATACCAGGACCCCCTGTCCTCCCCACCATACCACACGAAAACCTCAAAACATTATGCAATTCTGAGTGTGCCTCACACAGGCGAGTGGGCTTGACAAACCACCTGTAAAAAAAACACATTCTCTCATCTCTGACGCTTTCACTCCTGGCTTTTGGACTTGTTGCTGGTAACAGTCTGGATGATTTCTCAAACATTATATGAATGTGTAAATAATATTGTACATTCAATATTATAAATGATTGTTAATTATTCATTTTGGTAAATGGAAATTATGTATTAGTGATTTAGATGACAGTCAACATTTGTTATTACACACCTTGTGCAATATAATATGATTAAAAAAGTTATAGTAAAATTAGGTTGTAAGGCCGTTGAAGATGGATGTACGTTGAAGATGGAACAATTGTTCGTTCATTCATTTTTAAAATAAATATATTTTTTAATTCATTCATTTTTTTATTGGTTTCACATGTTTTATTGGTTTCACAGTGCATCTTTAAAATTATATTAATCTTGACTTTGAAGGCTAATAGAAGTGTATTCTTTCACAAAATATTACATTTAAACCATTCTCCTAGATCTGCAATCTTCCTCCTGTGAGAAATGTATTTTCACCAGAAATTAGTTTTTAGAATTTTCTTTTTGTAGCATTCATTTTTCTGCTGTGCTTTGTTATTGGTCTTAATTTTAACAAATCAATGAAAACTTCCTCTTCAAACGTGTAATGAGAAACAACTCAAGCGTACACACAAGCTGTATGTGTGTTGTCAGTGCCAATAGATTCTGCACTACATCCTTTTAAAAGAGCTTCTCTGAAAATTTTTTTAAAAACCTCAAACAGAAATGTGCCACTCAGACTGTCGAGATCAAATGAACTGGAACTCTGAGGGTGCTTTCACACTAGCACTTTTGGTCCGCACCCGGGTTCGTTTGACGTCCGAGTACGGTACGTTTAGCTAGTGTGAACGTGTCTTCTGAACTCGGGTGCACACCCACGAACCGTACCCGAGTCCGCCTGAAAGAGGTGGTCTGGGGTACGGTTCACGCGAACTCTGGTCCGGTTCACTTCTAGTATGAATGCAATCGTACCAAATAACGGAAGTGAACCGCCAACTGTACAACAAACTATCGTTTTCATAACGTTCATTCGTGTGTGTGTGTATGTGTGTGTGTGTCTGTGTACCTTGGTGACAAGCGTGACTGAGCCAGGGCAAACACAGTGATATTGTCTCCTAGAAAAAACAGCTTCTGCAGACATCGCGTGATGTTCTGAATGTTTATAATATTTTTGTGGCAGATAGGCGCGAGTCGCTTTCTGTATGTCCAAAACCAAAAGATTCAGCAAAAGCAGAATGACGACGTCTCTTCATTTTGGCGCTTTGCTTTCGTGACTGTCACCTAGCAACTGCAGTAAACAGCAGCTCGATGATGCAAGCGTACCGGGGTTCAGTAGGAAAAAGGACAGTGTGAACACAAACCAACCGAGAAGGTGGCAAGGGGGGACAATCGAACTTGGGTACGGTCCAGGCAACTGAACCAAGTGTGAAAGCACCCTGAATGACCTCTATTGATACTAGGGGTGTGACGAGACGCATACACCACGAGACGAGACACGAGATTGGTTTCACGAGAACGAGACGAGACAAGATTTTTACAGTATTTTTAAGAAATCTTCAATAATGAAATACATGAATGGAAAATATTTTATTCAACTGAAAAAAAAAACCACGAATTGCAAAACTATTTAGGTGCTTTTTTAAATCAACTTGTAATGAATGTTTTCTATTTTAATGAATTCTATGCAGTAAAGGACATGCAAACACTGCAAAATATTTGCTAATATGTGAATGGAAAATACATTTTTATTCAACTGAAGAAAAATCACAAAATGTAAAACAATTCAGGTGCTTTTTTTTTTTAAATCATCTTGTAATGAATGTTATTTTACATTTATTTTAATGAATTCTATGCAGTAAAGGACATGCAAACACTGCTAAATATTTAGCTATTATAAACTCTACTGACTGGCTTCTTCCCTGTACAATTTCACATGAGAATCGAACTCCTTTCCACAAATTGAACTTGAAAAAAAAATGTATGTAATCATGTCATTTTTGGGTTTAAATTTTTTCAGCAGTTTCACTTTCATTTAGCAACAGCTTCTGTTTTTTTTTCCGGACAGCATAAACGTGTGTTCGGTGATGGTGATGATGATAATGACGACGACGGGTGTATGTGTGTCCAGGAGTTCAGTGTGTGTTTGTGCGCACTCAGAGGAGATGTGTGTCTGTGGTCCTTTACTGACTCGATGGGTGCAGAGAAGTGTCAAACAGCTGAGTTTGTATGGCTTATCTTTTCGCAAAATGCTGCTAAAAGTCCTACACAACGGTAATAGTTGATAACGGCAATTACATTACGTCTGTACTGCATTTCAATATTGCGACTAAAATAGGAATACTCCACATGTCTTAATTCGATTAGTGTTACGATGATTATGGCTTTAAGCATATCTAAAGTGCTATTCCATCGTATGTTATGAGCCGTGGTCAATGCGTGTGGCTGCAGTTGTAGCAGCCTCTGCTTTGGGACGCGGCAACTCCGGTGAAGAAAAAACGCGCAACTCCGAGGCCAGCCTGTCAGGTGTGTGCAAAGCACTTGAGGTGCGGTTCTAATCCAATCCTGCCTCCAATCTCCAATCTCTAATCCAATCCTCCTGCCTCACCCTCTAGCTCCATCACAACATTACAACTCACAAGACAACTTTTCACCTCGATGAGAAATCTCGTTGCGATTTAGTCTCGCGAGATCTCGTCACATCCTTAATGGTTACTGTACATATGTAAATGTACGAGTACTGAAAATTTATTTTCATAGCATAATTAAATTTTTTTTATTAAAAGATCAAGGAAAAGTCATGACGGGACCATTAACAGAACACTAGAAGAAATATCATGGGTGTTAGCTTAAAATTGTCATTTTAACACACATGCACAATAGCCAAACCCACAGCATTCTGGAGACACTAAGTATTTATAATCGCATTCTGAAGTAAACCCTTGAAATTCTGAGAAGTGTTCAATTGAAAATATGGGGCAGCACATTCCTGGGCAGGTTAGCAGCATTTTCAATGAATTCTTAACAAAAACCTACAAGCACATGCAGGGCAACACATTTTATATTTAAGAAAACAATGCATGAATTCATTTTTTAGTTTGACTGCATTCCCTGCAATGAAGTTCTTCTTTTTGAGCAGATGTTTGATGTCTGTTTCATCACGATGGAATCATGTGTTTCATCATGTAAGGAGACCTGTGTATCTTTTTATCTGCCTTGGAGCTTTCTAGTAAAACTTTAATAATTAATATTTTTGTTTCCTGCTTCTCAATCAATATTTCATCTGCTCTCTCTCCTTAGATCAGAGCTTCTCAGCTGTTTTCTTTCTATTTTATTCCCCTTTAGTTTCTTAGCACAGTACCAAGATTGCTTAATGCATAAAGTGTATGAAATTTCAGTGAAGTGCCCCTATTCTGGATTATGAAAAGTCCATATTTTGATTTTGGTTGACATGCATGCAAGGTAAAAAGAACAACAACACTTTGCATGTATTTCTTATATATTTTTATATATAATTTATATATAATTTATT
>CAIGQV010000001.1:920333-945858 GCA_903798115.1 Danio jaintianensis
TCATTACGTAGTGGCATTCAGGTACCTAATTTGCTGAATATGACTCCCAATCAAGTCACTCAATGATTAGGGATGTGCGATGTTTTATTGACTTATCATAGTTACGATAATTAATGTATTATTACAGTAGTATAAGTGATAGTTTTGCGTGTTTGAGCCTGTTTACAAACACCGATTTACTGACATAATTTAATGCTAAATTTACATCATAACAGCAGTTGAATGTTTAAAAATTTTTTTATTTTGTTTGTGACCATACATTATTTAATATCACAGAATGAATAGAAACCATGCTCTTTTATGTGATAAAGGCTAGGTCAATTAGCATTGCACTGTAAATATACTTTAATGCTTATAAAATACCCAGGATAACTTTAAGAACACAAACAATCCAGATATTGCCACAAGGGTTTGTTTATTCTCTTCACGTTTGATCTATTTATCTGTTTCTACAAAAAGTTGGGACAAGATGGAAAACACAAATAAATAAAAAAAGTAGTGATATCTAAATTTACTTTGACTTGTATTTCATTGCAGACAATACGAAAAACATTATTTAATGTGTTCCTCATGATTTACATTTTTTTTTCAAAATAAACATGTATTCCAATTTTGGTTCTTGCAACACTTTGTAATGTTGCCATTCCTTTTCACAACACTAAAAAGATGTTACGGACTGAAGACACCAAGTGATGAATTGTTTCAGGTGTCATTTTGTCCCATTGATGGACAACAGTTACGGGGTCCTCGTTGTTGCTTTTTGCACTTCAAAATGTGCCACACATTCTCTATTGGAGACAGGTTGGGACTGCAGGCAGGCCAGTTAAGTACCTGTATCCTCTTCCTCCACAGCCAGGACTTTGTAATGTGTGCAGAATGTGGTTTTGCATTGTCTTGTTGAAATATGCATGGTAAAAGATGGAAAAGATGTCTTCTTGAAGGCAGCATATTGTGCTCCAAAATATCTATGTACTTTTCAGCATTAATGGTGCCATCACAGAAGTCCAAGTTGCCACCGACACAACCCGATATACCATGACAGACCCTGGCTTTTGGACTTGTTGCTGGTAACAGTCTGGATGATTCTTTTCCTCTTTGGTCCGGAGCACACTGTGTCCATTTCTCCCCCAAAAATACCTGAAATACTGATTCATCTGACCACAGTACACCTTACCACTGTGTGATGGTCCATCCTAGATGCCTCCGAGCCCAGAGAAGTCGATGGCTCTTCTGGACACTGTTAACATAGGACTTCCTTTTGGCACTGTACAGTTTAAACTGGCATTTGTGGATGTAACTACATATTGTGGTACTTGACAAAGGTTTGCCAATGTAGTCCTGAGCCCATGTGGTTATATCGCTTATAGATGAATGACTATTCTTGATGCAGTGCCTCCTGAGGGATCGGAGATCACGGTTGTTCAGCTTAGGCTTGCGCCCTTGTCCTTTACGCACTGAAATACCTCTAGAGTCCTTGAATCTTTTAATTGTCATGCACTGTTGAAGGTGAAAAATCCAAATGTCTTCCTATCTTTCTTTGAGGAACATTGTTTTTAAACATTTCAATTCTCTCATGTTTTTGTTGGCAAACTGGCGATCATCGGCCCATCTATTCTCCTAAAGGACTAGACTTCTCTTTGATGCTGCTTTTATACCGAATCATAATTACAATCACCTTTTGATATCACATATTTCAAATCATTATTTAACCAATTTACATGATGACTAGACCTTAACTGCTTCTGTCCCATTTTTTTTTTTAATGTGTTGCAAGAACCAAAATTGGAAATTGGAAAAAAAAAATCATGAGGAACACATTAAATAATGTTTTTGTATTGTCTGCAATAAAATACAAGTCAAAGTAAATTTAGAAATCACTCCTTTTTTTTTTTTTTTTTTTACTTTTCCATACTGCTCCGACTTTTTCTGATTTGGGGTTGTATCATTTTTATCCTCATGCAATGATAGCTCAGATTCCGTGTGGGTTGTAGTTTTGGGGCGTTTTGCCCTCCCTCCTGGTTTACTTGTTTTGTTATTAAAAATGTGATTAATTAGTTAGTTAGATTGGTTAGTTAGTTGTTTTGTATTATTTAGATTAAGTATTGCTTTTTCCATAATTTTTGTGAGCCATGTCCTTGGTGATGCGTTCACATGTTAAAACTGTTTGAACGAAGCATGTTCAACCCCAGTCTTTCTAACGATATTTTTCTGTACTTCCCGTGTTCTGTGTCTTTTTTTTTTTATTGTTCCATGGTGTGTAACAGTGGGACTCATTAAGCCGTACAGATGAACTGCTCATTAACAACTGAGGAGCAGACTGTCAAATGACACAGGGCCATATCATTTTCATCCATAACACCTGCATGCTTCATTTATGCCTCTATCTCCGATGACCTTTGACATGTAGTCAGGATGCCCTCCCAGAGAACCTCACTGGCATATGGATAATGACTGGCTGTAAAGGTGGGTGAGGGGCCACTGTCTTTTTATCCAGCTGTTACCCTAGTCTGTACTGAAAGACATTAAGGGCTGCTAACCGCCTGTCTAAAGCCGCCCACTATCCTTAAGCCTCAGGGGACGCACATCAGCGGAAGTTTCCTGCCGTGTCCGTGCATGTCATTTGTGTCTGCATTCGGTGGGAGTGTGTTTATTTGGGCCAAAGCATGCCATCTATTGGAATGGGTGGATTGTGGGAAAGTCGTCAAATTTAATATGAATTGATCTGTGGTCACACATGCCTAACATGCATGCATTCCTAGAGGTTCCTAGAGGTTCGGTGTTGCAATAATAATGGATTAGTGTGTCGCTGTAAGCGTGCATACGACAAGGGGATATTGTCTGGTGTAGAGTCCGCACACTAGTACATGGCGTCGTATCTGATTTAACCCAACGCTGATCCACATGGGAACATTTGGAGCTGAAAGGTTGCTTGAGGCTTAGTTCTTGGGTTTGTCACCACATAAGAAAGACATACTGGCAGGGTTATTCAGCTGTGCAAGAGCCAATTCTCCTCACTATAACTGACAAAACACTGCTTCTGTCTAACTAAAGTGCCTTCTTTCGTCTTTTTCTCTGTAGATTGGTATTGGCTACGTTTATATGGACATCGGTAATCAAATTATTTACTTTAATATGAATCCACTACCCCAAGTCCACTACCCCTAAGTCTATACAAAATGTAGCATTTTAACCAACAGTAGGCCTACATATTATATTATTACAGTTTTTTTGTCATATGCTTGAGAAATAACAATTCTAACACTTACATTAAACACTTTTTTAATAGAATACAATATCAAGATATCATATCCTGAGTTCATTATCAAGATGTGTGTTGAATTGTGACTTGAGCTTATTATTACACCTCAATTATGCTGTTATTGTGATGGTACCTACAACATTACTTGCATGTCTTTACTGCAATTGACCAATCCTCTTTTATGGCTTCATGTCATAGTAAGTGTCCTTTGGATACATACTTCACTTGTTGGTAGTAGTAAGGGGGGCTTTCAAACGGGGCACATAGTCTTGTTGGTCTGGTTTCCAAATCTGTGAATCAATCAAAACCTTGTGCACTTGCACTTGTCTTTTGGGGTTTGATTCAACAAGGTTCACATGTGGGGCTTTTCTGCCATTCATCTATGCAGATCATCTCAAGTTCTGTCAGGTGGACAGCAATTTTCAGGTTTCTTAGAAGATGTCCAAGGTCTGTCTGGGCAACTCAGACTTCAAAGAATTGTCCATCAGCCACTACTGTACTGATTTAGTTGTTTGCTTGGGTGCATTGTCCTGTAGAGAGGTGATTTAAAAAAAAAAATTAGCCCATTCCAGTTTCTGGATCATATCGCCAATCCTCTGGAACATTTCATTAAAGGGGTGGTCCACTACGATATCATATTTTAAACTTTAGTTGATGTGTAATGTTGCTGTGTGGACATAAACAACATCTCTGAGTGTAAGATGCTCAAAGTTTAATGCAAAGGGAGACATTGGCTTTTACAGAGTTAAAAGTTTTACAGTTTTACAGAGCGGGCCTTATAGGAGGAACCAGGAAATATGATGGTCGTTTCCATGTTGGCTCAGTAGCTGTATAAAATGAAGGTAAGATATGTGAACAAATAATGTGATTTTCTACAAATGAATCATGAACACACATTGTTTTGCACCCCATAAACACAATCAAACCTTAAAAAAAACACTGTGGACCACCCCTTTAAGGATAGCTGCATTTAGCTTTACTTCTACTCTGATCATTCCTTCAGTCTGTGCCATATTTTATCCATTTCTCAGTGAATATAGGCAATGTATTTTGGTGCATTTAAACTAAACAGATTTATTTAACAGACATATTTATTAAAATAATATGTTAGTCACCAAACCTATTTAGAAATTGAAAGATAATGCAATTAAATTCAAGCAAAATATTGCAAAAAATAATTACAACCTACCAAATTTCAACAAAATGTTTACATTTTTTTGCTTCTCTTGATTTTTCCTCTATTTTAAATTTGTGTTTAATATTTTTCTATAACATATACATTTGGGTAACATATAAATTCACAGGTAAATGATGTGTGGGGGCGTGAGCGATCGATGCGCTCGCGTCACAGGAGCTAAAGTATATACAGATGCGGTGTGACCTGTTTATACAGTCTATTGGCGCGACTTGCGCGAGTGATGTTCTCTTTGTTGCAAGTGCAGCCATTGTATTTCCAGTGTTTTGAGCTGCTGTGATGCGATCGCCCCTATCTAGTGTCTCGTCCAACCTTATGACCTCTCCCGGAAGCTCCATTAGTCTCCCGCAAATTTATTTTTCCTCCGTGATCCCCAAAAATGAGTTAAAATACCCGGAAATCATGGCGACGAGAGTGAACGAGCAAGAGAACAGATTGCGAGAGGCACAGTGATGGTCTAGGCATTACATTTCTTACGTTAAATGAATAGAGCAGTAAAGATGTCGCGAGTGCAAATCTCTCCCTCTCTCTCTCTCATTGAGTGATCTGCTCTCAATAGTTGGAGACGAGCAAAATATTTGAATGGTCTTGCATGTATTTAGGCCTTTTTACATATAACAACTGAAAGTTCTGTGTTTTTGACAAATATTGCAAGTTCACTAAAAGCCGTCTGGAATTATTAGATAAATAAAACTTAATTTATTTTTTAGCATGAATATTTAATAATATAACTTCTTGTAATATACTTATTGCAATAAACAGTTTATAGGCCTATTTCCTCTTAGTAAAGAACTATTAGATTTATAGGTGTGCATTTTAACTTCTTATGCATCAAATGTGCCACCAAACATTTTCTTGATTGAGACATGTTGAATTCTTCTTTCATCATTTGCAGTGTTTCCAAAGCATTGTTTGTAATTTTTCTTAACAATTTTTATATTTGTGTTTTATTATTTTCTGTGGCGGTTCATTCCGCTGAGGCGACCCCTGATAAATAAGGGACTAAGCCGAAGTCAAATGAATGGATGAATTATTTTCTGTAAAGCTGCTTCTGGCCATGACACGTTCACACCTAAATGGTTATAAGAGACATGTTTAAGGTATTATATGCAGCATCCTTGATTTATTCTCTTAGGTAAGGCAAGATCTTCTCTTAAGGTTCATACTTAGTGGGAAAATGTGCTTAATGCATTATAAAGCTTGAAGCATCAGAATCGGTACTCAGTATCAGCCGATCACCATGACAAGGAATCGGTACTCTGTATCGGCTGCAAAAATCCTGATCGGAGCATCCCTAGCTGACACAACTTGGCTGTCAGAGCCACAATACTTTCCCTGGCTGTACAAGACTGTTTTAGTAAGCCAGTAAATACACCCTTAGGAAAAATAAGCATACTTAAGTAAAGGTCAAGTATAAAAGTATACTTTATTTAGTAAGTATACTAATATCAATGTACTAGTAGTGTACTTGAAATGTTCTTCCAGAAGCCCAGAAAGATACACTGCAGTGACAAAAGCTGCACACTTTGTGGATAAAAAGATATAAAAATAAATGTAAATTTTTAGCTTGTACGGTTGGAACTGAGAGTCCATGCAGGTTTTCATGTTTCTTCACTGAGCTTGACTGTCAGCCATCTTCTGTGTCACCACCCAAACCAAGAACCTTCTCTTCTTTCTCCAAGATCTGTGTCTCAACATAATCCAGTCTCTCAGCTTTGCAGGCCATTCCTTTGACCTCATGGCTTGGCTTTTATTCTAATATGCATGTTCAGCAGTTAAAGCTTATATAGACAGGTGTGCCTTTTACAAATTATGTCCAGTGAATTGAATTGACCTCAGGTGGACTCTAGTTTATGTGTAACTTAAAGATAATTAGGTGAAACTGGAATGTGCCATATAGTAAAGTGGAAAACATTTACTTAAAACCAAAACCAAACTCCCTGTTTTGGTAGACCTGTGTGCTCGCAAGACCACACGGTAGCTTTTCACATAACAAAATTAAAACTTACATCAACTACAAGGAACACTCCACTTTTTTGTAAATAGGCTCATTTTTAAACTGTTGATATTTACCATATTTGAATCCCTTCAGACGATCTCCAGGTCTGACAGGAGCACATTTAGCTTAGCTTAGCATTGATCATTGAATCTGATTAGACTATTAGCATCTCGCAAAAAAAACAACAACAACAGCATTGATTTAGTTAAAGCTAGACTTCTCTGTAGTTACATTGTGTACTAAGAAATACAGAAAAGACTTATCCGTAATATCATTGCACCTGCTGTAGCCATGGTACCGCAGCAAAGTTACTTGATCATTATTACAGAATGTGAGTAGAGTTCCTAACCATATCAGCCTAGAAAATAGCAACCTTAATTTTCTGTCCGAAACTAAAACTAAAAAATACTAAAACTAAACTCTTTTAAAATTTGTTGGAGCGAGATGCTAATGGTGTGATTCTATTCAATGATCTATGCTAAGCAAAGCTAAAAGTGTTTGAGACAGACCTAGAGATCAGCTGAATGGATTCAGAAATTGTAAAACTCAACTGTATACCTCTAGCTGACTTGTAAAATGAGCCTATTCCCAAAAACTAGCTAAGTGTTTCTTTCATATAACTATGTCAACTATTTTATTCACTTTCTTGCCAATGTAGTTGTAGGTGTTGTAAAGGCTATCTTTTGGTTTGGCTAGTTTTTCGTTCCTAAAGTCGAGCAGGGATTTCCTCAAAGATTGAATTAAATGGCCACTTGTGGTGAGGGTCATCTGTGGCCATGATTGCTGTCACCATCTGTACTCGCTCCTTTAGCCCTGAGCTCCAATTGATTGGAAGAAAATCCCTGGAAATCCAGCTCCAAACCGGAATAGGAGAGCGATGCGATCCTCACCCTGCGAGATGTGTCAACACAAGCAGATGGCAGGAGAAGATGACACGAAATCTTTCTCTTCCCCTTGTAATAGATGTCCTTCTTTCAGGAACATCCTGTCTGCTCTGAAAGAGAGTGTGTGTGGGTGAGGAGGAACCTGCCAGGATGAGTCACATAATATATCAGCTGCTGGTTAATAATGTTCACTGTAATCTAAACTCATCATTTCATTTCAGACTAGCCGTGCCGATCTCCTGATTGCAGGTAAAACGTGTCTCAATGCAAATTTCCATATAAATGAAAAGCGCGTGAAAGCTTCAAAACCCTCCTTTCATTATTGCCACTTTCTATGGAACTAATACACTTCATTGGATTTAACTGTTGTAAATGTAAGTGTAAACTGGAAAAAAATTCACGGTAAAAGATGAACAGGGATGTTTTTTATTTATTTTTTAATATAGTGTGTAATATTGCAAGGATTTGCTCATTGTAGTCATATATAGCATGTGGAGTTGTTTTGAACATGTGATTGGGATGGCGTGTGTGTGTGTGTGTGGTGTTCTTTGTGGTTTGATTTACGAGTCTTTGCTTGTCTTTATGGCCCAGTGAGCGATAAGAGTGTAATCAGCTTACACAAGCACTGCTCCCAGCCCTGCACTCTCCAACCATAAACACACACGCACATACACCTCTCATTCACATCTCCACATTATGCAATATTACACGCTCGCATAAGCAGAGGTTACATACCCTGTGTGCTGGGGAACAGCTCCGGATGTTTGCTGTTTTGGTCAGGCAGGAGGAGGGCAGCTATTTCTGTGTGTTTGTGAGATCGAAATCTAGAGTTTGCAGAACATTATGATGTTGAAATGAACAATAATGAGTTTACGGTCAGTGTGGAGAGATACGTGTGATAGGGATTTATATACAGTAACTTTAAAATGTTTGTGGTAAGTGGGAATTATGATTTAGTTTTTTAAATTTACATTTGAATTGATATGATTGCATTTTGAAATGGACCACAAAACCAGCCATAAGTGTATTTTTTGGGGGGTAAATTGAGGACAATATTTGGCTGAGATAAAAATATTAGAAAAAATGAGGGTTTAAAAAAAGAAATAAATATTGTGAAAATCGCCTTTAAAGTTAAAAATGTCATTCTTAATGCACAATGCTAATCAAATACAATCACTTTATACACGCCACTTTATTAGGTACACCTGTCCAACTACTTGTTAACGCAAATTTCTAATTTCTAATCAGCCTCGTTAACGCAGTTCATTCTAATCACATGGCAGCATTTAGGCATGTAGACGTGGTCAAGACAATCTGCTGCAGTTCAAACAGAGCATCAGAATGGGGAAGAAAGGTGACTTAAGAGACGTGGCATGGTTGTTGGTGCCAGACGGGCTGGTCTGAGTATTTCAGAAACACACAACCATCTTTAGGGTTTACAGAAAATGGTCAGAAAAAGCTAAAATATCCAGTGAGTGGCAGTTCTGTGGGCACAAATGCCTTGTTGATGCCAGAGGTCAGAGGAGAATGGCCAGACTGGTTTGAGCTGATAGAAAGGCAACATTAACTCAAATAACCACTTGTTACAACCGAGGTATGCAGAAGAGCATCTCTCACACGACACGTCCAACCTTGAGGCGGATGGGCTACAGCAGCAGAAGACCATACCGGGTGCCACCCCTGTCAGCTAAGAACAGGAAACTGAGGCTACAATTCGCACAGGCTCACCAAAATTGGACTATAGAAGATTGAAAAAACTGCAAATTTTTGCTGCGACAATCAGATAGAAGGGTCAGAATTTGGCGTCAACAACATGAAAGCATGGACCATCCTGCCTTGTATCAAGGGTTCAGGTTGGTGATGGTGGTGTAATAGTGTGGGGGATATTTTCTTGCCACACTTTGGGCCCAATAGTACCAATTGAGCATCGTGTCAGTGCTACAGCCTACCTGAGTATTGTTGCTGACCATGTCCATCCCTTTATGACCACAGTGTACCCATCTTCTGATGGCTACTTCCAGCAGGATAACGCACCATGTCATAAAGAGCGAATCATTTCAGACTGGTTTCTTGAACATGACAATGAGTTCACTGTATCCAAATGGCCTCCACAGTCACCAGATCTCAATCCAATAGAGCACCTTTGGGATGTGGTGGAATGGGAGATTCACATCATGGATGTGCAGCCGGCAAATCTGCAGCAACTGCATGATGCTATCATGTCAATATGGACCAAAATCTTTGAGGAATATTTCCAGTACCTTGTTGAATCTATGCCACGAAGGATTAAGTCAGTTCTGAAGGCAAAAGGGGGTACCTAATAAAGTGGCCGGTGAGTGTATATTCTGTATGTATTGTTTAACTTTCTTCTTTTTATGTTGAGCCCTGAATTGAACTACTTTTAACTCTTTGTTTTTAAAATGCTAGCAAAAAAGTGAGAGATGAGCACAATCATAAAACAGCAAACACATTTATGGGGAAAAAACAAAACAAAACAATGATAAAACAATGCAATACAATAAAAAAAAATTGTACATTTGCATGAAGTGATTCAAGTCTTTTTTTTTTTTGGTCAGTTGACTGACACTGTGCTTTATTGCTGTACAGGAATTTTATAAAACATTTCAAAACAAAATATGTACCAAGACATACATTTCTCTTCTTTCCCACAAACATGTATTGAAGTAATAGTCATTTTCATATATCATTTACATAAGGATTGGAATAAACAAAAAAAAACAAAAAAAATAAAACACATTGACTACAAAAGACTGCAACACTTATGATAATTCAGTATTTCATTGAGCTCTGCGTATTTGAGCAAGAACAGATATGAATGGGTTTGCTTTCGTTTGTCTAGACATATGTAGTCGAAATCAGCAAATTCAAACATCAGTCAAAACTGAGACCAAAGGTTAAGGTCGAAACAAGACATTATGTTCTTGGACTTTTTCTTTACTCTAACCCTTTTCTGGTTACACTTTTGACTGACTCAGATGAGCTGGTCTCGATTACAACACTAGGATATATTCTCTACTCACTGTGCTTAGCCAAACCATTTTGGCTGCTGTTCAAAATCAAATCAGGTCCAATAAATAGGGCTGAGTTGGGCTGGAGGGTGAGAGGAAGTTCATAACATTTACGTCTGGGTGATTCCACAGCACCAGACAAAAGGGCATGATCCAATGATGTGTATATCTCCACAACATATCAGACTAAGCACAGCAAAAAACCGACAGACGGGCCATGTACGTAAGAGAGAGTTCATGCGTTAACATACGTTCCTTTTTCAACAACAGAGTAGAAAATTGGGCTCATACTGTACAGTTCTTTTCATTCTTTTTTTTTTTTGCTTTATAGTACTGACGGTAAGTCAATACCATAGTCGTTACAAAATAGCATTTTTTTTGGTCAATAAATAAATGCTTCAAATAATAGTACCGTAACCCTGTTAAGCAATAGCAATGCAAAGCAGCTTTTCTAGTCATGTCCACCGAAATGATATTCGGTCTTCTTCAGCACTGGCCTGCACAGTGATTTTAATATGCGTCTCTGATCTGCAGGACTGCACAGCAGTGAAAGATGCTTAAACCACCGTCCAAAGGAATGGGGAAAGGGACTATTCACATTACTTGGGAAGATAAGAGACAGAAGATATGAGATACATAAGCCTATTATAGAGCTGCTTGATATGATTTATAGAGCCCAGAATGATGGCTCCCAAAACTGGGCCTTTAAAATCATCTCTACAATGTTGATTGAATGAATTTTGTATCGAGTTTGAATACAATCACAAAAAAAAAAACATGTTACGTAAACCATACATAAGTAACTCTTAATTCTCTGACTTAATCTATGCACATTCAAAAATCAAGACCAAAGACCTTGAGATGGATCACTGTGTTGGAGGGGGGCTGCATGGGCATTCTTTTATAAGGTTTAACATTTGGGGACCCCATTTTACCCAGCAAGACAAGATGAATAAGCACACTGGCATGAAGAAACACTCTTAATGAAGCTTAAACAAAACAGCGGCAAAGTGCAACTCAAACATTCTTGCACAAACACAACGTTCTGTACAATACATTAAATATTTTTGTACATTGACCACAGTCCTGTTGGGATGGAGAACGGCTAAAGAACTCACCATGAATAAACAATCATCCTGTACTAAAATGATATTCACACTATAAAACCATCTTAGTCCTTTTCCCATTGCATCCCTGAACATTTAGGGACATCTTTCTATTATAAAGACAATAATTTGTCATTATACTTTTAAAACATTCACAATCTGTACATAACCCATCTATTCAGTCCAAACCTGAAGGTCCAGAAGTTCTGCTTATTTTCAGAAAAGTGCCTGTATGTCAGTTGTGAAGCTCAACTCATGGTTGGTCTCTAGTTGCAAACCTAGTGTTTAAGGTCCAAAAAAATATTTACCCAAGGTCTTTCAGGTAATAAATCTGTATGTGCGCACTATGGATAAACCAAATGCCTTGAACTTTTTTGGAGGCATCTGCGTACCTTCGCTTTTTAGGAACTTCAAGAGAGATGAACATTCTGAAACTTGTGCTGTTTGTACATGTCTACTAAGGTACTAACATGTTTCCATACAACCAAGCATTCATACATAAGCACCTTTGAGGAGAAGGTCCACAAACAATAGATCAGAGTCAAATCGGCAGTAGTATCCATCACTAGGAATCGTTCCATCTAATGTTGTATTTGGAGAATTGTGCTCTTTAACCATTCAATAATCAAGCATCTTCAAGTTCGTCTTCTTAAATCTAATGGTTTCATGTTGCAGAAGTTTCCACACATTAGCCTAGATTTAATGATGAATGTAGTCCAGAAGCTGGTGGAAATGTTGTGGACCTGTGATGTTACTGGTGATTTCCCTGAACCCTGACCTTTTTGCAAGGTCACAACCTGTGTGTGATGGTTGCCACCTCTGATGGAGGGTAACCAAAGCACCTGAAAAAGCATGAGGTGTAGCTGCTTCTCTGAACCTGAAGGACTTAGTTCACAAAGCTAGACCAAAAGGTCAACACAAAGTTTTTTTTTTTGTCTTGTAAACTTTAAGGACAGTCACAACCACATGCCTCAGGTGCTCGAGTTGGAACAGAACTGGCACTTTTTACCCAACCCAGGCAACACCAGCCACATGTGGAGCAACCAGCACCAGGGTTTAAACCTAAAATATGGCCGGCAATGTAGACTATAGCACACAGCAGCACAGTTAAGATATGTTTGCAGAGCCCTAAGATAGCATTGATGAGTGGCAATCAAGACGACATGAGATTTAATTTTTTTTCCCCAAAAGGCTTTACATTTAGAACACCGTGAATGGGGGTTCATAAAAGCCATGTTCCCTTTCATCTGCCTGGCAATGACTATTCAGTATAGGGCTTGGTAGTCCTTGTGGGTCTCCTTGTTATTTGGCCATTAGTTGTGGAGATGATGTCAAACAATTTTCCATTGCAAAAGTGAAGAGGAACATAAACAAATTTGGATAGATTCCGGATAAGTTCCGAGTTTGACTCTGAAGATGTTACCCCCTATGCAAAGGGTAAAGCATAAAACGGGCCTCATCAGACCTAAAGAGTGGGGTTTAACTGAGGCTGAACTCAGGAAGACCACAGTCTCTAGGGTGATGCTTTCTTTCTGGGGCTCTTGGTCTTGACTGTTAGGGTGGGTGAGGTCTTTGTGTGGAGCCAAGCATTCTGCCAGTCTGGTCGGCCATCACAAACACTTCTCCGCCAGCGCAGTAACTCCTGCAGAGTGGCCCGCTGTTCCCCACACACACGTGACCTCTGGGGCACCTGAGGAAATAAGAGGTCATTTTTAGTATGGTGTAAAATGGATGTATCTTTACCAAGGGTGGTCAACTTTGCTCCAAGAGAACTTCCTTTTGTACACTTTAGCTACAGCCAGGCTCCAAAACAACTGCTTGATATTTTCTAGTAGTCTTGAATGCTTTGAGGGGTTGCATTCTGGTTTGGGTTGGTTTTAAACTCTGCAATATGGTATCCCTCCAGGAGCAGGGTTGTCTACTATGATTGCTGGGTTTCTACGGTACTTAAAAAAATAATCTAACTTAACAGCAATAATGTACACTGTAAATTCAATATAATTTAGATCATAATAACACAAATGGTAAAACACAAAGCATCCAAGCAGCAAATGAAATGTGCACAGCATTTGGTGGAGTAGTGTAGGCATATACAAGTTTCCATGACAAATAGAAGATAATCTAGTTTCGATCATGTGTTCTTGGATCTGACACAAATCCTTCACTCTTGTATTCATTATATAATATTGGTATGCAAGTGATTATATAGATGAATTGTATTTATTTTTTATCTTAATTTTTGCAATGAGAAAGAGTGTGAATACCTGTAAAAAAAAAAAACGACCTACTGATGTAGAACAAACAAACTTTCTTCACATTCTGCTTGATGCAACCGGAAAATCAACTATACACAAATACACAACACCCACCCTCGGGCATCTCTCATCTATCATACAAGCCCAATCAATAAACAGATAAATCAATTCATCCCAATCATGTGCAGCTGGTAAATGCCACAAATGGAACAGGACCTCTGACTGTGCCTCTGATCCATTCATGACGGATGAAGTGTTAAGAGGAAATCACGTGGCTTTAGTTTGATCAAAGACAAAAACCCCTTTCCATTTGTTTTGTCTCACTAATAGGATGCCAACTGAGTGTGTTGGCACTGACTGAGTAAGGGCAGAGCTGTAATGCCAAACTGAAGACTGTCATATGTTATTATTGTTGAAGTTAAGTGGACCTTACAAAAAGTATTTTGTACATAAAGACGGAGCTTAACAAGTGCAAATCTGGGCTGTTAACCTGGACTGAACCCTGAAGCTATTACTATCCTTGAGCAAGGTTGCTCCAGGTGAAACATCCCTGTTGAAGTGTAGGATACTTGATGAATGTGCAACAAAATTAAAGGCAACAGTACACATTTTGAAATTAAATAAATAAACCAAAACCACCTGAGACATTAATTTCTATGACTGAAAATTGACAATTTTCAGTGATTTAGACTTTGCAATTCAAATGAGATCAGATCTCTAGAGGTCTCCAATTTGTTGAACCATTTCTTTTTCAGCTGAAAAATGGATGTGCTTTTGCATTACACTACGTACATTTGAATAGATTTTCAAATTGAGAGAAGAGAAAATATGGAAACATACATTTCACAAGAACATCCGTATAGGATAAAAAATATTTACGCTCAAATAAAGTGGTTGAAGGAATATTTCCTGAAGGAATATTTCCCGAGGTACGACTACCTTTTTATCCTGCATTTCCCGCATGTTACCTGACATACAATAATACAATGTGTACAGTAATACAATATAAACTCACCTAAACCTATAATACACTCCGCTAAACTGCTCATGTCATAACTAAGGTTGAGTATGCATGTTTACAAAGACATAAATAACCATAGTAAATCACGCTATAACTGCCAAAACCTGTTTAATCTCCTATTCTCTGCATGAAGAGAGCATTTTTGAAGATACAGGGTTTGATCATATAGTAGTCTTTAGCTGGGTTTCCATCCTAACGTGAAGCAAATCTTTTTAAAGTTTGCAAAAAACAGAAACAAAACCATCATGGGCGATGGCACTAGTATTGGTGACCTAGTAACCAACCGTAAACAAGGCAAACATAATGGAATTGTACTGTTCCCTATGTAAGAGTTTATTCGGCAGACCCATCTCTTAATATTCACATTAACCCTTTTTCACAAGACCAACATCACCTCAAGTGAAAGTAAAAACCTTTTTGCGCATTAACCCTGGGTGATGGAAACCCAACTAGTGCTGTTCGAGTATCTCAAATGACGTAACGGGACAGCCCTGGCCTATTTTAACTCACTGGCCTGCTCTGAGAGGGAACTCATCCGGAAACATTGAGAGAGTGGTGATGTTACAGTATAGCAGCAGCGTTTTCTAGGAATCCATTTACAGACAAACACACACCCACGTTCTGCTGGAAAGTACTGATCCATAATTTACACCTCACTGTCGCTTCTCAGTTCTGACATCACTATTCGAGCAGAAGAGAAACACAAAGAAGGGGCGCAGTGTACCCAACCAAACAAACCACACACACAGAATCACACACATACACGCTCATTAAAACCAAGCACGAAGTCTATGTCAATCACTGCCATTCACACCTGTAATGCTATCTGGACAGCACACAAAGCCACACACAGAGCACCTGGATCATATGCAGCTATTCATATTCAGGCAAAAAAAAGCATTATGTTTAACCTTGCATTATTTATGTGCTTCATCAAAGGGCACACATGCACACTTAGAGATGTGGATACAGACAGGCGGGCAAGACGACCACTTACACTCTAAATATAGCCCTGCCTCTCAATCCAGTGGGGACATCCAGTTCTCTGACAATCAATTGACAGAATATTCAGTGGTTCAGCCTTTGCAATTCAGATGAGATGGGCTCTCTGGAGGTTTCCAAACAAGAAAAAGCCCCCCACCCCAATTATATATATCACACACACACAAACAAACTGATTATTAAAGAAAGACATCTGTTTGGATATGAGATTTACAAAATAAAAAGATGAACTATAATATTTTTAGAATTCCCCTAAAATATATATATATATAGTAAAACAGAATGGGTAAAAGAAACATTGCACATCAAATATAGCAGGTATTTTCCCCCCCATCATTTTGTATTATTCTTTTTTTCTTGTATGAAATATAATATTTACTTTTTTTTTTTTAGATTAAACACACTCAAACTATCTTTTTTTAATTATGTAAAATCCCCAAATAATAATAAATATTTTAACACCATATACCTGTCATTGCTAAACACGCTATTTTAAAATCCTCAAACAGCACACTAATAACAGCGTGTGCCAAACTACAGGGCTGTAATTTTGAAAGTGTGCATGCAAATAAGGGCAGCTGGTCAGCAGAGAAGGGGAGGACACATGGAAATAAGCAGTCCCAGGGGAGAGGGGCGGCCCGTGGCCTGACATTCAGCCCAAATCACCCCTTCATGAGATATAGGCTGGAACTCAATACGGGTCAAGCCTGAATGTCAGCGCAGTGAAAGGTCATCGGGGACATGTGCGCCTCATCACGCTCTTATCATCTATGAGGACGACGCTGCATTTACCCCAAACATTTACTAGAGCAATCTGGATTCAAAGGGCAAAGGTCAGGGAATCATTATTAACACGCATATTATGTTTTTTTTTTCACTGGGTGGAACATATACATCACTTTCTCCACCTCTAATGTTCGCTCTATTGTCCTTTTATATGAGAGAATATTATGTATCTTATCTGAGTTGTGAATGGCAACACTGGATGCTATTCATATTGTGGTGGCAGTAATGATGACTGATAAAATGGCTTTTCATGGCTCATGCTTTTTGGCCTTTGTCAAAGTGTCTCAACTGGTGGGTCACAAGCTGGAAATATGTTGCATGTCTGATCTGATCACAGACAGGAGGGGAAAAGGTATAAAATGGTGTGCAACTAGAGTTTGATAATTATTATTACATTTATAATAGAATTATAATAGAAAATGATTCAAGATGATCTCAAAAGAGTTATCGTAAGCTGTTTTTTGTTTGTTTGTTTATTTAAAAAAAATAATAATTTATTGTTTGTTTATCACTTTTTTTTCTGTCCCACCCCTTTACAAGACCCCTTTTTTTCTTACAATGGGCTGAGTTGCCAAGTCTGCTCATAATACACTTTTTATTTTTTATTTTTTTTTTTTATAAACGATAGGTCCCAGTTTATAGATTTTTATTATTTTTTTAAATAAAGAAATGACAATCAACTTTCTTGCCATAAATGTTTGTTGTTTTATCCAATGCATTAATTGACACTGTCAGTTCACAGCTAATAACAATCAGATCAATATAAAAAAAAAAGCTTCAAACATCTCAGCCCTCCTGCCCTTTCTCTCTCTCATTGAAGAAAAATCACTTTCATTGTGCAAACATGACGGTTAATCAAATGAGAATCATTAGTAGGTGTAAATAGACATACACTATATTGCCAAAATGCACCAGATGTATGCCAAGCACCTAGGCATGCAGACACTTTTACAAACATTTCTGAAAGAATGAGTCACTCTCAGGAGCTCAATGAATTAAATCAATGGTACTATGATAGGTTGTCAGCAGTGAAATAAGTCCATTCGTTAAATTTCCTCAATATTAAATATTTCTCACAAATTAATATAAACACCAACTAAACCAGTGTACAAAGATCCATAAAGACATGGGATGAGGAGTTTTGTGTGGTGGAACTGGCCTGCACAGAGTCCCGACCTCAACCCGACTGAACTCCTTTTGTGTAAATTAGACTGGAGACTGCAAACCAGGCATTCAATATCAGTGCCTGACCTCACAAATGTCCATCTAGAAGAATGGTCAAAAATCCCCAGCTGTTATAGCTGCAAAGAGTGGGTCAACTCCATATTAAACCCTCAAGATTAAGATTGTGATGTCATTTACTAAAAACTTTTGGCAATATAATGTATGGGAGACATGGCCTAGATTTACAGTATTACAGATATATTTGGTTTAAGTTTATCCTATTATAAATATATGACTAATAATGATACTTGTATTGCTCGTGTTCCTTTTGCATTTCTCCACACTAGTTATTGAACGATTATTTATACCATACTAAAAATATCATAGTATTTACTTTGTATTTTCAAAAATACCACGTTCTAGTTCTACTATAGTAGAGCTACGGAACCATGTCTATAATTGGTACCTTTTGCTAAATCAGGTTTTTTTTCTGCCATACTGCAACATGGATCTGAAGGACTGATTTTGTGTTGATTTAGAAAACCTGACTAATGGAGTTAAAAACAAGTAACATGAAAAACGGCTGGGAATGCTGGAGTCCTACTAATATCTGCAAGCATTATGAGATTAGCCATAATCTTTGATAAACAAACATGGAAGCGTCTGTATAATTCTATGAACTGCAGATGTTCCATTTCTGAGGATTCAGTGGGGGTTTCGTGCGCATTTAGACCTGGATTATTTATCCTATCTCATCTATCAAGCACACTGCCAGTTCTTCTTGCACCCTTTGGCTTCCAGTTGTTTCCTCATTTCTTCAAACTAGTTTGCTGTTTAATTCATAAAGGAACATCATAAGCCAGAGAGGGAACACCGCTATCAAACTATAACAAGCTAAGGGCAATTTTTATTCCTTTACTGAAAGTCTTCCATTCAGTGCACTTGCAAACTGTGTTTACTTAATGGCAAATTGAGTGAATTCTGTGGATCAGTTGACAAGCAGCAGCGGTGAATGGAACAGTATTGTTGGGAGGGGGTCGTGTGGACCCCTTGTGCAAAGCTAGTCTGATCTGATTAAATCCACTAAAAGAAGATAACAGACTTTCTTCAACTGGCTTGTTTTCAACCAATGCCACTGAGCTTGATTGTGTGCATTAAAAAATGCCATGGAATAAGGATTAGGATGTGCACGCACTTGAAATGGTGCAGCCTCTTTGAGTTTATATTCAAAACTAACCTGGCCAAATGATGGTTGAGTGATTGTAATGGTGTTTTCCCAAATGCACTTCAGCATCTTCTGAGAAACTCTTAAGCATGTCTTTGGCAATGACATCACTTCCTCACAAACAAACACTAACATACGAACCTTGGCCTGGTCCAAGTTCATGCTCTTTACCAGTAATTAAATTCCTATGGGTGCAGAAGGACCGATAATTAAAAGGGCAAGACAATAATCCTCTAACAAACACATCTCATATGTTTCTCTTCATGTTCTTGGAAATCCTTCAGAACGTTTGAGGACATCAAAAAGCTCAGAGGCGTATCAACCCAGGTTGCGGCAGGCCAAGTCTAGAGAATCCTGATAATTTAAAGGTTTTACAGGCTGATCTGACACCCTGAGTGACTCCTAAACCTATATTAGCTTACAGCCAAGAAGCAGGAGTACGCCTGAGGTAAAGTGAACAACAGAGTTCAAGGATAACAACAAGTGCCTCGTGATAACAGTCACACACGCTAGTGTTGTGTATAGAAGGGATGTACGTTATGTTTACTTGAGTAACCGACACATAAATAAGTACAGTATACAACAACTTTATGCCTATGCTATTTTATGATATGTCTACGTTTTCATTTTTATTTTGGTCTTGATTGTTGATAATACAGTACTAAATACTTTTTACTGTGTTTTCATTCAAAACAACGTCGACCTTTGACATGTTGCTATGATGTATATTAGAGATACCAATTCCAATACCTGGGCCCAGGGTATTGGCCGATAACTTGTACTGATCTGATACTGTACATGTGTGTTTTTTTTGTATTTGAGTGGCATATACAGTGCCAATAGAAAGTCATCATACCCTGTGAAAATCTATACCTTTATTCACAGTACACCCTGCTTTCAAAAGACCTTCGGGAAATAAAGTTGTAGAAAGCCACAGTTAGGAAAAGGCTACAAAAACATTTCAAACTCTGGAAAAGTTATTTGGAATGTGACTTGATTTCAGGCTGTATGACAAATAAAGTCATTATTTCAAAGGGGTATGGTTTTCTATAGGTACTTTATAACCATTTGGCATATATAAAAAAAAGTTCAACAACTTATATTTATAAAATTATATCGGTAGATTAATAGATGCAATTGCAACCAGAAAAAAACATACTTACACAAAAACCAACCAGGGCTTCTAAAGCGGTGAAATTCACATTTTTGATGACTGACAGTGGCTGATTTCTCCAAAACATTCATCCATTCATTCATTTTCCTTCGGCTTAGTCCCTTATTTATTAGGGATCACCACAACTATTCTGGCATATGTTTTACGCAGTGGATGCCCTTCCAGCCGCAACCCAGTACTGGGAAACCCATACACTCTTACATTCACACACACGTTCATACACTACGGCCAATTTTGTTTACCCAATTCACTTATACCGCATGTCTTTGGACTGTGGGGGAAACTGGAGCACCCAGAGGAAACCCACGCGAACATGGGGAGAACATGCAAACTTCACACAGAAATGCCAACTGACCCAGCCAGGACTCAAACCAGCGACCTTCTTGCTATTAGGTGACAGTGCTAACCACTGAGCCACCTGATTCTGGATTCTGGCATGGCTTCTTCAATGCTCTTCAAATGCTTTTAGTTAATCGTGTTAAAGGTGCTAATACTTGTGAAACCAGCTGTTTTACTGACTGGTTGGTGGAGTCTGAAATATCCCAGTCCCAAATAGCGGACATACTGCTAACATATTTTTATTTCTTCTTCGGTGCTCTAAACAGTGGTGGTTGCTTGAGGCAACACAGCATAAATCTCTGTGTTTGCTAGCAGGACATCCTATATGTCTCAATGGCAAAAATGGTATTAGATCAAACACTGACTGATACTGATACCAATTTTTTGCAGTATCGGTGACATTTCTTATACTAGTATAAGAAGCAGGACAACCCTAATGTAATCGTTGCATATGATAATATACCTATGAAAAACATTGTTGGTGGGTAACACTGATTCACATATTCAACATTTTTTAGAATAGTTGCGTTTTACGCCTTCCATGACCCAGATTGTGTTCAACAAACAGAGCTACAGCTACTCAAAATAAGTGTGTTTGTATAGTTATCAGTGAAATTTAAATGTTCTGAAAGCTCTGTTTTCATTATCGATAACTCAGTTTTAATCAAATACTAGTGGCCATCGTTTACACAGTTTCCTCTGTCCATATGTGCGACACATGTGAACATTTGTTTGTGGTTGAAACATAAGAGCAAGAGGCATTGATTCAGTGCAGAGACGCGGCTGTGCTCCACACTCCCTGTAAGGTATGATTCAGCAGGCAACAATGAACATCTCAGCATGAGGACCAACTCCATAAAGAGCCTCCGTGTCAGAGGAAAGTCAATGAGCAAAACTTAGAAAAGGAAAGAAAGCAAAAAGTGAAGAGACTGATTGAATGAGGGATCAAGGAAAGAGTAGGTTTGCCATGTATGCAGCAACGAAACAAGAGCCAGCGGTAAGGAATGGGGGAAATTCAATAAAAACTGCAGCTCGTTTTCAAGTAAACAATGGCTGACTTTAGTTCTAACTGTTTGAAAAGCTTGCTCCATTACATGCTAACTGTACCTTAGGTCATCAATAGTTCACCCAAATTCAATTCTACCACCAGTTACAACCAAAGTTTTCTTTAAAAATATGTTTTCCCCCTTATATTACTGAATATTATAAAGAGTAATAAATATGTGCTTTCCTGAAGTAAATAACGTAAATAACATGACACATTGTTTAGCCATTTTGTTTTAATTTGATTACATGAGGTGTGATATATTGATATACTTTCAACATACCTTCTTATGCTCATTCAAGTTTATTCGGTGCTGTAACTAGTAGGACAAATGATTGGTTAATGTGCAGTTTGAATAGAGAAGCTTTAAAAATTGCCAAGACTGCATTTTGTAATAAATGCCAAATCTACATTATTGCAATATGAGATTAAAAGACTAATCAACAATTAAATTTTTATTGTTGATAATGTCAATGAATCTTTCAGTATTACTAAAAACATAAATATGTGTTTTCATATGACAAAAAAAGTAATGTTGTGCAGATTTGGAACATCATAAGTAGATATGAAAATTTTCGTTTTTGGATGAACTATTTCTTTAATAATTTCTACCGTGACCGCATCTTTCCTACCACTTCCTAGATGTTGGAAGAGCTGCAGTTTCCTTCAAAAGCATGGGAAGCGAAAGCAAAAAAAGGGGAAATGTAAAAGACTGGAATTGTGAGGTGAAGGGCAGTGAGGTACTGTGCTATAGACCAGACTCACCCCATCCCTACACAGGCCTGAGGGCTCATTCAGCCCCCCAGCCTACAGTGCTGCCCCTGCACCGAAGGGCGAGAAGTTGAGGTGACTCCTCTGGAAGAGAGGAAAAAACACACAGACAGAGAAAACATTCAAAACGCATATATACAGCATTTCATTCATTCTTTTCACTGCATGGAACTATGTGGTACAGTACACGTGATTACCTGGAGGAGTGTTGCAGATGTTACTGAAAGCCAAGGAAACTTGCATAGAGACTGGATGGTTTGACGTTAAGAGTACAAGGTTTCTTTGATCCATAAGATCAGCAACGTGATTTCACACTCTGGGCTTTCAGCAAATAATGAATCAATTATTTAATAAATATGAACAACCCCAAAAATTGTAAATGATCATTGTACATATCGAGTGTACGTTCTTTATCAAAAATATGAGAATTCTGTCAATAGTTACACACCCTCATGCTGTTCCAAACCCTGAAGACCTTTTGTATGACCTTTTGTTTGTATATATATTTATAAGCCTTGCATCTTTAAAATAGATGGTACTGGATTTGACATGTAAGTAATTCAAGGCCAGTCACATATTTTAAAGTCTTCTTTAAGTGTCCCAACACTTTTTGAGGTCACTGTTTCTACTGTAATTTCTGTGTCTGATCTGAGGCTTCTCCACATGTCACTCCATATCTACAGGACGGCGTGATACACAGCAGCCCTGTCAGAAAAGGTCTTCAGACCTTATCACTTTCAGACACGGAGCAAGAATACTCCATTACCAGAGCGCCAGTCCGGGAACACTTCATTCCTCCTGCTGTCATTTTCAAAGCAATCTTCTGCAGCCGCCGGATCTGAATGCTGATAAGGCCAGATTGCGCTCGACTCATTCTCGCTCCCAATCGCAATCTCCGGCAAAACCAAGCTGATCAATAATTAAACATCATGATCTTCCGCAAGTTATGGGACGTTACGAGGTGGATCAATAAGAAGCGGATGAGCCAGACGAGAGGAGGAGTGAGATACAGAGAGCAGAGACAGGGAAATATGAAGCAGGCGTGTGCTAATACATGTTAAGGGGCATTAAAAGGCTGTTTCCTGCTTCCGAGTGCCATAAGGACATTAAGAGGTAGAGCGTCCCTCTGAGGATGACCTCTGGTGGGTTTATGTTTGAGTGATGGAAGCACATCGACACTGCCATCTGTTTTTTTACACAAGTCAGACCTTTGTTAATAGGATGGCCATTACAAAAATCATATGAAATTGATCAGTGCTTTCGCCAGGCACAATTTAAATACATGTTTTTACCGGTAAATCCACATTCAGATAGAACATGTTTTAAGTTACTGTTATTAAGAGGTTTGATTTTACATGCCTGTAGTACAAAAGGTTAAACCTAATTTATTAGGTTTATATATACTATATATATAGGTATATATATAAAATTAAGTGATTCAACAGTGATCAATTTGTGACCACTAGACCAAATGTCTTCAACTCTGCTCCTGGGGACCCAACATACTGCACAGTTTATTTCAAACCTGCTTCAACACACCTGCATGCGAATTATCAAATTAATTGTAAAAGCCTGATTAGCTTCTTCTGGTGTGTTTAGTGAGGGTCCTCACCATTAAACTCAACATTGTAAGTTCTTGCTATTCAAAATTAAGTTGGTCAAACCAATATCAAATCAAACCTGTTGTCATTTGATGCCACATTGATTAAAACATTAATAGTAAGATGGTGGAAAAGCTTTAGCATTGTTTTTATTTTATGTTTTATTATGGCAGCTTACCTGACAAAGCATGGCGAATCTGAAACGTCAGTGTAAAGTTACCAGAGGACTGAGTATTGGTAGTGAGTGATTACATACTCTAGTTGATGTGGTTTAAAAGGTTAGTGTCCCGTTTCAGAGAGCACTAGCATGTAGCTCACTTCCCTCTGTTGGGGACAATTCTGTCGCTGTGAATATTTCATCATGCATTTAAATAATTCAAGATTTTTATTTACGGTGCGGGGGGAGGCTCTGCATCGGAACAACAACGTAATTAAAGATATCTGTAGACCAGCATCTATATGTCTTTCTTCATTTGCATCCACTTCCTGGTTTCCATGCGGTCCTATGACCTTGACACCTATCATGTGACACAGGCAGGAAACCGATGACAGAATGGGATCCTGTAATTGGAGAGCCTGTAGCATCCAGTGCTTCTTGAGGTACAAAGCATCTCGGGTGTCACTAGTGAAACGCAAAGTGTTTAATCTACCCTGTTACCTTCCTAAAAATGCAATTTCAGTACATGCTTGAGACTTTGAGGTAGAATAATGTGACAGTTCTGTCTGGCTGACAAAAAAAAAAACAATATCAGATTGCCGTCTTTAAATCAATTAATAGGTCTGCACTGGAGATACTTAATGTGGCATTGTTGAGATGTGATGGCCGTTTACATGTTAACAGTTGTAGTGTTGGCATAATGTTGAATAATAATGCTTTGGATGTTTGAATATGCTCTCAAAATCCATTCAAAATGATACATGTTAATTTGCAGTTACGTCACTGCTTGGCTCTTAAGATTGAGCACAATAACTAGCTCTCTTTTAGCATCAAAAGAAGTGTTATTTAAGCAAGACATGATATTGTCTGCTGGACACTGTATGTGTTATGCAGAGGGTAAGGTATCAACGGTGTGATCTTCTGAGGGAGTACTATTATTATTATTATTATTTTCTTTTTATTATTATTATTATTATTATTATTATTATAACTATTCTTACAATAAGCCACTGTACCAGACATGGCCTTTTATGAAGTCTTATACAAAACAAAAGTCTTATACAAACAGTCAAAAATAATGAAAGCCATCCATGAAGTATTACATGTGGGAAGGTCTAAAAAAAAAAAAGCACAAATAATAATGATCTGTCTATGCTCTGGTTGGTTTAGTCATACAAGAAATCAAATGCATTGTTAAAGGGCATACAGAAGAGTGCATTAGTGCTAATTTATTATGGTTTCTAAAGTATTTACCTTCCATTCAATTTATAATAGGGATTTATTTTTGTTGTTGTTTTTGTTTTGTTGTTGGAGCATTATTAACCATTGGGGCAATCAACCAGCTATAAGGTGAATTGCAACATTACAAAGTAAGATCTGAAGCAAAGTACAAGGACTTGTATTTAACAGTTTCAATAAGGGAAGAAATAATATCCCATGAAGCATTGCGACTGAATCTTTGCGACAAGGAAATTAACAATTGGAGAAATACAGCTGAAGATATGCATAGAAT
>CAIGQV010000001.1:946258-965224 GCA_903798115.1 Danio jaintianensis
ACTTGCTGCAACTCTATTTTGGAATTTTTTGTATGGCATCATGGGTAATGTAGTCCTTCTGCTATCAAACAACTGTTTAGAGATGGGTGCAACAAAAACAAATACAACTGACTAAAAACATGTCTTTAAAGGTAATGGCTTAAAGGAGTAAATGATTGGCATTATTACTTCTAGAACCTGACTGTTCAATAGCATGGTGTTTCTCAAGGGTGTTTCACAGGTAAACCGGATTTATTTTTTTCATTCTGTCGTTTTGTGAGACCTGGAACAGTACAGAATGGACTAGTTACCCGGTTTTTAATGTTCATTACTACAATTTTGTAATTTTTTGCTTGGGCCAGGAGTCACTGGACTGGAAAGCACAGTGCTGAGGCCATTTCAGAGAAAATATGGTGCTCCCTTATACAACAATCCATGGCTGTCAGCACTGGGACATCTGTAGAATCAGAGAGACCCCTAATCCTAACCCTAACCCTTTGCATTGTTTTGCATTTAATAACAGGCACACACAAGTTTACAACAAGTGCATGTTCCACTTTACGGAAGAGCACCTCAAGGCCACAGTGTTATACATATTCATAAATCATTTCAGGTCAGCATGAGTTTCGTAATGTGGGGCCCTCAGTAGGGGACCACCAATTACATAAAGAGAGTGACAGGTGCACTGTGGTGGTCTCTCGCTTTCAATTATTATGAAAGCACATTTCCATTACAAGAACTCTCAGATGACTTGGTGAGTAAAGCTGGGAGATTATGCAGACTATTATTAACTATTATGAAAAGGACAAAAAAAAAAAAATAGCAGAGATTGATCTCTTCTCCAAAAAACCTTGCGAGATGTTTTCGTCTGCATCGATGGCTTGTAATAAATATGAAATGGAACGTTAAAAATGGCTGATACAATGCTTAAAGCAGCGTTTGACATTGCAGTGTGTTGCTGAGACCTTAAAATAAGTATATTACATACATTGTGAGTATACGGATAAAGTAGCTTTAATACTTGTTGTATTTATGTATTAGCGTGCAAACATTTTGGACAAAAAAATTCTGACTCCATGTGCAATGAACGTTACCGTTTTCTGCATTTCTCCCATTAAAAATCCTGACTGAAACAGCCATTAGAAGAACATGTTTTTCTTACTCACATAAACCACGTCTGAACAGAAGCATCAACAGCTTTCACACACATCTTTCAAAATTATTCAAATTGTGCGTGACACAAACACTCTGCTGACTATGGCAATATATCGCAAAATTATCGTTATCGCGATAATACTATTTACAATATACGTATCGCAATAAATTACATTTATTTTATGCATTAGATGTTTATCTAAATTTGCCTTACTATCTGTATCTCCACTTTCTGATGAATATAGAGGAAACTGACAACAGCCAATCAGAATATCTGCTGAGGTTTTTACTCATTCATAGCGTTTTAAAGACTAAAGGTTTGCACCTTGACAGTTTTTTAGTCTAAATTAGAATGGTTTAGATCTGAAAACTATCTTTTACCTGCTTGTTTTAATATCATTAAATCATTAAATAAATAAATGATTTAACAACATAGCTAATAAAAATTGCAATTTTCTAGGGAAATATTATATCGTAAGAAATCTCATTATCACAATATCTAATATCTCCCCCCCCTAACCCCAACCCCCATTATCGTGCTGCCCTAACCCTGACCCACTCAAAATGCTTTCCACTATCTGATAATCTGTGGATGGCGTATTCGGTGTATAAATGGTATTTTCTTGTAAAACCAATAATTCTATAATTATTTTCAACTTTTATGCAGACTCTTAGAGCGCATGCTTTGCATGTATGAGGTCTTTGGGGGCGACGCGGTGGCGCAGTGGGTAGCACGTTCACCTCACAGCAAGAAGGTCGCTGGTTCGAGCCTCGGTTGGGTCAGTTGGCCTTTCTGTGTGGAGTTTGCATGTTCTCCCCGTGTTCGCGTGGGTTTCCTCCGGGTGCTCCGGTTTCCCCCACTAGTCCAAATACATGCGGTATAGGTGAATTGGGTAAGCTAAAATTGGCCGTAGTGTATGTGTGTGAATGAGTGTGTATGAATGTCTCCCAGTGATGGGTTGCAGCTGGAAGGGCATCCGCTGCATAAAACATATGCTGGATAAGTTGGCGGTTCATCCTGCTGTGGCGACCCCAGATTAATAAAGGGACTAAACCGAAAAGAAAATGAATGAATGAATGAATGCAGACTCTTGGGTGAGATTGCACCTCTGCAGCCTACATGGGCATCTCGCTAGGTTTTTCAATCAGATGATGATACGTGGATCTCTCTACTACAAAGCACACAAGCTTATAAAAGGAGGATTTGACTGCCATAAATCCAAGAATTCTCTCTTTGTTGTCAGCAGGTGACAGTGCCATATATCTGTCCCCAATCCCATCATGCTAACAGATGGCGTCTGCTCTGGCTATGCGTATGTGCATGTGCACGCTTATATTTTCATTTTTTTTCCCCAACATGACTGCCAACCTCATATCCCATATGTTTGGCTGCAGGATCCTAATACGGTCTTCCGGTTGAGTGATTGACAGTCACATACATTGCATACTGTTCATGCCATGCCATGGATGTCACGGTCAGAGCTATCTATAAGCTAGACATTTAGGAAGATTCGGTCTTGATTCATTGGAGCTTGTTATCTGGCAGCCGCTGGCAATCATCCGTCTATTATTTACAGTCAAGGTCATATATATCATTTGATCTAAGATTATGTTAAGAGAGATCGCAAATGAAAAAAGCGCATCACAAAGCACACGTAAATGTGCCACCTTTAGCTATAACTGCATGTCTATTTTGAGATTTGATTTATGAACTGGTATTTTGGATTCTTATTTCTAGAAGTTATACTTCTAAACAGGGGCTTAATACTTATAGTTCATTTAAACAAAAAAAGTTTTTTAAAACAGTTAGTTATTAATTTAAATACGAGTTTGGTCACCCAATATCATTAGGAATAGAAAGATAATACATTTAACCCTTGTGTGCTGTTGGGTATGTTTTCATCCACTCTGGGGTGATTTTGAGTCTTAATTTGGTTACAACTTTCTGTGTTTCAGCAAATGGAATGATTTTTGGTGACAAATCTTATTTTGACACATGTTTTGTAAAAATGCTTTGAAAACTGCAAAGAATTAAATAATACACTCTGGTACAAATGACACATTTTAGCTCTTCCAAACAGGGGAAACCCCCAACAATCAAGAATGCATTATTATATGCTGTCATGGCTTTGCAACCAAAAAATTTCATTATAGTGGAAGTTAATGGGGCCAAAACAGCCAAAAAAGAAAAGAAAATGTTTTTAGGTTTCTCTTGATTTTTTATTTATTTATTTTATTTATTTATTTTTTTCCCTCTTTGTTAATATTTTATTTATTATTTTTCCCTAAAATATTCATTTGGGTGTACTATTTTAATGGACCTTGATCTAAAGTTTAATATAAAATAAAGATTTGTGAAGGGTGTATTCATTTATGCTGGTCACTGTATATATGTGTATCGGAGGCCAGGTAGCGAAGTGCTATGCAGGTAAACCTCACTCCTCTGACCCCAAAAGGTGCTCTAGCGACAGACACTAGGGCCATGGTCTTTAGCCTCCTTGTTAGAGCAACCGACTACCATGCAAAGAATCGCCAGTTCAATCCCAGCTCAGACCGGGTTGGGTGCAGTAGGACCGGTGGGTTACACGTGGGGGCTCGTCTGGGATGGGAGTGAGGTTTAGAGTGGTAAGTGTAACGGAGGCCAGCTAGCGAAGTGCTATGCAGGTAAACCTCACTGCAGTAGGACCGGTGGGTTACACACACATATTTAATTATTTATTTATTTTATATATATATTTTTTTTTAACCAAACTTTTTCTTGGTTTACAAAAAGCATAATACAAATATGATATGCTAAATTTCCAAACATCATGAGCCCAAAAATCCCTCAGCTTCAGTACTATAGATCAATTAGAATGCCAAACTGTAGTGTTCAGTTAGAGCAGCCGAGACCATAGCATTATTGCGGTAGAAAGCTCTCGGAGCAGCTCATTAAGTTTTGATGTTTAGTGAGGGTAATCCTGCTTTCAGGACACACAGTGAGCTGCTGAGAGGCACAGAGGGCACATGCTGATGCGTTGGGTCTGTTCCTGCTCCGGGCCGCAGCGCCACCAGCTCCTCTCTTCTAATGCATCTCTGAACATGATCTGCAGATACGCCTTCACTCATTTCATTTGGCAGAGTGCTGAGTCCGGGACGACATGGGACCCGCTCTCACTTTCATTACCCATGATTACATCTGCCATTTGGGGTCACTGGAGCCCTGGATGACAGACGTGTGTGTGTGTGTGTGTGCGTGCGTGTGTGTGTGTGTGTGGAGCTTCACCTGAGTGTGGTGGCTGTCCATGTGCCTGTGTAACGTTGAGGTGCTGGATGCCATGGGCTTTGGGTGTACCTCGTCTTCCAGAGTTCCTATTGAAAAAGAAGAAATTCTGCATGTTTAAGGGGTTGTATGAGTGTTACAAACTGTTTGTACATACATTTGAAGTCAAAATTATTATCCCTCCTTTGAAATTTGCTCTCTCTTTTAAATATTTTACAAGTAACGGAGCAAGGACATTTTCACCATATTTGCTATAATATTTTTTGTTTGTTGTAGTTTGTTGTTTGGCTGGATTAAAAGATTTATTTTTTAGAAACAATTTTTAAGGTCAATATTATTAGCTCCTTTGAGTATTTTTTTTTTTCGATTGGCTACAGAACAAACCACTGTTGTCCAATGACTTGCGTAATTGAACTAACTTGCCTAGTAAAGCTAATTAACCTAGTTAAGCCTTTAAATTGCACTTTAGCTGAATACTAGTATCTTACAAAATAACTAGTAAAACATTGTGTTGCCATCATGGCAAAGACGAAAGAAATTAGTTATTAGAAACAAGTTATTAAAACTATTATGTTTAACAATGTGTTGAAAAAAAATCTTCTCCATTAAACAACACTTGGTAAATATTTTTAAAATAAATATAATTTTACAGGAGGGTTAATCATTTTGACTTCACTTATAAGATCTGTAAAATTCTCAAAAGCCAAAGAGATATTGTTTTAATTTAAGTCTTGATCTTGAAAAATAAGTATTGTCCACAGCCTTCTAAAATACCTCATTCAAACATGCCCTCACAAATCTATGTCAGTCATTGAGATGGTCAAAACACCACTGTGTACATGCAAAAAAAGCTGTAACTCGCTGTAGTATTGTTGCTGTTGTGTCTTTCATTGCAAAAGCAAAACAACTTAATTTTGTATGTAAAACACAACGAATCGAATCGAATAGCTTGGTAATCTGCATTTCCTGGATCAGATTCAGCCAGAAATTGTAAAGGTTGTAAAGGCATAACATTTCCGTCACACGCTTCTGGTATTGACCAATCAAAGTGCAGTGGCTGGCTGATCAGAGCAGATCACACTTTTCAAAACGATGAGTTTTGTAAAAACTGGCATGTTTCAGATATGTTGAAATAATGTTTAAAGTGTACCCAAATGTTATTTTGAGTATAAGTGCAGCATTGTTAATAATTTATAATAGTTTTTAATTTCCCATTTAAAATAATACAACCATTTTATTCAGAGCTTTAACTGGTATTCTAAGAATTAAAGTTAAACAGTCCATGTGAAATCAAACGTTTATTTTGCTAGTGCACATTGTTATTCTTCAGGTAAACAATTAATCTGCTCAAGTTAATCCACTGAAAGAAAAAACAAAGTTTGTTTTGATAATCTTTAATCAAAGTCTGACCATTTGCTTCAACGTTCGGAGTAGCGGTCCTTCTCTGATGTCACTTTTGACGGCTTCTTTTAATTAACTAATGTTTAAATTTATACCATAAATTAAAACCCCGCCCCTACTCAATATTCTGCTTCAGTTTGAAGTACATCAACATACTGAAATAAAAGTCTCAGCAACTTATGGTTCTCAAAAGGTTTTCAAAAGATGTGTTGATAAATTGTGTATTAAGTCTGCATGAATTGCTCGATAATATTAAGACTTGGCTTTAAACCATACACATCACAACCTGAAGTACTTAAACCTTTAACACTGCTCTTTTACTGCCTTGCGAGCACTAGTATTTCCTTTAGGAAAAGCACATATAGTTCTTATACCATTATCTTTAAGATGCAGGCATATAATGGCTGAGTGTTCAGGTCACTGCTGGCTGTTTAACACTTCCACCCACTCTCTGCTTCAGCCCCTCATGTGGAATATGAACATTAATCCCCCACACACATATATTAACCTCACTGAGAGGACAAAAGGCCAACAGAGTAAGTGTGTGTGTGTTTGTGTGGGGAGGCAGAGAGACCCTGAGCATCTCTCAAAATGTGGATTTTCAGTGAGGTTTTTTTCAGTCTAATGTAAAGAAAACATTTCACTTCACTTGTTCACACATCAAGTGTTCCTTTTATCACATTTTAACAGTTTATGTCAGTAGATTTCAATTACAATATGTATTTATAAAGGCAGTTTTCTCAACATGGCCGTACTGAGCCATAAAAAAAAATATATATAAATATATATATATATATAATAATAATAATAATTAGGGCTGCACAATATGTCATTTCAGCATCGATATCAGAATGTGTGAATCTGCAATGTCAAGTTGGGTTTAAAATCATCCAAGAATCACAGGTCAGAACACATGATTTGTGGAGTCACTGCAAACTTTTAGATTTGAAGGGAATTTAAACCATTTAGGCACTTGAACAGTTGCATTTAATTATTTATACAATGAAGACTATACAGTGTTATTTTATATGAACATATAATTATTGAATTTCTGTACCCAGATACTCTTAGACTCCACAGAAAACCCTTCAATTCACTCTTATCTGTGCTCTATTGTATGTATCTATGCTTTTAATTTGTTTATTATATTTTAATCATATGCGCTGCCCTACAAAATCATCCCAATCAATCTAAAATGAATTCTTTCCAAATAGAGCTGTTCAAGTCATCGGGTGAAATTATATTCATATATATTCATTATATATCACTGAAGAACAAACTTTTGCAATGTCAGATTTTTCCAATATCGTGCAGCCCTAATGATAATAATAATAATAATATTTAATAATACAAAAAATAATAATAATTGAACATGACTTTATGAATTTTGTCATTGGCTGCCATTGGTGTTTTTTGTGGTAAACAAACCTTCGGGCAAGGCTGAGCCATCAGTGATCTGAGAATAATTGGGTGGAAATACATCTGGACAAACACTGGCCATGTAGCGTGTGGCTGTGTTTTGATCTGTGTGTGATTTCACACTTTCATCTGAGCAACAATGGGTAATGATGATAATAATAATAATAATAACAATAATAATTGCTTACTAGTCCTACTTTCATAGCCAGAAAAGCCCCTTAAATGAGTTTAAATGAGTAGTATTTGCTTTTATTTGTTTAATTTAAATAAATCTGGATTATTCTAAATAAGCAAACTACTGAATGTAATTAGCAGTGCAGTCTGATTCACAAACAGATGACTGATAGGAATGACTGTATACAATAGTCAACATTTGAAGTGGATCAAAACATTTCATCAAAGTGTTCCTAAAACTATTGAACAACACTCATTCTTGTATTGTTTTTGACATTTCTGATCCACTTCAATTGATGACTACTGTGTGTGTGTGTATGTATAAAATAAGACCCAGCGTAATTAGCTATATCCCATCATCTGTGTCATTACCATTAGAGATCTGGTTGCCGTTCTCAATGGGTGCAGGGTTTGAGGAGTTGGGAGAGGTGTGGTTGTTGGCGTTTTTGTCCTGTAACTGTGCCGATGGGGAGATCGGGCCCTGATCCTCTCGACCTGGCAGGTTAATGTTGGAATTCGAGAGTCCTATGGAATAGATAGGAATAAAAACATTCAATAAACGCATGATTCACAGAAAGACTATATGTACTGTAAGCTGTGCTTCAGCCCCCACTGCCCATCAAACCATGACTTCTGAACTACACTGCTGGTCAAAGGTTTGGAATCAGTACAATATAAAATACAGTAAAAACTGTAAAAAAAAAAAAAAAAAATGTAATTTATTTCTGTGATTTAAAGCTGAATTTTCAGCATTATTACTCCAGTAATAATGATTCTTTTTGAAAACAGTAAACATACAAGCAATTATTTGAAATACATATACACAACAAATCACTTCAGCCTTGTCGAGCAGAAAAGAAAAAAAAAATCTTCCAGATCTCAAACTTTTGATCAGTAATGTTCCTGGTCGGTGACGATTTGACATCATGTTCACACCTGCCACCTCAAGTCAATAATGTTTCTGCAGCGGCTGGGGTCAGGAATTGTGGGAATGATAGAGTCATGTGGTGACGTTGACCGAAGCGTGGTGGATGTCTAAGCCTGTTGGTATGCAGGTCTGCTGGATCAGAGCGCCGCAGTGATGGATATAGCTCAGGGTGTGAGTGGCCGCTTTGAAGCCTTGTTTCCATTACAGACGCTCTCACTCATGTTCTGAGTGTCTGTGGTTGTCAGACATTCATTAACCACAGCTTTGTGTCTGGACTCCTGCTGACATGTATATACTTGATGAAACTGTCACATTACAATACACAAGACATCAGCACTTTTGATTGCTTTTCTGATGAGCAATCTGAGAATGAGAAATGCTCTGGGCTAATCAAACAATTTGACAATGAAAGAAAAAAAATATTTTTTTTTCAATTTAAAGTGACAAAAAGGTTTACATATGTTTTTTTTATCTTTTACCTATTATGGTTATGGTTAAATAATTATGTTATATTTACTAAATAGGGCAAAATAAATAGAGCGAAATCATATAAAAGTGTCGCCAGGAGTGAAGATTTCTGTAAATTTTATATATACTGGCAATGTGAGGAAAAAGCTGTTTTGTAAACCTTCTTTGAAATATTTCTCAAGCATGACACTTTCACAACTATTATTGAGCAATTCCATAAAAAAAGTCAACCTTATCATGAAAAAATAAAGTTTTTACCAAAATAACAAAACCAATTTAAATTTGCTGATTAAGGTCTATATTTTATTGTTATGATGTGCTCTTGCCGAATTTTTAAGGAAATTGCTTTGTTTATCCATGAAATATGAGGATTGTGCCAATGGAAAATTTCATTTTCATCCAACCACATTTCATGCTTTCAAAAAAGGGGTTAATGACTAAATTTTTCATGCTTTATGTTAACAGTAAGCATTCTGCAAAAGGATTGGGGCCTGTAGTATAAATAATTACACTCACTTTTTCATAACATCACTGCCTTTTTAATTTATGAGCTACATATTTAAGACATCACGAAGCTTCAATCACGTGTCACGTCCGTAACGATTTAATGAAAAGTTTTATATTGTGTAATAACTATTATCACAAATAAAATGAAACTTTATATACAAAGCCAAAATATGTCCATGCTAATTATGATCGACAATTCATCTCAGGTCTTTGCTCTAAACAACCATAATTTTGCGTTACAGACGTGACCATTTTAAACTCCCTATTAATAGCCTATAAGCAAATGACTAGGGCATATTTGTTCATTATGATGCCGCATTACAATTACATAATATCCATACGTTATATCAAGAACTAAACATTTCAGTTAAACAAACCACTTCAGTAACATTTCAGAAATAAATGTTTAATAAAGAGAACATAACGATTTACATATTGCCGCATCTTGGCACATAATCTTGGTGTTTTGGCGATGCAGCATATAGCGGACCTTGTGTTGAGCACGTCTTCTTGTTTATTTTGTAGATAACTGACCATCAAATAATACATCAAATAATTAAGATACAATTTATACCAAACGAAATTCGTTTCAAGAAGATATTTTTCCCAAGAAAAATATATGAAATGTATATTTATTGTTCATGCCGTCTTACACAACTGTGCGGTCGGATGATTTGTTCCGTTCCGTGTAAAATAAGGATTTAATTAATGCTCCACTGTAATTGTTGTATCTGTCATATTTTTGCTACATTTTTATTAAAAAAATTATGTCTTGAGCATCTGATTTTTCCTCTGTGCAGATGTGCTTTTCTTTTCATGTCATTTGGCTTTCATCTCAGTCGAGTTCAGGCCAAGGTTTAAGTAAAACTGGCCACAATTTAGTTTGCCTGGCAGGGAAATATACATTTAAAATACATTAAATACAAAGGCTGGTTATTTTATAGCTACATAGTTGTGATTTTGTTGGACATTTTTTTCATGAGAAACTGCAAAGACAGCATTTATCCTGTTAAAAAGTGTTTCCTCAGCACTATCATGATCGCTCTGTGTAGGCTACATTGTAGCACGAAATCTTTACAAAGGGGAAATCTGGTGCATAGATAACAAATATCAATAAACAGCATGATCAACACAAATCATGTCGCGGATAAGTGCGAAAAAGCAAATGCAAACATTAAATAAAAGATTTCGTACCTGAACACTTCACGCAGAAGTGACCCGTAAGCATGTCCAACGCAATCTCTATAACGTTAAATCTGCTAATTATTTCTGCATACTTGCACGAAGCTCTCGCAGATTTGAGGCCCGCTTAATATTTCTTCAATCCAGCGCTCATGAAGCAATAACCTCCATGCATTTTGTCTTTTCCCACTGCTCAAAATGCGCACAATCCACACGTTTAAAAGACCGGTGATTGTGGTTCACACATGGGTCACGCTGCAGGCTCAGGCTCCAGCCGAGTTTTAATTTCATGCAAAGCATAAATATGCTTTTATTTTATTTATTAAATGACTATTTATAAAGATAAATTATCAAAGCGTCACAATTCATTTTCCAAGCGCTTTATCCAAAATCTAAGCACTTTTCAAACCTTTAAAATAGGCTTTAGCCTACATTAAAATTAAAACATTTCATTTTGCCGTTATTTTTTTTTTATGCCTGAACTTCATGGTTAAGGGGTAAGAAAAATATAAACAGATATTTCAATATACTGGTAACATATACTTTCTCTGAGTATATATGTTTCATTTTTTTACTGCAAATGTCACATCCATAACGCTGGAATCAGCCTATGACAGATTAATGTTTTGTTCATTTCACAGACACTCGTACACATGTACAGCAATGCGAGAAGTAATTTCCTCTGCTCTGGAATGACACTGAGTGAGTCCTAAGAAACGCACACACACGCACACATACACAGTACTCTGGGGACTCGCACACATAGCAGCAATTCACATCTGTCAGCAGACCTGGAGACTTTGATATTTAATATTTCATAGCTACACCATCTGTTGTCCATGTAATATTTATGCGGCTGGAGCTAATACCCCCTGTGCCCTTTACAATAATCTGAATCAAGACATAGACAAGTACACTTTTTATTCAGGATTTATGTTATGTTTGAAAAAAATCTTTTTTTTTTTTTTTTTTTTTTTTACATTTCCTAATTTGTTCATACACTACCTGACAAAAGTGACAACAAACAATAACTTGACTTCTAGTTTATTGTTTGGTTTCAGAAGTGGCATATATGAAAGGCAAAGGCCTCTAGATTACGCTTATTTTACCTAAATAAAATATGATCATGCCTTCATTTTTTTAATTATTTAATTAGGACAGTAAGGTCTGACTTTGCTTAGACCAAAGTCTTGTCACTTAACAGAAATAATGTACAGTATAGAATATAAAGTCATGGTGCAGTGGAAAAATAATTAATATTGTGTATGACTCCCATGAGCTTGGAGGACTGCACCCATACATCTCTGCAATGATTAAAATAACTTATTAATAAAGTCATTTGGAATGGCAAAGAAAGCATTCTTGCAGGACTCCCAGAGTTCATCAAGATTCTTTGGATTCATCTTCAATGCCTCCTCCATCTTACCCCAGACATGCTCAATAATGTTCATGTCTGGTGACTGGGCTGGCCAATCCTGGAGCACCTTGACCTTTTTTGCTTTCAGGAACTTTGATGTGGAGGCTGAAGTATGAGGAGGAGCGCTATCCTGCTGAAGAATTTGCCCTCTCCTGTGGTTTGTAATGTAATGGGCAGCACAAATGTCTTGATACCTCAGGCTGTTGATGTTGCCATCCACTCTGCAGATCTCTCGCATGCCCAATACTAAATGTAACTCCAAACCATGATTTTTCCTTCATCAAACTTGACTAATGTCTGAGAGAATCTTGGGTCCATGCGGGTTCCAATAGGTCTTCTGCAGTATTTGTGATGATTGGGATGCAGTTCAACAGATGATTCATAGGAAAAATCTACCTTTTGCCACTTTTCCAAATGATCTACTAGAAGTCTTTTGTCAGGTAGTGTGTGTATATATATATATATATATAAGGGGCAGTCGTGGCCTGGTGGTTAGAGTGTTGGACTCGTGATCCGAAGGTTGCTGGTTCGATACTCGGTACCAGCGGGAATTGGGGGTGGGGGGAGTGAATGACCAGCACTCTCCACCACCCTCAATACCACGACTGAGGTGAGTCCCTTGAGCAAGGCACTGTTCCCCCCCACTGCTCCGGGTGTGTGTTCACGGTATGTGTGTGTTCACTAACTGTGTGTGTGCACTTGGATGGGTTAAATGCAGAGCACAAATTCCAAGTATGGGACACCATACTTGGCCACACTACACTTCACTTCACTATATATATACACAGCGGTGTGGAATTTTTTTTTTGCCCACTTACTGATTTAGTATTTTTTTGCATGTCTGTCACTTTTTAATGTTTCAGATTATTAAACTAATTAAACTATAAGTTAAAGATAGCAGAAGTAAACGCATCATGCAGTTTTTAAATGAAGGTTTTTATAAAGGAAAAACTAAATCCCAAACTACATAGCCCTGTCTGAAAAAGTGTTCGCCTTTGTTGCTGTGGCATAACCTTAAAAAGGTGGTTCATGCTCAAAAATCGTCCAATGTGTCTAAATTACAACAAATCTGCAAAGATGAGTAGGCCAAAATTCCTCCACAGCACTGTAACAGACTTATTGCAAATGATTAAAAACACTTGGTTGCCGTTGTTGCTGCTGAGGGTGACCCAACCAGTTATTAGGTTTAGGGGGCAAACACTTTTTCAAACAGGACCATTTAGTTTTGGATTTGGTTTTCCCTTAATAATAAAAATCTTCATTTTAAAACTTATCTTTGACTAATATTTAAATTAGTTTGATGATCTGATCTGCCAGTGTTTGTCATTGGAAATAAGCAATTATCTTATACAGGCACCCAATAATTAAAGACTATTGATCATGCCTCCATAACATCTCAGATAATGCTTTTGCACACAAGACAAACACATCACACGTTGCAATCCTTTATGGCAATTAAAGCAGAGTCTAAATCATTGAAATTATCTTTATTTTAGATCTATATATAGTTTAATCATGGTTGATGCAATTAGTCATAGTGGTTGGTAAGTTAATTGTATAGATTTTTTGTGATCTTGGCAACAAGAACAAACCACAGACTGATGATTGTCTGAAAATGTCTGACAGCTAACCAGCTAACCAGGCTTTTATGCTGTCCTTTAGGCGCAAATAACCATGCATGCGGACTAAGATTATTTAGATTAGAGTTGTCAGTTGCATTTTTGCGGAACAACATTCAGGCTCTTACACAATTTACAGTAATTATTTTGCATATGTGGGTCAGGGTCATATGGGACCCATGCTCATAAATTCATGATGGAAGTAGATGTAAGCTAAAGGGTCTTTAATTAAATACAAAGGTTAAGAGGCGGAGGCAATGGTGCCACACGCCCAATATCCTCTCTATGAACGCCTCCTCATCAAATTATCTTATTTTAATGTGACATTTACCTCTTGGTCTTTTCCTTAAATGGTTATCTATTTAATATGCTTTATATATATTAGTTTCTCCATGGGTGAATACCATTCCAGATCATTTTGTCTCTGTTTAGACCTTTAAGGGCAGTTGTTAGAGAAGGTTTCTGTGGTGTTGTAACAAAAGTCATCCAGAACAGATGCAAAAAAAATACAGCCTAAACCACCATCTAGCATAAACACTTTGTCTTCATCTGAATGGGTTTGTAAGAGAGTGCTGTGGCTTTTATGGTAAATGTCTGTTTTATCATCACTGACCTCACTGTTTTTGACAAACACAAAGCTTGGCACTGGATGAGTCCAGAAAACCATACTAAACAGGATGTGCCTTTCAATAACCACTTATATGCTATGACATTTAACCAAAAGAGTGCTGGGAAAGTTTCTATAATTCGACCAAACTATTTTAATTTAAAGCATTAAAGCAAAAATTAAGCATGACCATGTGTGCTGGTTAGAACAAACTCCCTTTGAGCTATAAAAATATGCGATTCAAGACAAATCGGTGATTCATGTGCCTGTAGTGTGCAATGATACAGTTTAAAAAATGTAAACGGTCATCCACAGCTGTATGAATTACTTTTTATTGTGCATCTAAACATTCTTCAATATGTATTGTTGTTCTAGACCCAATTATCATTAATTGTATGGGGGGAAATTAATGTACCTAATATTTTGAGGGTAAAACACTTTCTTGTATGCCAGCTTGCTATGCCTATAGACAACTGCAAGCATTGTGTAGATCAGGGGTTCTCAATCTCAGTCCTGGCGGTCTGGTGTCCTGCAGATTTTAGCTCCAACCCCAATCAGACACACCCGGGCTAGCTAATCAACCTCTTACTAGGCTTTCTAGAAACATCCTTGCAGGTGTGTTCAGGCAAGTTGGAGCTAAAATCTGCAAGACACCGGACTGAGTTTGAGAACCCCTGGTGTAGATGATTTAAGCAAAAGTTAGAAATACTGTTGCTTTGTGGTGCTTTCAGCATTGCTTTGCTTGTCTTAGTGGCTCAACTATAGATACCTGTTGGTCTGTTTGTTGCCACAAACAGAACTGGAATTACAACACCTTTAATATACATTGCACCTAAAGGTACAGGCTTTCACTCACCGCTGTCTCTGATCTTTCTTCCTGTGGTGGACTTGCGGAGAAGGCTGCGCCCAGAGCTGAAAATAGTGTTCAGCTCATCAAGTGGGCTGGTGAGGGGTCTCCCATTGGCAGGGTTGAAGAGGAGTGGCGAAGAGGAGCAGGAGTGAGCTCTGCGGGGCTCTGGCCGCGACGTCTTTACTGGGGAGAAGGGAGGCTTGGAACTGCTTGGGGGTGTCTCTGCCAGACCGTGCCCCATTTTATGTGAGACTTTGGGGGATTCTGTGCTAGCCACAGAAGCTGCACGAGTCAAGGCCAAGAAGTTCGGCTCAGGGGGGAAGGGGAAGTGAGAAGGGGGGCGGTAGGGAGGTGGAAGTGCTGCTGGAGGAGGAGGAGGAGGGGGAGGAGGAGTCAGTGGTGGCGTGGACTTGTCTGGCATCAAGATGGAGAGACTTGGGGAAGAGTCAGCCCTTTGTCGGGTGTACTGGGGGGACAGCGGGCTGCCCCCGTCTTGACTGCTGTAGTTGAGATTGGTCTCGAACACTGGCAACTTCTTCACCTCCAGAGGGGTAAGGGGGGACTCATCTGATGCTGGAGAGCAGGTAACGGGAGATGGAGGGAAGACCAGAAGTGGTGGACGGTGTGGAAGGAGGTTGGGAAATGGAGCTGGGATGTCACATGGCATCCCGTCCTTGCCCTGCTGCTTTCCTCCAAGTGTGCCAGACTGCTCAATGAGGGTCACGGGCCTCTTAATTTCCAGCACTGGGGCAGGTAGAGGAGTGGGATTGACAGCTTCAGGCTTCACCACTGGAGTTGACATCATCTCATCATTTGGGAAGTATTTCATCTCTTCGTATACAGCCTCGCCTGGCTCTGGGCTATGAGTGTCAGCGAGACTAAGGGCCCGTGAAGCCCCTACCATTTCAATATACACATCCTCCTCATCCTGGCAGGGGTAGAGACTAAGCACAGAAGAATGGGGGCCATCTGCAGATGCTGCTCGCTGGATAAGGCCCAAGCAGTGGCCGCCTCTTACAAGGCTGACAAGTTTCATGTCTGTGGGTCGTGCAGGGGAGGGTACAGAGATCTCCTCATAGGAGCCTGTTAGTTTGGTATTAGGGCTGCGTTTGGGCTTAGGGGGTGGGATCTTCTTCATGGTGCTGTAGTCATCACTGTGAGGGCGTGGTTTAGCTAGAGCTAAAGACGTAGTTGGATGATGGATGAGTTAGAAAGGAAAGAAAAAAAAAATAATTTACTGAAATGCCAGGAACAGCACTGAATATTAAGATAGGTGAAGACATTTTTGCTTTGTTTAACAAAATGTTCACCACATGGCCAAAAGTATGTGGTCATCTGAATTATCACAATTATTTAAAAAATAAATACATTACTACTGCCTAAGAGCGTTAATTCAGCTTCAATTTGTTTCCCCTTGACATTGGAGAATAGATGCAGGAATGGATTGCCTCAGTGGGATTCCAGTTAGGGCGTCAGTTTATTTTTTACAGGTCAGTACATAATTTATACTTGTAGAGGTTTCCATATACTTTTGGCCTTGTAGTGCCTGTTTGAGTGGATATTTATACATACGATCAGAGGGAGATAGCTGGGTGTTTGGTGGGCTTTCCGACGGAGAGGCTTGACCCTCAGCTGGGCTGTCTTTGGGTGCAATACTCAGGCCTGCACTCACTGCCTCATATGATGCACTCAGACGTGTATTAGGGTCTCGTTTGGGTTTGGGAGGAGGTTGTTTTCGTGGGGAAGAAAGGCTTCCTCCATTGCCCTCATCAGTGGAATGTGGTGCAGGCTGAAGGGCTGCTTTGATTGATGCCCCAATGCTGGAGTGTACCAAGCTGTCCATTACCAGGGGGAGAGGCACAGAGCTGGAGCGAAAATGGCGGATTGGTCGGTTTCCCCCACGGTTGGCCACATCATTACCCCTCCCACTTTTTTCAACAACCCTAAACAAAAGAATGAACAATTACACACATTTAAATGGAGCATGATTTTTCTAGTGCCGATTCTGGTGTCTTCTACCATTTCCCAAATGTAGCAAGTCATTATTCATTAATATGTTCATTTTTTTAAATATTCACTCACTATCAGACTAGAAGCACATGTGCCCTCTCAAAGCATTATGGGCAGTGCAGGCGCTAAGCGACTGCCAGATTTGAGAAGATCAGTCTCAGCCTTCATAAAATCAATACACCAATGTCAAGCTGTCCATTGATATCTGGGAAGAGATTTCATTGTACTACACTAACTGGAATAGGTGTTTCCTTAACAATGAAGGTAAAATAAAATAATAACTGGGTTGTCAAGCAAGTAAAAATCAATAACCAGAATAACCAAAGAAATTTTTTTAAATAGTTAGTTCACCTCAAAATTAAAATTATTTTTAAAAAAAATTTCAACATTTTTATGTTGTTCCAAACTTATAAGACCTTTTTTAGTGTTCAAAACACAAATTAAGATATTTAAAGTGAAATTTGAATTGTCACTGCACATTGCATGTAAACGTGAGCAACATACTGACACTGAAACAAAAACGGTTAAATAGAGTCATTATTTTGTTTTATTTTATTTGTGCAAAAGTATTCTTGTATCTTTATAATACTGCGATTGAACCAATGAAGGCGCACGGTCTCTTTTGAGGATGTTTTTTTTGGATGAGTTTAGAACCTGTCTACGGAAAATGCATTCATTTCAATTGCATTCTTAAGACGAACAAAGGTCTCAGGGGTTTGAAATGACACAAGGGGTGAGAAATTAAAAACATAATTTTCATTTTTGGCTGAACTAACCCTTTAAAGACATTTTTTACCCTTATGATACCAAAAGATAATACAAATTAGCATCACATTAATGGATCTCAATTGGATAACAGAAACTAAAGCCCCAAAAGATTATTTACATTTTTGATTGTTTAAATCTAAGCTGCTTCCTGTAATGCTGTAATTTGACACGCACACTCTTATTTGATATTTCCTTTTTAATCTGGGTCTACCATCTGTTGTTCTCGGAGGAAAGGCATTAGTGTGTTGGGGTGGATGGTGTTCGGGAAACAGGGGGTGGTAGGGGGTTACAGTGACTTAAAACCCTAAGGAGATTTCAGTAACCCGGAGTGGGGGGTGGGTCTTATCTCTCTCTCTCTGATTAGCAGCATGGAGCTCCTCTTGACTCGCTGATTGAGTTTGCCACATCTAGATTAGCTATGAAACCCCCATCACTCAGTCACCTGGCACCTCCCTCATTTGTGATGCTAAAAGTGAATGTATGTGATGAATGTGTGTGTTTTGAAGAAGAAGAAGCCAACCCCCTTCATAAGAGCAGATGGTCATATACCATTCAATGGGCACACTAATACATGCATGTGTTCATTGCATTATTCTGTGAAAAAAACAAAAACAAATTGCTTCTTGCTAAACTACTACACCTTCCCAATGATATTAATCAACAGTTATGAATGATTATACACAAGCCAATCTAAATTGTGCATGTTTGAAAAGTTAAAATAAAGCTATATTAGTCTGATTTGTATCATGAAAACAAAAATCTATGTAATTGTAGTGCTTGAAGTTGTGGATTTTTTTGGTACCTTTTACCACTTTACCATTCATTATTTGCTAAACACAGTTTGAATTTGGATGAAGTTGAAGCCCTCCTATAAAATTTGTATTATTTTAAAAAAGAAATTCCAGAATGCTGTTTAAAAGAGACAATATATATTTTTTGTAACTAATTTCCAATAACTCATTTGTTTTGTCTTTGCCATGATGACAGCACGCAATATTTTTCTAGTTATTCTGTATATAAGATATAAGACAAGTATTGAACTTAAAATCAAACTAGATTAATTAATTAACTAGGCAGGTTCAATTAATTAGGCAAGTCATTTTACAACAGTGGGCTAATAATATTGACCTTAAAATGGTTTTAAATATGCATTTATTCTGGCTAACTAAAACAAATAATTTCTCCAAAAGATATATATATATATATATATATATATATAT
>CAIGQV010000001.1:983323-997396 GCA_903798115.1 Danio jaintianensis
ATGCTTTCTGCATCACCTCAGTTGAACTAAAAGTCCATTTGGAGCATATAGTGCAGACAGATCGAGTCAGTCTGACACATATAAGCGTCTGAGAAAGCACTGAGAAAGCACTTATGATATATATTTCCAGTGGAATGCCACGTCACCTCATTTGACCTGGCGGCAGAAATGGACTGAGCCAAAAAATAATAAAAAATCTAGCGCTGGGTGTATAGAAACATAAATATATGGGCACAGAAAGAGAGTTTAACAGATGGCTTGACCTCATTTAGGCTCTACATGTATGGCCCTCATGGGAAACATACTCAGGATATGAACTGCTTGATTTAAAAACAGACAGCAGGAACAGTGAAAGCCAACATTTTTTAATAGGTTACATTTATTACCCTACCGCAATGAAATGGAAAATCAATATAATAAATCAAGTATATTTATTTTATTTTTTTTTAAGTTACAAACTAAATGTTCCTTTTCTTATTATTTCATCAGTTTAATGTGTTCAAACGTCTAAAAAACCCCTGAAACATATTGCATTTATTTGTTCACAAAATGCACTGTATTACAATTTAGAAACACAGTGTTTTATTTTGATATATTTTAAACTGAATTTTCAGCCTCATTGATTCGATCACATGGTCTTCAGAAATCTTTCTAATATTCTGCTTAAGGAGCATTTATTAATATATATGTAACATGTAAATATTAGTATGTTAAAACAGTAGTGCTTGATATTTCTGTGGAAACATTTTGGGGATTTGTTGATTAATTAAGGGTTTACTCTTCAAAATAGACCATGTTACTTATACTGTGCAGTTTAATTAAATAGGGTCATTAAAGTCAAATTTAGCTGCAAGCAGCAATTTATGGGTCAAGCAGTCTAGATGCAGAATGACAGCAAGCACCAGACCAATTGGACAAACAAACAAACAGTAAAGATATTAGGAGATTATTTTAAGCAAAATGGTTGAAAACTCATATATTCAGTTAATTACAATGTATTTAATAATAGTTAATTATATAATAATGTGGTGTGCTCAGTGAAAGTACAATTACGCACAAAGTTTGGTGTTAATATGTTAATAATAATTTGTTTCTGTCATCGGGATGACCCGAGGAATAATTTGTGACCAGTTTCATTACAATAATATTATGTAATCAAAAGTAATTAGCAATTGTAGAAATGTCACATTAATGATCAAAGTGTTGCAGAGATACAGACTCAGTTTAGCATCATGCCAGTACATTTGGTAATACAGTAAACAAAAAACCTTTCACATATCAACACATATTACATGACTTTTTGTCAGGATGGTCCCAATTTGGTGAATATTTAACCAATGGTCTAGGAGGAGTTCGGAAAATATTTAAATGGCAGACAGGAGGTTTGGCTGATTATAGCAAGATTATATAGTGTTTTTATCATGATACAAGGAATCTATCAAGATCTATCCAATGACAATAAGGAGAATGTAGCTAAAGTTATTAGAATTTTATTTAAAAACATCCAGGAAGAAGAAGGCCAACAGATATAATAGATGCCTTTGCTTTGCTTGGCCCCTAAATGTGATGCCACCCCCGGGCATCACTTTTGACCACTTCTTTTGTGTGACTCAAATTACACAACTTTCTCACAAATAGTTAGAAGGATGATGAAGAAGAAGAAGAAGAAGAAGGAAGAATAAAGAAGAAGGAAGATGAAGATGAAAGAAGAAGAAAAAAAGAAGAAAGAAGGAATTAGAAGGAAGAAGAATAAGGCCAACAGATATAATAGATGCCTTTGCTTTGCTCGGCCCCTAAATGTGATGCCACCACCGGGCATCACTTTTGGTCAGTTCTTTTGTATAGGTCAATGCTCAATTGACCAATGCAATTGGTCAAAAGAACATGGGCTGTATGTATGGTTTTACTACTGATAACAGAGAGTGATTTATAGTACAATCACTGCAGCACTTGTTGTAGGGTTGAGTATAATCTCACCTGCTCAGGAAGCTGGAGAAAGACAGTCGCACTGGGTATCCATAGCGGATCATGCGGACCATCTCCAGAACCCCCACATACTGGAGCTGTGAGGACACGTGGAAGCTGTCGAACACATCTGGCTTACTGGCATTGTTGGGTCTGACACACTGAATGAAGTGGGGCGTGCAGGACTGCAGTTTACTGGTGATCTCACACAGAGAGTTCTGGAAGGAGGAAGAAGAGCGGCAGAAAAAGACAAGTATGAGCTATTGTTTACATAACGTTACATACTGATACATCACTTTGTCTCAATGACTGCATTTTCTTCCATTTATTTAGCATCGTGAGTCATGGTGAATCCTCTCACCATCTGTCACCAACAGAACACGCTTTTTGAATAAGTATAGCGCAGTTAAAAATATTTTGGGTTATTTAAGGAGATTTTTTTTTTTCAGTCACACAATTCTATTAATAAATCATTAACTATATCTTTTGTTTCTAATTTGCTACTTATTAATAGTTATGAATACAGTAGTTAGGTTTAGGTACTGTGTAGGATTAGGGATGTAGAATAAGATCCTGCACAATATGTACTTTAAGTACTAATAAACAGCCAATATCTTAATAACAGGCAGGTAATAAACTACTAGTTAATCTTGAGAATTGGTACTTGTACTAAATTTTGGTAATGGTTTATAGTTTATCAAGTTAAACTAAAACATAAGACAATGAGAAATAGTGCCTTGGCCATGGGCAGAAATGAGTACTTTCGAGTCTGGTTTGTTTATTTTTACACTATATTTTGCTGTATGAATATCTAACCATACAGTATATGAAAATAAATAACAGGGACTCTGCTTTTAAACCAAAACAAACAATAACAAAACCTTTTTTTTTTTTATACAGTCTTTAATAATACTAGAACGCAAGTTTCATAAAGAGGTATTTTATTCAAAGACTATGGGCCCTATCAAACACCCGGCACAATAAGGCCTAAGACGTGTATGGCACGATTTGTTGCTATTTTCAGACCAGCGCAACTGTAATTTTCTCATTTTGCACCACGTTGTTTAAATAATCCATTTGAGCTACTTTGTGGACTCATGGCTGTGCTGGTCTAAAAAGGAGATGTGTTAAGGCGCATTGTTGGCACATTGCTATTTTGAGGAACTGAAATAGACTGCGGGAGGAGGCCTCGGAGAAGACCCAGGTCACGCTGGCCTGGGAACGTCTCGGGATCCCCCCGGAGGAGCTGGAGAAAGTGTCTGGGGAGAGGGAAGTCTGGAGTTCTCTCCTAAGACTGCTGCCCCTGCGACCCGGCCCCGGATAAGCGGATGAAAATTAGATAAGATGAGATGAAGTAGACTGTGCCATTGACCAACTAAAAGCTGGTCTAAAGTCCAGCGTTATGCAGCCCATGCTGGTTCAAACGCGTACACATTGCTTAATACACACAAGATGTACAGCAATACAAAAATATCTTTACATATGAAAAAAAAATTAAAGGATTAAATTGTTACAAAATTTTTTATTTTATACATAAATATAAAAAAAAACACTACCTCCATGCCTTCTTCAGCTTGGCGGGGCTTTTTATTAAGTTTATTCATGACAATTTGCATTTGTGATGGTTTTTTATCACTGTACTATAAAAACATTGTCATTTCAGAGCTCAAACCTTTCTTGTAAATCTAAAAACAGCTTATATTGAAGCCAGTCTGCAAAAACGACAGCTTGTGGAATGAACACCACCTCCACAGAAGATCAACACCTGCTTCGACAGCACTTCCTGTTTAGCCCTGCTCACCAATTCATACTGTAGGTAAATAACAAGAGGCAAAGGCAGTCTACATAGAAACCAAATGATAAAGATGACTGACAGGACAACATACCCTATGTACAGCTAAGTGGACAGTCTTTGCATTGCCTTCCTTCTATTCTAAACAGTAGCAAAGAGTGCATGAATATTATTTTTATGGCGTTCCAGGCCACTTCAAGAAACTCTATATTAACCCTTTCACACAGAAGTTTTAAAGGTCCCATGAATTTAAAATCATGTTTTTAGATGTTAGTATCAGTATTGTTATTTTTTAGGATATCTATAAGCTACTGTGCTCCAAAACAGTGACAAAACCCGCGTTTAGAAGATATAAAACTGAAATACACATGTAAGGCTTTTAATTTGTCACTTCCGCCTAAATGGATCAACGTTTTATTTCACGTCACCTCATACTTCAATTTCTCATCAAATTGTGACCCATCACATGCTCTCTAGTATCTGACATGCCCCACCCCCTTCAAAACGCTTCACATTTGATGTGCTTGAGCTTAATCACTCTCACTGGCAGAGCAGTGATAAAGCAAAACACTATTGGTTGTTTTATAAAAAGGGGAGGAGCTACACTATGTCCCACCCTCTCTTCGTGTTTCGGTTGAGATTGTCAAACATCGAATAAAAATGCACATTTCAAAGCACTTCACAGGACCTTTAAATACTGTTTTTTAATGTGACCATTACTTAAAATGCGTAACTGTTCAGTATTTTTAGATTTCAATGGCATCACATGTTCATCACATGACATGCCACTGCCCTAACAGCATTGTATGATTTAAGCATACATTGCTTTTTGTTTCTTTTTCCTTTTTCTGCAAATATTCACAAACGTCCTAATTATATTGTGAAATATCCAATATTGCAATTTTCAAATATATGAAAGAACACAAATGTTGTCATTTAAACAGTTAAGCAATCATATTATTTGATCTATGACACCATGTTAGCCAGGCTGCATTGGAGATATTATAACTGCAAGATTTACAACATGTTATTTCATCAACTTCTCCTGAATTACATTAAACTAAGTGGCTGTTTAACTGGAAGAAGAATAGAGTATATGGTATAGTAACCTAAACAAGTGTGTATCTGTTGACAGATTAAGTGTAAAATGATCATCATTGCAGTCTTCCAAAGACACCAGCATGTAGTCGTGGCCTGGTGGTTAGAGTGTTGGACTCGTGATCCGAAGGTTGCTGGTTCGATACTCGGTACCAGCGGGAATTGGGGGTGGGGGGAGTGAATGACCAGCACTCTCCACCACCCTCAATACCACGACTGAGGTGAGTCCCTTGAGCAAGGCACCGTTCCCCCCAACTGCTCCCCGGGCGCCGCAGCATGGCTGCCCACTGCTCCGGGTGTGTGTTCACGGTATGTGTGTGTTCACTAACTGTGTGTGTGCACTTGGATGGGTTAAATGCAGAGCACAAATTCCAAGTATGGGACACCATACTTGGCCACACTACACTTCACTTCACTTCACTTCACTTCACTTCACTTCATTATAATGTCTGGAATGCAAAACAAACATGATACGTTTCGATTTTTGGCAATCAACGCACACATCTTTCTCTGGCTCAGCATCAGTTATCACAGAATAGCCGTTTTGAATTTCACAGATGATTATGTGTAAAAAGGCAGCACAGTGGTTAGCACTGTCGCCTCACAGCAAAAAGGTCGCTGGTTCGAGTCCCGGCTGGGCCAGTTGGCATTTCCCCCACAGTCCAAAGACATGCGGTATAGGTGAATTGGGTAAACCATTGGCCATAGTGTATGAGTATGTGTGTGAATGTGAGAGTATGCGTGGGTGTTTCCCAGTTCTGGGTTACGGCTGGAAGGACATCCACTGCGTAAAACATTTGCTGGAATAGTTGGCGGTTTATTCTGCTGTGGCGACCCCTGATAAATAAGGGACTAAGCCGAAGAAAAATGAATGCATGAATCATGTGAAACACTGAATGTTCTTGTTTTGTCATTTTTTAGAAACTTTTAACACCTACTAATGAAAACAAAACATGCAAAATTATAAAAAAACAACAACATAAATAAAAGTATAAAAATCAATAAATGCATGTACATACACATACAATATTAAGGTATCAAAACAATGGTAATTAAATAGCAGGTGATACAAGATAAAAAATATTCGTATCAGCTTCCTAATAAAAAAAAACAAAAACACTTTTCAGGTTTTCTCTTAACTATATACAAACACTGAATGTTCTAATCACACCGGTAAACTCCAGGAACCAGCTTAGTATAATCACCCCCCCGTGTGATCGCACACTTGAAAGGACAATGCTGTTCTGACTATATTGGATCTGACAGTAATGCTGCACCACACAGATGTTTTTATGACATGGCCACTATTGATTTGCTATTAAAGATCGCTCAATATGTACTTAGCATCTATGCATTTTTAACCTAAAAACACAGCGGCGTCTATGAAGGATGAGGGTATACATGCAGGAGTATACATTGGTGGCACACAGCTGTCCTTTCCATCTTTTGAAAATGTTTATATATGCAAAACTGTTCAATCATACCAACTGGCATTTACTTCAGAGTCAGCAATACACCAGGCCTGTGCAGACAGTGTGTTCTGATGTCGCAATGGGACAGTTACTTAAAAAATTTTTTTTAACCAAAATAGCAGCTAAATAACCCCTTTAACGGTCATACAACTTAATACACAGTTTCACACAGCATATACAGTGCATCCAGAAAGTATTCATACTTTTTCATGTTACAGCCTTATTCCAAAATAGATTAAATTAATTTATTTCCTCAAAATTCAACACACAATACCCCATAATGACAATGTGAAAAAATATTTTTTGAAATTGTTGCAAATTTAATAAAAATAAAAAACTTAAAAAATCACATGTACATAAGTATTCACAGCCTTTGCCGTGAAGCTCTAAATTGAGCTCAGGTACATTCTGTTTCCACTGATCATTCTTGAGATGTTTCAGCAGCTTAATTGGAGTTCACCTGTGGTAAATTCAGCTGATTGGACATGATTTGATAAGGGATACACCTGTCTATATAAGGTCCCAGGGTTGACAGTGCATGTCAAAGCACAAACCAAGCATGAAGACAAAGGAATTGTTTGTAGACCTCCGAGACAGGATTGTCTCAAGGCACAAGGCTGGGGAAGGTTACAGAAAAAGTTCTGCTGCTCTGAAAGTTCCAATGAGCACAGTGGCCTCCATCATCCGTAAGTGGAAGATGTTTGGAACTACCAGGACTCTTCCTAGAGCTGGCCGGCCATCTAAGCTGAGTGATCTGGGGAGAAAGGGCCTTAGTCAGGGAGGTGATCAATAACCTGATGGTCACTCTGTCTGAGCTACAGCGTTCTTCTGTGGAGAGAGGAGAACCTTACAGAAGGACAACCATCTGTGCAGCAATCCACCAATCAGGCCTGTATGGTAGAGTGGCCAGACGGAAGCCACTCCTTAGTAAAGGGCACATAGCAGCCTGCCTGGAATTTGCCAAAAGGCATCTGAAACTAAATTCTTTGGTCTGATGAGACAAAAATTGAACTCTTTGGAGTAAATGCCAGGCGTTACGTTTGGAGAAAACCAGGCACTGCTCATCACCAGGCTAATACCATCCCTACAGTAAAGCATGGTGGTGGCAGCATCATGCTGTGAGGATGTTTTTCAGCGGCAGGAACTGGAAGACTGGTCAAGATAGAGGGAAAGATGAATGCAGCAATGTACAGAGACATCCTGAATGAAAACCTGCTTCAGAGTGCTCTTGACCTCAGACTGGGGCGACGGTTCATCTTCCAGCAGGACAATGACCCAAAGCACACCGCCAAAATATCAATGGAGTGGCTTCACAACAACTCGGTGAATGTCCTTGAGTGGCCCAGCCAGAGCCCAGTTCTAAATCCTATTGAACATCTCTGGAGAGATCTGAGAATGATCTGAAAAATTCCCAAAGACAGGTGTGCCAAGCTTGTGGCATCATATTCAAAAAGACTTGAGGCTGTAATTGCTGCCAAAGGTGCATCACCAAAGTATTGAGCAAAGGCTGTGAATACTTATGTACATGTGATTTTTCAGGTTTTTATTTTTAATAAATTTGCAACAATTTCAAAAAACTTTTTTCACATTGTCATTATGGGGTATTGTGTGTAGAATTTTGAGGAAAATAAATGAAATTAATCCATTTTGGAATAAGGCTGTAACAAAAAAATGTGGAAAAAGTGAAGCGCTATGAATACTTTCCAGATGCACTGTATAATTATGGGGTGAAGAGATATCAATTTGAGACTAAACAATTTTAGTCTTATCTATAATCTATTACAGTATACAAAACAATCCTAGCATTTTCAGTATGATTAATAAAATTGAATAAATATGTATTACATGCCAGTGTAAACATTTTTTTTTTGCAAAGCCCAGCACATGCATGCATATGTGAGTGTACTGTATTTACAAGTCCAAAAAAAAAGGCTTGCTCTGAATGATGATGTCATAGGTCCATGCTGAGTCAGCAGTGTCGGCAATAAGCCTGCCATCGTCATGTGCCATTTCTACTGACGCCAGTCGACAGAAAAGCGATGAGGAAAGACGGCGCCGCGGGTCGTAACGCATACAATCAGCCATTCAAAGGAATAAACGAAAAAAGCTGCCAATTATGGCTGCTCTGTCGTTCCATGAGGGCAAAACACTAATGAAAAACACATTAGACTCGATGTTATTTATTATTGTTGAAGGATCTCACGTCGCTCGTCTGGGAGCTATTTAGGCATGGATAAATAACGTGTGTGTTTGTGTGCATGGAGTGTGCTTTATGATGTAATCTGTGCTGAACAGAGAGGGCAGATTAGAGAGGAACACTACGTGCTCTTCCCCGCTATAACCCTTAGATCTCCTGCTGCAGAAATCAGGTCACATATTGTTAGAACGTGCAAGAATGAGCACATAATGTACATATGTTTACCTGTAAACTTTTGCTGTGAGAATGAGGTCATGATGAAAGCCAGGGCACGTCTGAATGTGCGCAGGAATGTGACGCTTCTTTAATAGGTGGGTGTGTTAGGAAGCCCTATTCGCATTGGTTGAAATAGAGTCATGAGAGAGTCAATAATGGGGATGGGAATCTGAGGAAACTGTTGTTTTGCAAGCTATATACAGCGGGGATAATAAGTATTGAACACACAATGTTTTTTCCTGGGAATAATATTTCTAAAGGAGCTGTTAACTTGGAATTGAACCAGATTTTGGTAAAAACCTAAACACTAAAATAAAACAAAACAAAAAAATCTGAATAATTAGTTATGTGTAATAACAAAGTAATGACACAAAGAGAAAGTATTGAACTACTGAAATGTATTTAATACTTTATATAAAATACTTTTTTTAATGAGTGGCAACTTAAAGACGCCTCTCATATGGAGAATGAAGACACATGCATTGCTTAGTGTAAATATCTTGATGGTTCTGTGGGTCTCGTCTATCAAATCTGAGCTTGATTTTGTATTTTCTATTGGATTCAAGTCAGGTGATTGGCTGGGCCATTCTACAGCTTGATTTTCTTTCTCTGAAACCAATTGGCAGTTTCCTTGGCTGTGTTTTGGATCACTGTCTTGCTGAAATGTCCCCCCTGGTTTCATCTTCATCATCCTGGTAATCATGTTGGACTGAAGCAGCTAATATTAGATATTAGGGTTGCTGAAGAACTACTGAGAGATTTCAGCTGCTGTCTGGGCTTTAACTGCCTTTCTACACCCCCTTTCTTCATGTGTTCAATACTTTTTCCCTGTGTCATTTTATTTTGTTACACATAACTTAATTTGTAAACTAATTAGATTTGTTTTCTTTGCATATATAGATTTCTTTGGTTGTTATCAACATCTGGTGAAAATTTCAAGTCAACAGCACATTAGAAATATGTTTTCTGAGAAAAATGGAGACATATTCAATACTTATTTTCCCCACTGTATTTTAGAATGCACACCTAGTACTGTTCAGAAGACGCGATGAGTTTTACCAAAATATATATTTTTATATATTTTGCTTTAGCATTAATTTTAAATATTATTAGTATTAGATAGTATTATTATTATTTTCTAGGTTTACAGAAATCGAAAGAGGACTGTTTCAAAATATAAAAGCAAAATGTCTTAAAATAGTTTTTACACCATTGAAAATTTGCAAGAGAGTAAAATGGAACCTTTTCATAAGACAGTGATGATGCATTTAATGGTCATCAGCATCATAAATCCTCAATTTTTAATATAAAAAAACATGTACATATATAAAGCTATATTTTGTTTTATATAATATTTTTATTCAACTAGTTAACCCTTATGCGAGGTGTTTGTAATGCAGCGTCTATGTGCGGGACAGTACATTTGATATTGTTCTCTCTTCTGGCTGCCGATATCAGTCTCACCCATTTTTTTTTATTTTTTTTGAAAGTCATGAAAACACTATCGTGGAGTTTTTCATTTTGTTATTTGAGCAAATTCGAATGCAAAAAATTAAAAACAAATGAAAATATATATTTATTGTACTCTCATTCACAAGTCTCCATTTATGTAATCGCAAATATACTAACACAGAAATATTGATTTTAAAATTGTGAATATTGTGTGGTATTAAAACTTTAGAAAAAGTTTTAGGAAAAGAACATTTCTATTTGAATATAGGTTAAAATATAATGTTTCATTTTGTGTTGATTTTGCACTCAAAAAAAAGTTTTTTTTTTATTTCTTTTTATGCATTTGTTTAGATAGCTATTCCAACCCAAATCAATTAATACTGTATATACACTTCCTCTCATAAAGTCATTAATTTTAGATTTTGAGATTTAGTATAGTCATGAATATGTATGTAAAGCAATGTTGATGTGTTTGGTCTTGTCGGCATAGATCTGTTACGCTGCTGCTGCTGCTGCTGCTTTGATTATTGGTGCAAAGCAAGTACCAACACTTGCTACAGCCAGTATATTCACAGAGATTTGAACACACTGCTGCTACAAACATCTATACACAGGTGGAGCTGGGGTAGAGGAGGGTCTCCGAAAACACCATGTAGTTGATGAAGTAGTAGGAGCAGATTAGATATGCCTAGCAGCCTGAGCGACATTATTTACCTATATGTGGCTCTTTTTGGATTCTCAGAAGCTTTAGAAATTAAAAATGTGAAACAGGAAATACATTGTTTTTGTTTACATCCCTCAAAATGGTCTATACAAGTAAACTGAATTTGATGAATTTCTGATCAATTAAACGGTAACACTTTGCAATAAGGTTGTATTAATGTTAGTTATTGTATTTACTAACATAAACAAGCAATGAACAATCAATGTATTACAGTATTTTTTCATCTTTGTTAATGGCAACCCCTGATAAAGAAGGGAATTAACTGAAGGAAATGTTAGTTCATGAAAACACAATTGTTCATTGCTAGTTCATGTTAACTCACGTTACATGAAGTATGAATATGAATAATAATGCATTAGTAACTCACAAAATGTCACCTCAAATTGCAAATAAGTGTAGCTAAAGTTGTAATTAAAATGCAAAAACAACTTTAACTTAACTAAGTCAATGAATAATTCCTTCCAACAAGCAAAAAATAACCCAAGCAAACAAACACACACCTATAAATATAATATAACACTCATGAGCTATATTGCAGTCTTCACTAAACACTGAGATCGCTTCAACTGAGCCAACAGAGGACTAGCAAACTAGCATTATTACGTGGCTGTCTGGAATACTCAACTCTAATTGGTCAGTCGAAATATTTCAAAGGTATGTTATTCCAGGATAACAACCGCTAAATAACACAGGCTCTTTTTAACACAGGCTCGGGAATTTTGAATCACATTGACCGTCAGTGAATACAATCAAATCCATATAGTTACATCCACATTCATCAGGGTTTCTGCAAGTTTCACAAAGTAAAATGTAAGACATATTTAGACATTTTTGAGACCATTATGAATGAAATTTTAGACTTATACAAGGCTAAATCAGTTGGAAAATATTTTCACTTGCCCTATCAAAAATTGATTATAATTTAATACATTTAATAATACAATAATAATTATTTAATAATAAGAAATCTAGGTCAGGTCAGTATCTTCAGCAGGAAATAAATGGAGAACTTTTAAACAAATGTTACTGTAAGGAAAGTAATTAAAAGTTTTTGTGTTTAAATAAAAAAGTGAAAAGTTTTATTAAGATTGGGATTGTTGGTGATTGTATGGGTGTTAAAGGCCAGATTGGGTAGCTATACATGAACAAAGGAAAATTAAGACCTGTTAAAAAAATAATTTAAGACCTACAATACAATATTTCAATAGATTTAAGACTTTTTAAGGCCTAAAATGTTAACATTTTAAGACTTTAAGACCCCGCGGATACCCTGATTCATACTTGTGTGTCACACTGTGGTTTTTGACTCTTTGGTGCCGTCTTGTTAATTAAGAATATATAAGTTAGTATACTTTATTCAGCCAGTTTCATTTCTGTCAGCTTTGTGCTTTTGACTGTTTGGTGCCATCCTGTGGCTAAATGATTCACAAGTTAGTGTATGCTCCATCAGCTCTTTTAGTTTCTGTCAGATTTGTATTTAATTAATAAACTATTTTAGCTCAGAATAATGTTTTGTGCATTATTTTTATGCTTTGTGGCAAGTAGCCATGTAAAAAGCGGGACAAAGTACATTCAGGATAGTTGTTTTTGCAGAATAAAGCTAGTTGTATACAACAGTGTTCTGTTTCATGTCGACCTGCCAATTAGATAGATTTTTCTCTATAATAACAACCCCTGCATGTACTTTATCCCTAACTTCACTAATGAAACCTTATTATAAAGTGTGACCACTTAAACCTGTTTTAGCAAAGAGACCCAGAAATCTAGAGGCTCTGTAAGTGTGAGTTGCAGAAGTCGAGCTGTTCTCTCCCACAGTAACAGTGAGTCTGCTGTTCATTCATACATAATCCATCCAAAATCACCCACCCTGATCACTAAAACATCAACAGGACAAAATCTTTCCACCCCACAAACCACACCATGTCTGTGAGAGCAGCACAACACTAGAGCACTTTTAAAACCGCAAACACATGGGCCTTCAAGATGTCTAGAACTATTAGATGTCAGGCAACTTTTTGGGCTTTTTTAGGGCATCCAGAAACAAGTATGGTCTGCATCTGGATGGTCTGGGTCAGTTCGGGTCAGTTGGGATCTGGTGGTGGACTGAAATGGACTCTTACCTTGAGTTGCACTGCAACAGTGATTGGTCCACAGCGCTCCAGTCTCTGGAGGAACGACGTCGCTCCCTTTTTCTTCAGCAGCTGCACACACAAGCAAAAACACTGTTAGATTTAGTTTTTAAAATGATTCTTTTTGACATCCAGCTGTATACATTGTAAAAAAAATGATGGGTTCCACACAATTCCTTCCTTCATTCTATCCCAACACAAATCAATTAAGTTAACGTAGTATTTTTTTACAAATCTAAGTGGATTGAACATAAAAGAACACAAAAGAAGCATAAGAATTGTGTTTTTTCAACTCAAGTAGTTTGAACAAGCAGCACAAGCATTTTTTTGAGTGTATAAGTAGAATAAGTCATAACTGACAAAAAGTAACACCAGCTCAAAATTGAAAAAATATTTTAGGGACTCGCAAGTTGTAATGTACGCTACACTTGACAACTGTTGTTAAAGACGGGAATTAATTTCTTTCTCATTGATTTTTAGATCAATATGATACAAAATAATTAAATCACTGTGATATACAAGTTAGGTAAAACAAACAAACAAAACGGTTTATGAATTGATTACCAAAATAAGTACATTTCCTAAAATGTGTCATTTATATTGGAATACTAACTACAATTGTCAATATATAATTTGTAATTAGTAATGGATTACATTTTCTAAAGGAATAGTTCACCCAAGAATGAAAAAACAAAACAAAAAACACTTATTTATTCACCCTCTTGTTTGAGTTTATTTTTTTCTATTAACCACACAAGAACACTTTATGAAAAATGCTCTGAAAAACATTGTTAATGGCTACCAGATTTTAACATTTTTCACAATGTCTTCTTTTGTGTTAAAAAATAAATAAATAATTAAATAATAACAATAGACTGCACGGTGGCACAGTGGGTAGCACGTTCGGCTCACAGCAAGAAGGTTGCTGGTTCGAGCCTCGGCTGGGTCAGTTGGCGTTTCTGTGTGGAGTTTGCATGTTCTCCCCGTGTTGCCGTGGGTTTCCTCCGGGTGCTCCGGTTTCCCCCACA
>CAIGQV010000001.1:1002396-1061769 GCA_903798115.1 Danio jaintianensis
CAAATGAATGTTAAAAATTTATTTTTCAAAAGAAATGTTGCTAGGGTAGTATAAAAAGTTGCTCAATCTAGCAATCAAATTGCTGAGTTGGCAACATTGGAGTTAAGGTCTTTGCACACTGAAGTCCAAATATATATATTTTTTTTAAGTTCGTCACATACACAAACCTTGCACGCTGAGTTCGATGGGTATTAATCTGTTGCGAAAAAACTCAAAACATTTGGAGTCAATTCAAGCAGTGATGCTTTGTTCTTCCCTCTCTTCTTCAAAATAGGAAAACAAAGAGGCATATATATTGTGTTCATCCAATACACTGCATGTAGAGGAAGGAGTGTTCACCTGCTTATCAAACAGCTACGCTGGATTATCCTGAAACGCATAGTTTATTTCAGGAAATCAGTGGAACTGCGATACTTTGCTTGTGATACTTCACACATTTCCATCTGTAAAGGAATCCTGAACAGACAGGGGCAGTATGTCAACATACACTGTAAAAAATGTTGGGTTCCACACAATTGATTTGTGTTGGGGAAAACATGAAGAAATGAAGTTAGCTTATTAGCTTTTTACAAATTTAAGTGGATTTAACATAAAACAATTAAGTAGTCCCCCCCCAAAAAAACCTCAATAATTGTGTTTCAGCTCATTTTAAATAAGAACAAACAGCAAATGTTATTTTTTGAGTTCATACACGCACACAGACAGACACAGCGGCAGGGGTGCACGACAAGCACTGATTTCAACACTCTACAGCTACAACCGCCACATTCTGTCTTTATATTACGCACCTTTTAAAAATGTTTTTCATAAAGTGATCTGTAAACTCAAGGTTCAAGTATCAGCATTCTGGATTTTGCCTTTCACTTTTACGGTGGCTCTGTACTGTCAAAACTCTTTTTCAGATGCAAAACAACTTTTAAAAATCTAACCCGATCCATATTTATTTTATTTTACTAACGGAAGAAAGTTCCATAGTCACTGTGTCAATATACGATTGACACAATCTGAGGTTGAATTTATTTTTTAATATGCAAACATTTCAGACGAACATTTCAGATTCAGTATATAATAACCAACGCTATCTCACGGCAATTCATAACTTTTTGATTTAGTGGATAATTCGTATGAATTCGTATGATCCCATTCGTACAATTTAGTATGAATTGTTTATCCTCCAATGATGGTTGGGTTTAGGGTTGGGGTTGGGTGCCAAGCCTCCTTTTTAAATTCGTACATTTTCGCACGACTGAACTTGATTAGCCACTAAACTGACTAAATGTAAAATAGTTACGTCTTCTTGTGAGATCAGGCTGGCAATAACCTTTACTAAGGGTGCTTTCACATCTGTGGTTCGGTTCATTTGGTCCGGAAGGCAACAAATGATACATTGTAGCATTTTTCTGCCATCTTTGGGTCCTTTTCACACCACACTGATTGCTTTGGTCCGAACCAGTTGAAAAGAACCAAAATGCAGTCATCTGACAAAATCCACATCACTCATTGGCCAGATGTTATTGAACGTATTTCCTAAACTGCTTTTCGATTGCTCAGAATTAACGTGTGGGAAAATGCCAATGGAACTCCCGCAAGTAAACAAACGCTCTTTTACTATGGAGGGACGGCTGCGCTGGCAATATAGTTTGTATACATCATTTTAGACAAACTATACATTTCGAGAATGAAGCACGGCTGCGGCTGGAAAACAATGTTTTAATGCATTGCAAACAGCGAAGGCACATCGCAAGTCACTTCAGGAGGAGGCGTGAATTAATTTAGCTAAACTGCGACATGGTCATCTTCCGGAAATATTACCAACGATCCATCAGGTAATGTTTTTCCCTCTCTCTTTGTTTAAAATTGTTTGGTAAAGCGCTGTCAACAAATATTTTTCCTCCACATTCCATAATGCAGAGCACATCGGACTACGGCAGCTGGATTAGTCCAAGGCGCAGTACTTTTTGGGGTTGGGTCTGTTTTAGATCGCATCACCGCTCCAGGGTTAGTTTGAAAACGTACCAAGACCACCTCTTCAAAGAGGTCTCGGTACGCTTTTTGGGTCCGCATTTGGTGCGTACTCGAGTACGATTGCTACATTCACACCTCCCCAAACGAACCACACCAAGAGGGAAAATGAACTCTAGTGCGATTCAACCGAACTAAATAAGGCAGGTGTGAAAGCACCCTAAGGTCCTCGTTCAGCACCAAAACTCATCTTCTTGCACCTGTCTTTTCCTTATAGCTCACGTCACCTTCCAGCAGTTGTATGCCAACAAATTCATGCTGTTGCTTGATTGAGAGCAACACTTTACAATAAAAACAGAGCGCTTAAGAAATAATGGAACTGATTTTATGTTGACAAAGGAAACAGGACCGGCTAGTGTCTGCATTCAGAATAAAATGGCGCATATAAACACCACATGAATAGAATCTCATGTTAACACACAACCAAGTCTTTCAATCAAAATGATTTTAATCAGAATATAAAAAAGGTGTACATGTAAATGTGGCTAGTGATAATAAAAGAAAGCACTGGATTGAATTACGGAGTGAGTGTGATTGAGAAAGCCAGCAAACCCAGAGTGACGCATCTCTGTGTGTTTTGTGTTTTCTCTGAATGGGATTTCTGAAAGCTGATCAATGGACTGCATGTATTTGGGGTAACGCTGTCTAATTTAGGTCACTTCCGCAACACAGGCTCGATAAGCTAAAAATAGCTTGGCTTTGGAAAAGGCACAGTTTGTTCTGACTGGGTCTGGTCATGGGCCTGGCAGCGTCACGGGGCGGATGATCGTCACTTTTGTGGCTTATGATCGTCACCGTGCGTGTTTGTGGAGGATTCAGAAGTCACGCTGACTAAACAACACTAGTCCTGAAGCATATACTGTACGTCATGGACTGAGGGAAGCCCACATTTACACAAGTTCAAAAGCAAACAAAGGCCCGTTCACAATATTTCATCAAAATACAGAGCATTTTTCACCCCCATTCTCTCAATGAGTCATTATTTTTTGTACAATAAAAAGGGCACAATAAAAACAAAAGCATCAGATAAGTAAATATTTTTTCATTAAAAATAAGTACAGTGCTCAACATAAATGAGTACACCCCATTTTTAAAATGAATATTTGAATCCATTTCTCAGTGAATATAGGTCATATATTTTGGTGCATTTAAACAAAACAGATTTATTAAACAGATATATTTATTAAAATAGAAAGAAAATACATTTAAATTCATGCGAAATATTGGAAAAGAAAATTACAAACTACAAAATTTCAACTAAATTGTATACATTTTTTGTTTCTCTTGAATTTTGCGCTTTTTAAATGTTTTTATTTATTATTTTCCCTAACATATAAATTAGGGTGTACTAATTTTGGACCGTTACCGTAAGTTAATTTGTTAGATTAGCTCCAGATTTGGCTTCAGCACTGACTAATCTAATGTATATGCACAAATATAATATTGTAAAGCTTCCTTTAGAACATATTAATTTAACTGAGAGATTTGTGAGGGGTGCACTTATATATGTTGAGCACTGCATGTGTGTTTATTAATGCTTTTTAATAATATTATATCAATAAAATATATATATATATATATATATATATATATATATATATATTTATAAACATATATAAACATTATATATAAAATACGTTACACATTTCTAAACTATATTATCAAAAATAATTAAAGATGCATTTATCAAACCATTACTGTAAATAATTAATATAAATAAAAATATATAGAATTAAGTATATATTAATTATATTTATTCATTATAATGAATTATAATGAATTACATAAATAAAATATTTTCCAGGTATATGAAATTAATAAGCTATATGTATATATGTGTTTATCTCTGTATATAAGCATATTATTTTTTAACAAAACATGAAAATTGTGTTTTATAAAAGTAATAAAATGTTTCATATAAATTATATGCAAAATATAACAACAATATATCATTAATTCAATTTTGTATTGCATTAACAAACATTTTATAGTGTATACATTTATATTTTTCAATAATTAATATAAATACATTAAATAGTGTATAAAAACAGATTCAAGCCAGCAAGTAAATAAACAAAATTAACTAATCAAATAAAGTTTGTAAGTATGTATTTGTTTAAGTTTATATGTTTGCATGTATGTATTTATGTCTGCAAAGTTTCCACTGGTGTATTGATGTACCTTGTTCAGTTCCACATATTTCTTGGCATCTCTGGCCGGATTCAGCACTGTGCTTTTGTTTATCAGTGTGCCTTTGGGTCCACGGAGCTTCATGCGCTGGTGTTGGGGAACCAGTGAGCCGGTCTGAGTCAGTTTACACTGGAACATTTGATGGATGAGCACGTTCTCACTCGCTGTTCAGAGGGGGGAAGAGAGAAACCAAGAGAGAAAATAAACACAAGACTACACGCATTTAGAGCTTAATTACGGCAGGCGCCAGAGCTAATTGTCTCTCCTCATTTACACCCCCCCCCCCCCCCACAACACAACACATCAGCGGCCCATTCAAAGCTCACAATCCTGCCTCATGTTCACCTCTGACCTGCTGAATATTTTATAATTGTTTTAAAGATGAACAAGCTGACATTATCCAGGTTTCCATTACAGATTTGCACAATAATTTGGCACGATTCTCTAAATGCACCTATAAATGAAATTAAGCTATGCTAAGCAGCTAAGATATTTTTCATCTTGCAATGAATGCTGGTAGATTTGCGTATAAGCCATACGCGTGTTATCCCAGCAATAAAAGTGCACTAAGCAATATTTAAAAGCACTTTTGACGAACCTAGTCCTAAAACATGCTTTCGGCCAATCAGCAGTAAGGCGGTATATGTCTAGTAACTATAGCTGAGAAATCAAAAAGGGGAGAGATTGTTGTGCTTTAAAATATAACATTGTGTGGCAAAATTTGCTTGGTGCATTTTTAATGGTTAGGAAAGCCACTTTTTCATTTGTGCAGTGTAGGGCTCTTATAGCACCAGCTGCATTATTGCTGTTTCCCACAATATCATTATAAAAATAATGGCAAATAATTTGGGCCAAATAAACAAACACTGGATCTACCAGAATTCTGTTCTTCAAAGCTTCTATTGAGGTTTTAGAATTAAGCTTTGCATTTTTTTGTAATATATCCTAGAACCTTTGACTGTTATGACCATTCAATTAGAAATACTCAGAACTAATTCAATAAAAAGAAAAATGAATGAAAAATACACCAATAGCATTTCATTTAATCACAGTGAGAGTGGTTGAGCTCAAGCGCATATAGCAATAGCGTCTTGAAGGGGGTGGGACAAGTCAGATACTAGAGAGCATTTGATTGGTCAGAATTATAGTTATATGGGTTTCATTTTACAAAGTTATTAAAGGGATAGTACCCCCAAAATGAAAATTATTTTATAATTCACTTCCTTTACAATTGGAGAAAATAAATAAATAAATCAAATAATATTGGAAACCTGTAACCATTGACTTCCATAGTATTTGTTTTTCCTACTATGGAAGTCAAAGGTTACAGATAAAAAATTAAATAAATTAAAAACTGGCATGGAAAAAGTCAAGAGTGAGCAAATAATGAAAATGTTCATTTTTGGGTGAACTTTCTCTTTAAAATATTAAATTCAAAACTGCCTCGGTAGTTTTAGTGTTAATGCAGCCTTGATGAACATAAGAGACTTGCTTCAAAAACTATATTTTTGATTGTGACGATAATATACTTAGTTGTAGTAACAATAATTATAACAAAATAATTGTATCAGTAGCTATGGTTAGCGTACATAGGTTACTCTTGTTCCTTACTTTTCATAACAAACAAGATGTTTTGAGGAAGAACATCCTTGTTCCTGTCCAGCGAGCCGGTCAGGTCATAGGTCATCTGCAATAGAGGACACAAACACACACGCACAAACACGAGTTCAGTGCTAATAATAGCCATCGCTCTCAGGATGACAGCGTGTTGACTCTCTAGTGGGCTTCTCAGAAGTGTGTGATTGTGACTTTGTGTTTGTGTGTGAGGCACATGACCTCAGCATGTGCACGTGTGAACTCGTGGTTTCCAGTAACTCACCTTGCCGGCGTAGTGTGTGACGGTAAATGACGGCCCCTGGTCTTTGGGCGGGGGGTTCCCGTTGCCATCCTTGGTTGTGAGGGAGACGGCATCTGTAGTGGAGGAATCCAGCTGGATCTGGAGGCGCTTGTAAAGGTTGACTTCACATGGCCTGAGGGACTGACTTTCCTCATCAATGATACACAGCACTCCCTGAGGCTTCTGAAACACACACATACACAGAAAAAATAACATAGAAATAAAGGAAATTTTAGTCAATATTTCTATGGCTCTTTATAATATGCCACTATTAAGTTTTAATTTGCGGGTTGCGCTTTCAATTTGGTAAACTTCCACTCAAACAAATGTCGTGCTTAAATCAAATTCTTGTGCTGCCATCTAGCGACTAAAATCGTAATTGAAACACTGAATTAAGCATCAGGACACACTGAAACAACCAACCCAGGCTCATTATTGATACGTACCTCTGCATACATTTCTGGACAGCGTAAAATACGTCACAGGAAGTACGTTTTTTTGCAGTTTTGTTTTTTTGCGAATCCATCTAAGGCCGCCGTTTACGCTTTTTCAGATCTCAAATTTCTCTCGCGAGTGCCCTTTGCGCCTGCTCTTCTAGCGCAAATCCACCAGAGGCCGCTGTCGACTGACTGACTGACCGAAACACCCACCCACCCCCTTCCCTAAACCCAACCGATAGTGTTTTCAAAAGCACAGATTGACCCACCCACTGCCTTCCCTAAACCCAACAGTGTTTTCAAAAGCAATCCAGAAAAATAAAAGCCCTCACGGCCGCCTGATTTTTACCACGTTTTCAGATTCAGATCCACATTCTCACCCTGTTATTTACTTGTTTATTTTATTTTTTGCCTTTTGTTTTACCTGCTTTCTGAAACCCTTTTTCACCGGACTCTAACCTCATGATCGCGGTCAACTCCTCTCTGCGTCTCAAGTCCGCCGACGTACGCGGTGAGCCACTGGGCAAACTGCTAACAGCGGAAAAGCAGTCCACATGGAGGTAAGCGGTCAGCTGGTAGCGCGAAAAAAGCCGGCGTCATACCACCCATAGCATTCGTTTTAAAGACGAAATGCAGCCATATGTAACTTTGGCTACATAATTCAAGCTCTCCAGAAATGTATATGGGGGTACGTTTTCACAATATCCCTGTGTTGGAAACAACTGTGTTTTTCAGACCTTTTCTACTGTTACAGCGCCACCTATTGTGCGATCTCCACAAGAATTTGCACGCTTGTTTACAATCATATGTCACATGAGCACAACAAAACTCATGAAGTTTTGAATTTTCCTTATTTTTTTAAAGGCATGTAGGTCCATACAGACACACTCAAATCAAATCATTTCAAACAATAACGATGTGCTACAAATAATCCATATACATAGAAATACTGGGTGATAAAAGAATTTTTAACTTTGTGCTTAACTTTGTATTTTTATCTAAATGAACTCTCTGTAATTAAATGTGACAATAGTATATTACCATATCTGTGGCCAAAGCTATTTTAATATCACTGTATTTTTTTCATTCTGATTATTTTTACTTTGTATTCCGTACAATGCACTAATAATCAACATGTCCATTAAATTGCTTCAGAAAGCTTTGTTTTGAGTTTTCAGGGTTTTTTTTGCTGTCTGCTGAAAGTCATTTTAAAAAGTTAAATTCAAGTACGATACATTTTAATAGTCAATGGATGAACTGTGAGGAGAATATTGTCACTTTATTGTATTAAAACACTTTCACTGACAGAAGTTACTCCAATAATTCACACAAAGGCTGGAGTTAAGAGCAGATTTTTAAAGTCACACAACAGATATAGTTTTGATAATTAAGTGTATTCTACCAAATCTTGTTTCCACACGGAGATTTACAGTTAATAGTCCTTATAAATAGCTAATTTCTAAACAGTCAAATAAACATGATACTGATAAATAAACATTTAATGTTGGCTAGTAGACACGTTTATTAAAATCAAGTGGCAATAATTTAACTATATATTAAAAAAACACAGTTATTACACATATATGCTTACTATCAACTAAACATAATTACTGGGAATTTTGTATATTACGACATTGATAGGATCTCTTGTTGTCAAGTATACAGTAGGCTGCGTACCGTTAATAATGGAGTTAATCCCTTTTAAATTGCTATAAACATTCACACTATTATAGTCCCTCATTTAAATAGTTGAGCTATTTTTGTACCAGTATGATGCAGGCTACACTAAACTTTGGACAGATACTTTAATTCAAAACACTCCCCACCTTGAGTGACATAGAGAAAAAAACAATTACTGATCTTTAAAATAATGCACTGTATTAAGGGGATAATTTTCTTTTTTTTGTGTGAACTCTGTCATTATCATTTACTTATCCTTCACTTGTTCCAACCCTGCTTGAGATTCTTTCCTCTTCTTTTGAACACAAAGGAATATACACTGAAGAATGTAGAAACAGAAGAACAAAACAGTTATCACTTTCAAACTTTTTTGTTGTTGATGTTGTTGTTCTTGTTCTTACTATGAACGTCAATGTTTGCTTTTTTCCAACATTCCTCAGAACATCTTGTTTTGTGTTCAACAACAACGAAAATAAATGCATAAAAGTAGTTCCGATCCGCCCTATATGCACACCATGCCACTTGGTGAGGAAATGTACATTTTTAGCTGAACTATTCCTTTACATTTTAACAGAGGTTAGAAAATGCTTTGATAGCAAAGCTGAAATTCTTGCTGCTCCATTTTGCTCACATTCTGTACTCTGATCATGAGGCATAGGAGAAAAGGTGGATAAAATACTAACTGTGTCTCAGCAGCTTTACAAAAAAAGGCTTTAATCGGAAATCAGGTATAATGCTTTATCATTGTCAATCAAGTTCCGTACATTCAGCATATTCAGGTCTACAGAATGCCGTATTTTCAATGACTAATCAGTTCAGTTCAATACAAATATCACTGCTGTGCCAATTGCTCTCAACAAAAAATAGAAGTCATCTCATGACTCATAAAATGGGCACATATGACAAACAGCTAACAGAGTCATAGTCTAAAAGACAGACTTTATCACATCTTTATGACACCTAAGGGAAATTCAACACTCCTGGCTGTGTGTTAGTCTTTATAGAAGAGTCATATCCATTATGGAGTCAGTAAAAGTGGAGACGGCAGTAGCAAAAATGAAAGAGAAAGAGCAACAGAGCTGTCTCTGGATGAGAAATATGTTCTAGGTTTTGGAGAACTTTCCTCTGTCCGTTCAAGCTTTCTGCAGGCTTTCTTAAATTGAAGACTTTGTAAGACCTTGTAAAGACCATTATGAATGAAATTTAAGACTTCGATCATTAACATTTAAATATAATTTAAGAAATGGCTAAAAGTGAATCAAGTTTGTAATCAGGTGCAATTCTTTTTTTCTTGTTTTTATGAAATTGTTATTATTATTTTTTATATTTTGTTGCATGTACTTTTACTGATATTGTATGTCTAATAGGGCTGCACGATCTTGGAAAAAACGTACATTGCGATATTTTTTTTTTCTGCGATTTATTCTGCGATATTTCACCAACTAACTTGAATAGCTCTATTTTGAAATAATTAATACATTTATATTGAATGGGAAGATTTTGTAGAGGAGTGCATCTGCAGAAAAATAATAGACTAATTAGCAGTATAGACAAATACAGTAGAGCAACGGTATAAATGAAGGAGTCTAACAATATCCAGGTACAGAAATAAAATAGTCAAACCATAAATAAAGTTGTAAAGTCTTCATTATATTCATTATTAAATAAAAAATTTTTTGTTAAAGCTACAATATGCAATAATTCCTTGTCACCAAATGCTTTAAAATGCTTACACAGTCACAGGCCTTAAAACACACACAACTAATAAACTTTCAAGTTGTCATGGTTGAACTGAAATGACTTCACAATTGTACCTGGTCAACTATAATCCTGACTCCACATTACAGATCCTGCGATGTGAATATTGCGCATTCACACAATGCCATATCGATGCTAAAATGATATATTGTGCAGCCTATGGTGTAATAATGTGTTTTGGATTTAAGGTTGACTTTAAAATCTGGCAGAGGGGAACTGTTGATTAATGAGCATTGTCCCTGTTAAATTAAGAGAATATTGAAAAATTGAAAATGAAATCATGATTTGATTCGCAATAATTGGATTATTGCAGTACTGTTCATTATGTTTGGACTAGTGAAAAAGGACTACAAAATCCAAGAAAACAAACAAACACAAACAAATCTACAAAGTTGCTGGAGCATTTCAATGTGTAATAGAGATTGAATTAAGTGAATTTTTTATTTTTTATTATTTTTTAGCTTTTTAAGACTTCAAGTCTATCTCGAGCTCTGAGAAATCCTGCTCCAAATATGTACCTGGAAGAAGAAGTCCAGCACCGCCGTCTGGTTGCCGAGGGAGCGTAGCGTTTCCATGGCGACCCCCTCCTGCAGACATTCATGCTGCTCCTGCTGGAAGAGCACCTCTGCTGTGAACTGATGGATCCGCTCGTTCACCATGTTAATGCACAGCTGAGAACAGAACAACACCACAGCCGTCATTAAAACTACAGTATGCTCTCACTACAGATGAGCACTCTTAATACTGAAAGTGTATGTTTATATGTGAATAGTACAACATGGCTAACACTACAGGAGTTTAAGGCCAACAAAGAACCTTGCCTTATAACTTGGATTGGCATTTACAGATCAAATCTTAAAACCCCATAAACATTAAACATGTCTGATAATTGTAATTTTAACCACAATAATTATGACTAGTTTAAAGTCTGTGTGAACTGGAAGTTGCTGGGACTTCCAACTGAAGCAGAATATTGAGTAGGGGGCGGGGCTTTCCTTTTGCACATTGCGGTAGTTCAGTCCCGTGCATTGCAGAAGCAAATGGTCAGATTTGATTGAAGATTACCACAACAAACATTTATTTTTAATGGATTAACATTCACAGAATAATTCTTCATCGGAATAACAATGTATGCTGACTAAATAAACAGTCAATTTTGATTTCACACACACTTTAAGGACCCATTCTCACTATTAAAAGGAACACTCCACCTTTTTTTTTTTGGAAAATGGCTCATTTTACTCTTTTTAAAAAATGTTTTGAACAAAATGCTAATTCAATTGAATTCATCTTTATTTCTATAGCGCTTTTACGATACAGATTGTGTCAAAGCAGCTTAATATAGAAGTTCTAGTAAATTGAAACTGCTTCAGTCCAGTTTTCAGAGTTCAGTTTAGTTCAGTTCAGTGTAATACCCGATACAATTCATTATGCTAAGCTAAACTAAAAGTAACCCTGCCATAAGTCAACTGTTTAGCTCTAGGAGACTTGTAAAATGAGCCTTTTTCAAAAAAAAAAAAAGGTGGAGTATTCCTTTAAATAGTGTCTTATAATCTGCCTATTGGCTGTTTATTTGCACTTTTTTTTTTTAAAGAGCCCCTATTATGCATTCAAAAGGGTCATATTGTGGTTTTGGGGGTCTCCAACAACAGGCTGATATGTATGCAAGGTCAAAAAACACTTTCATTGTCTTATAATATGAATTTTTTTTAACCTAATTATCCCAGCGACTCCCATATGATTCGTTCAGCGATTCATTTGTTCCTAAACCCCTCCTTAGCGCGATGCTAATCTGCGCTGATTGGACCGATGACAGTCTGTTGCGATTGGTCCAGCGTTCAGCACGAGACAGAGAGAAATGCCCACCACGGCTTCAACAATATTGAAGTAGTCAGAGTGCAGAGTGTATGTGTGTATGAGCATACCTGCCAACACTCCTGTTTTTCCCGGAAGTCTCCCGTATTTCAGACCCATCTCCCGCCACCCTACCGTTTGTTATTTCAACGGTAATGATTGATTTACCCTCCCCCCCCCCTCGCTCCTCAGCATTTTGGTATGGTCTGTGAAACCCCTGGGTCGCCAACATTGGTATAGGATCCGAACGCAGCGGCCGCCCGAAACACGCTTCATAGTACAGTTACTAACACAGTACCCGGTTCTCAGCAGTGTTATTCAGACATCTCACCCCCGAACCTAACCAATTCTTAACCATAAGTAAAAACAGTGACACGCATTCAGTATTACTCCACACAGTGGCAAAACTATTTTGAAACTTGACCGCCGCACGTGTGGCAAACAAGGAGGCAAGCATTTTAATCGCACTTACTTACACTTGTGAAATGGAGGAAGAAACTGGTCCACGAACTGTGTACTGTAAAGTTCCTGTCAAGCTCTGCAAAGTCCCATACATCAATAGTCTTTTCTTATCCTTCCTTTAACAAACGGCCAAGGCCTGGGCTATAATGCTTAAGTATTTTTGCAAAAATTAACCTCAACCACTGACTCGTCACAGTTTCATCTTTGGGTAGAGAAAATAACACAAATTTTCCCTCACACTTCCAATAATATCCAGCTGAGCACAGCATCTTCGAGACATGATTTAACCGGGGTCTGCTACAGAGTTCTTTTTCTTCTTTTTCTTGTCACTCTGTTTGTGGGCGGGGCCGGAGGTTTAAATTTTCCCGGGATTGCGCGCGCAACAAATAGGCGGGGCTTAAGTTCCGTATCGACATAGCCGGCATGGCTAAAGACTCGTTATCAAGACGATTCATTTGAAGCACAATGAGTCGACTTTTTTATAGATGAATCAATATTTTTAAACACGGAGCACTTTCAGATTTAAGCCTTAGCTGGATATTTCACTTCACTTAGAGCTGTGTTACGCGCTACATGGAAGGTCATTTTCAAAAACCCATTATAGGGGCTCTTTAAAGTACATATTATGCATGGTTTATTCTAATCCTCCCTAAATACCTAACTACTACATGTCCCATAATAACTATTAATAAGCAGCACATTGGGAGTTTGAGGGAGTTAATGGTATGTTAATAGCAAGAATTGTGCCTTAAAATAAAGTGTGACCTAAATAGAATCATGTACAGCTTATTACATACAGTTTTACGTGCTAAACATGGCACCTGAAAGAGAGAAAACCTTATTAAGCTTAAAGTATATTAAGCATTTCATGTACCCAAACAATAGCAGTATGACAGGTGGCTTTATCGCCACAAAAATAACTGTCATTTGCATTAATTACCTTCATCTGAGCTCTTAATGAACATGGCTGTAATAAGTGTGTTTCTGTTAACCTGTCGCACTCATTCACTCACAGTATCGCACGCTTCAGTAAGCGGGTTTATTCCAGGAATTCATCTCGTCAACCCAGTTACTGGACTCATTTAAATCATTTATCACCGTAATCCTGCTGAGATAAAAGGGAAAAAACAAGGAACTCTAATGGAGGAAACCAGGAACCATATAAGGCATATTCCAAGTGCTTAACACAACACAGGAGACCAGAGAGGCTTTTCCGTGTGGACAAAAGTTACAGTTTCTAATGGAAAAAGAGCAGATGGTGGCTTTTTCCCAAACAAAAGACGTCTTTAGCTTCAATTTCAAACCATCTTGCTGTTGATTTATGATTTTCGTAGCGCTCTCAAAAGAGCTTAGGTCATATATGATGGAGCGATTTCGATCAAAATCAAAGTCCATTGGAAGGAAGCAATACAGAATGATTGTATCAACAAAGACGTCTTCCAAGTTTAATGTGGCAACACACTCTGGATGAAGAACGAACAGCAACAGTAGAAGCAACGGAGAGGAAAGAAAACAAGAGTAAAAAAAAAAAAAAAAAACCTGTGTGCACCTCATCAACTCCTCATCATGAGGTTTTACAGCTTTACGGGATGTCATAGAAAAGACTGTCCAAGCGCTGACATGATTCCAGCACACATTGAGAAAAGACAAAAAAAAAAAAAGATAAAAAAGATTCCAGAGCACTGAGCTTTTTTTTGTTGATCCATGGGGAGAAGATCTCAAAGGTGGGAGTCTAGGTTGAAGCTATTCTTGGGCTTCTAAGACTAAAAGACAATCCTTTCTCAAAGACGACACATCACTGTCTTAATGACTCACTAATAGTTACGAATTTGGATTTCAGAAGTACTCCAGCCAATTCTCAACAGCTTAACAGTGTTAAATGTGAAAAATGCCAGTGCTGATTTCAATAAGAATTACAACTTTAGTTCCCCAGCGGGAGGGGATGCTATGTGGAAAAACTTCCACTATGGGGATTTCGTCAGAAACCAATCATCTGAAAGAGTAATAAAACGGGCCAATGAAATGCCAATGATTTGGAGGCGTCAGCATACACAGCTGGCAGCAATCACAATTATTCGTGTATAAAGATGCCAGCCGTGCATAGCAAGACACCTTTTTGCTTTCAGAGCCGAACACGCTACTGAGAGAGTCCTTGGGTTCCTCCAAACCTCCTTCGAGAGAGGTAGAGAGAGAGAACAAGAAAGCTGCCGGTGTTTGAACAGGCTGTTTCTCCTGGTTCCAGAGTGTGTGACAATGCAGTGGCAGACGGTCGAGCTGGGCTATTCTCCCTTGGTGCACAGTAAGTTTACGGAGCACTGAGGGCACCTTTTTCTGCCCGGTCTGTGTGCGCTTCGCCCTCACCTTCCTCGATGATGGAGCAGCCAGGGGGTACGAGGCAAATCCCCAGGTCGAGCGTGGGTCCCTGGGCGTGCGTAAATACGCATTTCTCTCCAGTGAGCCTACTTGCAGATACTGTGTAACGTCAGGGAGGACGAGGAGCAGGTCTGTTATTGCGCCTCTCTGTATGTCAGCTCTCTCCTCGTGACGGCCCCTCCCTGGCATATCCCCTCGAAGAAGCTCCTTCTTCTCTTGGACAGGCACCATTTGGCACCCACGGCCAGATCTCTGGAACCTCACGTGTGGTCCATAGATGGAGCGCAGAGGACTTAGGTGACCTACCGGTTCGGTGGTTAACACCGTCACGAGGCATGCCTACGCCCTGAAGTGGAGTCTATTCGCTGTGTGGTGTATTTCTCTCTGAGAAGGACCCCGGACATGCCAGATCAGTGTGATGCTTTCCTTCTTCAGCTGGCTGGTGCTAAGGCTGTCCCCTCTGCACTGAGAGGTTGGTGTTACGATCATCCCCGCTCTGAGGATGCGGGGATGGCGGCGTGCTGGGAAAGCATCGCCTCATCATCCAGTTCCCAGAGGCGCGAGACGCTGGTTAATTAAATCAATCCTGTCCCCCTCTCATACCCACTTGGAGATCTCTCTTAGGAGAGGTCTGCTCGATCCACTCGACTCAGTATCTTTAAGATTTCTGTCCAGGTAGACAGCTCTGCTGGTCACGTTGGCATCGGTCAAGAGGGTCGGGTATCTGGAGGCATTTTTCGGTCAGCGAAGTGTGCCAGCAATTCGGGCCGGCCCACTCTCACATTTTCCTGAGACCCCGGCCCACCTAGGTGCCCGAGGTTCCTACAGCGCTTCTTTTTAGACTACATAGTGAACCTGCAAGCGCTGCCCATGGAGGAGTCAGACCCAGCCCCTTTCTTTCCTGTGTCCTTTTCGCGCTCTGCGCTATGTGGCCGCATTAGAGTTTACGACTCTAAGCAGCTCATTTTCTTTTATGATCGGCAGACGGGAGGTGCCTTATCCATACTGAGGTTGGCCCACTGGATAGTGGATGTCATCTCCCTCGCTTTTCTGTGCCAGGGTGAGCCGCGTACCCCGGGAGTGAGAGCGCACTCGACTAATGCTGTGTTCACACCAGACGCGGAACGCGCGCTATTCGCGCGTAAATAGACGCGTGAACATTTTGAGTTTACTCGCTTCATTCGCGCGTCAAAATCCGCTTCAATCGCGCGTCAAATCCGCTCCATTCGCGCGTGAAAATCACTTCACTGTAGATGCGGATTCGCGTCATGGGCGGGGCTTCTGTCTGCCCGGTGACTCTAGCTTCGTTGCTAAATGGCTAACATGGATTTTATTGAGAGAATAGCTGTGTTTATGTGCTTTAGGAAGGCTGAAAAACAGCGTCGATTCGTTTGGAGCCGTGCCTGAGTCCACTAGATCCATTCTGAGGTGCACCTAGCTCTGTGAGTTCATAAACTCCTCCAGAAACTATACCTGAATGATGGAAGCTTTCAGCGGTGCTTCCGACTGAGCCGAGCCCAGTTTGATGAACTGTTGTCCGGTGTCGGCAAGAGGATTTCTCCTCGGGACACCAACAACAGGCGCTATGTCATAATCACGCCCCTACAAAACAAAGCTCATGATTGGTTAACGCGGTGCGAATGTCCACTCAAGTTCAGATTTTCCAACTCGAGCGATTCGTGCGAAACCCGCGATAAGCGTGTCAATCGCGCAAAATGCTCAACTCGCTCCGCTTCATTCGCGCAAATTGCGTCATTTGCGCCGCACCATTCGTGCGTATCGCTCCGCAGGGTGTCTATTCGCGTCTTTGCATTGACTTAACATGTAAATCACTCGCGCTTGATGCTTCTTCCGCGTCTGGTGTGACTCATAAGAGTATTGCCTTCTCTTGAGCGTAAGCACGCGGCGCCTCTCTGACAGACATCTGTAGAGCTGCGGGCTGGGCGACACCTAATACATTCGTAAGAGTCTATAATATTTGAGTGGAGCTGGGACGGTGTTGAAACACGCTTGCTGCGCCTTTCTCTCTAACACAGAGATTCGTGCGTTTTTTCACTCTGTTCAGTTGAGTTCCCCATTTGGCGAACCCTACAGAGTTCCTCCGAGGCCCCCAGCATCTAACTCAGCAGAGGAGTCGGGTGCCTGGCCCATTACGTTGTTGGCATGGCCACTTGGTCAGCCCGCGTTCTGGGTATAGGTGCCTGCTATGCGCGATCCCCACTGGCGATCCCATATGCTTCACTCAGCCACGGTATAGTTCCTCCTCTTAGGCGGGCCCGTGTCTTCGCTAACCATTCTTCATATGTGTCTTCCCCCTTCTCAGGGTAAGTCCATATGTCTTCCTGCCACCAGGTCTCCCCGTTTGGGCAGCAGGTGGCCTCCGCAGTGTCCTCCCTATCGGGACTGCACGCTTCCCAACGTACTGTCGTATTTTAAAATTCCTAGAAACTTAACTAGGTGTATTTTTTACGACTCCCCAAAAAATAGAAATAAGCCTTTAAGCGATTCACAGGTAAGTAAGGTAAGTTAGGGCCAGGGGACATGTTGAAGGGCTGCGTCTCTGGTAATGATGGTGCGCTCACGCCGAGAGCCTGGCAAACCTTTCACCAGTGACGTGGTAAGGTTCAATTGCTGTGACGTTTTCCATACATTTCCCCATAGTGGAAGTTTTTCCACATAGCACTGAAGTTCCCCTCCCGCTGGGAAACGTTACGGTTACCATGTAACCCTCGTTCCCCGAGGGGGGGAACGGAAATGCTATGTTCCTTCGCCACAAGCGGTTGCGCCTTAGCTGAAGGCTTAGTTCGGCTCTTCAGCTAGAAAAGGTGTCTTGCTATGCACGGCTAACATCTTTATACACGAATAATTGTGATTGCTGCCAGCTGTGTACGCTGACGCACCCAAATTCATTGGCATTTCATTGGCCCGTTTTATTACTCTTTCAGATGATTTGTTTCTAATGAAATCCCCATAGTGGAAGTTTTTCCACAAAGCATTTCCATTCCCCCCCCCTTGGGGAACGAAGGTTACGTAGTAACCGTAACGTTTCTAGTAGAAAAGCAGCTCTCCAGTCATCACAGATAACCTTGTGGCCAACATTAAGCACCACTGCACTTTGCAAATCCTGAGATCTAGTCCCATTGGAACCTTATTGGCTCGAGACTTCCAGTCTCATTCACTTCCATTGATTTTTAGCTATAAAAACATCTTGTTATGCTGCTTGATCTTGCAAACTGGTATTTTGTAATTTTATTCTTTTTATTCATAGTCATGAACACTGTCGTGCAGTAGAAGCAGTTTCACCGTTTTCTGCTGTTTTATAATCCTCCTAGTCATTTCTCCTATAGACGACTGGATCGGAAGTCCTAAAACAATTGCAGAAAAGAGCTTACTTCCACATTGCAGAATAAGGTCTATACTCTCCTATCACAATAAACGGGGGAATAAATGTAAAAAAACAAACAAAACAGCTCTATCGCACGTTGAGAATGTAAGATGTGTTTTCGATTGCTCCCGAAGAAGGTAACAGATTTAATCATCACAGCCACCTTTTGTTGTTCCATTACTTAAAACTAGCCACCTAAACAGAGACTATTCTTGCATTTGTTATAAGCTGTAAACATGACATCATCTCGATCCAAAACTGACAGTAAAGGAGGCCACAGTAAAAACAGCTCTCTGGTGTGTTCATGTTTTTACTTGTGGAACAATAAACTAGAAAAGGTTATCAGTTATCTGGCTATTATGTAATCACCACAGATCATTGTTAGAAACCTGTAACCATTTACTGTCATAGTAGGAACAACAAATACTACGGAAGTCAATGGTTACAGGTTTCTAACATTTTTTCAAAATAACTTCTTTTGTGTTCAGCGGAAAAACCCCTCAAACAAGTTTGTTACAAGTGAAGAGTAAATGATGACAAATTTCAGTTCTGGTTGAACTAACCCTTGATAATCAGGCTTTCATCACTCCATGCTCAGGTAAGATGATGAAACATTACAAAGTAGACTTCGCTAAATGAGCATCCAATCAGAGCAATGGCTGTCGCCAATGTTTGTCTGTGTAGAGGACACTGTAAAAGTAGCCCATCAGATGGCTCACTAATGGGTCAATGGGTGACAGTATGTCTGGTTGTATTCCAAATTAAATATTACACACTATGCACTATGTAAATTATGCCTATAACATGTCATTTAAAAATATGAGAGCCCCTCCCCCTCTGTTTAAATGAATCTGTGACAGTTGCACATTAAACTGTGCATTCCATTTTTATATATATATTTTTTTTGGTTAAGTGCATCAATTGACTACTTTAAGTGCTCTTTTTTTCAATGTGAACACACTAATTACACTATTTATATTACTCAAACGCCCCAATCATGGACCTCTTTTTTTGCATAATGTTTTTTTTTGCATTTAGATCACAAAGAATGTGATCTAAATGCATCAGTTTATATTTAATAATGAAGTCTGTACAGACAAACAAGAAGTAAACAGCAAGTATGATATGAAGAATTACCTGATATTTATGTTTACTTCACTCAAATAGCACACCTGAGCAGCTTCAGAAAATAAATGCACATTACCAGCATGCTTTAGCACAGTTTAGTCAGCTGCGCTCATGCATTCTGGGGTGAAAACGGTTTCTAATTGTGCCATGCTGAGCCCAAATGGCTCAAATGGAAAAACATAACTATAACTGTTTTTTTTTTTTTTTTTTTTTTTTTTTTTTACTTTTCTTGAAAACATTCGACCAGATGGTGGAAAATTGGCTTATGCTGGAGTGTCAAACAGATGGTGCTGGCAAAAAATTATTTACTATTATTTGTATTAATAACATATCAATGAATTATTGTTAAATATTTCCTTAATTTAAGGATACATAATACACCTCTTTTCACAAGATATATAATATATAAGTCTCTGTTTACACCAGAATGTGTCTTTGAAGTTTCAGCTCAAAATATACCCCGGATAATTTATTATACCCTGTTGAAAATACCTTTACTTTTAATAATAAGTAGTCTTTAAAACTCATTAAAACACCAAAATGTGTTAATACTGGTAGACTCCTAGTATGTGGGAAAAGAAATGGTCACTAGCAGTGCAGTGGTTTCTGTAAATTAATGTACAGAAAAAGAGAAAATAAAAATACATTTAGAGTTAAAGATTTTGATTAAACCCAATTCTGACACTTGTGTGCCCCTAATGGGCAATAAATACCTCGTTTTTTGCTCCATAATCACAAGCATTAACCTCTCAGTTGTTGTTTTTTTGCATTCCAGTGACCTTGCAATGTCAAGGACTGCAAATCTTGTGTGTATTGAATGTGCATACCGTTTTGGAGACAAGCAATCAACGTCTCGCTGTCTTGTTAGCATTCCCCAATGCGTAACACATGCCATCACAAGTGTACCGCTCAAGGGATTGTGGGAATCTTCTAGAACTGGCCTGATTTACACCTTGCCCAACATTGTCAAGGATAACATCCGTGCAGAAGACCTGTCTACCACTCAGAAGATGTCAAGACAGATATGCTTGACAACAGATCCATATATAAAAAACAAATAGAAGTGTGTTCTTTTTATCTTAGCTATGCTGTTTCACCAGCTAGAGCATCACTAACCAGCATTATCATACACAAATGAGCTACTATATAGCGGCTGTTTGTCTAATATGCTGTCGGCCCTCTAATGTACAGTAAATGCTGCCAAAACAACATCCACCCGCTGAGGCATGAACTCCACAAGACCCCTGAAAGAGTCCTGTAGTATCTAACACCAAGGCGTTAGCAGCAGATCCTTCAAATCCTGTGGGATGATTGGTGGAGCTGCAGTGGTTCGACCTTGTTGGTCCAGCACATCCCACAAACGCTCATTTGGAATGAAATCTGGATCATTTGGAGGCCAGGGCAACACTTTGAACACACACTTCACACAGTGCATCCTGGTGCAGTCACTTCCTCAGGTAAATGGAGCACATTTATGCGGACCATTCATGTGATGAAGAAGAAAACATGACTCATTGGATCAGAAAACCTTCTTAGGGGCGATTCACACAGATTGTGCCTTTCTATCTAAATATACGAGATACAGTGATCAGGAGTCATTAAATTAAAAAGTAGTGCAAGGGTATCCAGACACAGCGCCCATGAGCTCCTGTATACAAAAGCTCACAAGACTTGCCCCTCCTTCAATTGGTCAACTGCTTTGGAACTGATATTGATGAATGATGTTGCTTGCAAAAGTTGAAAATGTCTAAAAAACAAGGTGTTAATGTGTGCATCGCTTTAAAAGACATGAGATTATAACATAACGGTCAAGCACATCCATTAAGTGCATATTTACATTGACAAAAAGATGGAAAAGTAGGGGATTGGAATAGAAAAAAAACAATGTTCTGTGCAAATGATGAGCCCCCTACACTGCTCCAGTGTCCAGTTCTATCACTCTCATGACCACTGTAGGCTCTTTCACTGGTGGGGAGGGGTCAAGAGTGTAATGAGCTGTGTTGTGAGGCATTTCTCCCATAACCATCATTAAGTTTTTTTGGGACTTGTGCCACAGAATGCCTTCTGTTGTCTTGGACCAGATGGGATCACCTTTGTTGCCAGGAAGACCCCTGTTGACAATATGGTGTGGATACCTATTTAGATTGCGTCCATTAAGACTGATGAAAATTCTCCCTTAACATGACAGATGTGTTTATAAGAAAAAAAACAAAAAACAAATGTCTTCTTATTTATTTTCCACTGCACTGAGAAGAAAACTGTCCAACCAATACAATTCAGACTCGCGTCTAGGGAATTGTGCCAAGCAATCCAATAGTAGATTACTTTTATGAATTGAAGACAATTTTTCATTGTTAAAATGTATTTACCACCCACTTTGATGAGTGATAGACTGATAGATATCTATCCAACATTGGACACATCTTAACATCGGAACTACCAAAATTCTACAACTACTAGAATGTCCATCATATAACACCGTGTCATGACTACACGCGACACGGCACTGCGACACACAATAAAAGGCATCTTTTCAATGTTAAAAGTTTTTGTCCTAACCATCTGTGTCGGCGTTGTGCGAAATTTTAGAAATGTGTTCTATTTGTGGGGCTGCACGGTGGCACAGTGGGTAGCACATTCGCCTCACAGCAAGAAGGTCACTGGTTCGAGCCTCGGCTGGGTCAGTTGGCGTTTCTGTGTGGAGTTTGCATGTTCTCCCCGTGTTGGCGTGGGTTTCCTCCGGGTGCTCCGGTTTCCCCCACAAGTCCAAAGACATGCGCTATAGGTGAATTGGGTAGGCTAAATTGTCCGTAGTGTATGCATGTGAATGAGTGTGTATGGATGTTTCCCAGTGATGGGTTGCAGCTGGACGGGCATCCGCTGCGTAAAACATATGCTGGATAAGTTGGCAGTTCATTCCGCTGTGGCGACCCCAGATTAATAAAGGGACTAAGCCGAAAAGAAAATGAATGAATGAATGAATGTTTTTTTGAGATTTCAGAATTAAGCTTTAAATATTGATCATCATGTTTTATGAAGTCATTACATTAAAAAAATACAATATTTTCTTTGTAATACAGCCCATAATTGTTTACGAGTTACTAGACCACCCCCGAAGGTGCGTGCTTGTACCTCACTTTGTCCAGCAAGAAGGAGAGCAAAGTTTTTCACCACAGTCAAAATGCTACTTTTGACAGTTTGAAAGCCATGTCTGAAGTAACGTTGTTTTTCCTTTCAGAAAGTTATGCTTTTGTTAGAATAAAGTTGCTAGGCAACAGAGGCACGCATGTTCAAAGGCACTGGGAAAGGTAGCGGACGCTGAAATACATGCGGTCAATTTGACCTTTATGGCCATTTAAGGTAGAAATGCATATGTTCTTTAGTGCTTTGTCATTTTAATAACATAAAACAAACGTATTACATAACAAAATTTTAAATAGATCAAAATGACTACCTCTATAGGTCTAGTGTAAAATGTTCTTGCTCACTTGGCCCTCTAGTCAACAAGCCAAACCTGCCATGACCAGTTTAAACCAGTAAACCACCCTAGGCTAGTTTAAGCATGCTTCTTCAGCAAGTTACAGGGATATAGAGAATTCCCTGTGCAGATCTCCTTACATGGAAGTTGGACGTGGATGACCAGCTCAATCAGGAGCAGTTACACATTAACCATTACTCCACAGCACCCCTAATTTACCTCTGCCTTCCTCCCTATAGAGTCTACAACAACAATGACATGGGTTAGTGCCAAATCCAAGCCCTTACAGTTCACGGGTCTCAGCACAGAGACTCCTTTGTGTCTGGTGCCAAGGGTTCAGCTGAGGAGAAAACACCCCCGTCCCACGTCAACCTCATCTGTCCAGCACAAAAACACACAGTAGACGCGGCTACTGAGAATTCAGAGTAGGGGGGCGGCGGTGTGCACATGTGGCGTCTTAGCCTTCAGACGGACATTTGTCTCTCTCTAAAACACTAAAATAACATAACTCTAAGCCTGGACAGCAGCTGGTTTATTTCATGCTACTCTTTAGATTTGAGGGGATGTATATAATGCACACGCCTGGCTCTGGCTCCAGGCTTCTGTCCAAAATAAAAACAGCTCTGAGAAGGATGGCCACAACACATGAACTAATGGTTTCACAAGGAGCTGAACTGTCACCACGTTTCATTTCAACTGACGCCTCCTGGGTGCACAGAAACAATCAGAATTTATATTTGGGATCAAATATTAAATAAGCTGCCTTTCTGACTACTGATCACATAGACAGCTGTCTACTAAATCCTAAATTCGTTTTTTTTATGTGTAAAGTAGGGTTGCACAATATATAAAAAAAAAAATGGCAATGATATAATGTTTTTCTGTGATATATATACATATTTCTAAAGGTGCTGTTGACTTAAAATTTTCACCAGATGTTGATAAGAACCAAAGAAATACATATATGAAAAGAAAAAAAAATCTAATTAGTTTACAAATGAAGTTACTGTATGTGTAATAAAAGGAAATGACAGGAAAAAGTATTGAACACATGAAGAAAGGGAGGTGTAAAAAGGCAGTGAAAGCCCAGACAGCAGCTGGAATCTCTCAGTAGTTCTTCAGCAACCCTCTGCCCTTCGCCATTGTAAATTAATATTAGCTGCTTCAGTCCAACATCTACATTAGCAGGATGAAGAAGAAACCATGGTGGACATTTCAGCAAGACGATGATCCAAAACACAGCCAAGGAAACTCGCAAATGTTTTCATAAAAAGAAAATCAAGCTGTAGAATGGCCCATCCAATCACCTGACTTGAATCCAATAGAAAATACAAATTAAAGATCAGTTTGGATAGACGAGACCCACAGAACCATCAAGATTTTTACACTTCTGTGAAAAAAACCTCACCTGAGCAATGCATGTAACTTTATTCTCCGTATGAGAGGTGTCTTTAAAAGGGTAGTAAATTTGCCCAGAGTGTATTGGTGACTTTCTTTAAAATTTCAAAGCATTTTCCCAAAAATATGTGTCAAAAAAAGATGTCACCAAAAATCATTCTATTTGCAGAAACACAAAGAAAGACTCAAAATCCGAGTGGATGAAAACTTCCCTAACAGCACACAAGGGTTAATGTTCAGTGACTAAGGCAATAGCTTTTTTTTAATATAAAAAAAAGTTGGCATAGACACGAATAGTTAGTAAGTTAAATTCAGAGTTGTTCACTCTATGTGTTCGCAATAATGCATATAAAATAGAATAATGATTATTTATATTTATCAGCTTATATATCAACTATCAGTCTCCAAAGCTAAAGAGTTATCGGTCAAATTTTACATATTGGTTCATCCTTATATACACACACATGGGACTACAGAAGTTGTTGGGTACAACTTTATTATATTATATTAAACAAATTACATCTATTAATTAGTCTTTTTTTTATAGCCCTGATATGTTTATACTAGGGCTGTGCATTGGTTAAAATATCTAATTGCGATTTTTTTTACAGATATTGCGATTTCGATTTGATTTGCATTTTAATTTTGTAGTCAAGCTTCAGCTCAATATTCTGTATCGTAGCTTCTTACTGCTAAAATGCGGTGAGTGTTAAAAAAAAGGAACTGAAAAGATATTAACTTACTCCAACTTTTATTTAAATTTGTTTATAAATATTCAGAAATTAAACACTAAGCTTTCTCTAGAGCAAACAGTAGCGAGTTATGGCATTAGTTATCTCCTGGTGCCTTGTGTAACAGCTGCAAAACAACTCTGAAATTGTACTTTGCTGTTGCAGCTACTAGATTGAGTGTCACTGGAAATACTTTCAGTTGACTTTTTAGCCATATAGTCGCCTGTTGTGCTTTTTTAGGTGCTGGTTGTTGTATTTACTCGTGCTGTGGCAACAATTCTGCAACAGCTCTTACAAATTACCTGTTTTTGTTCGGTGTCTGTGACTTTGAAGCCAAAATATTCCCATATTACCCACATGCTGATTTTCTTTGAAATGAATTTGTTTATTCATGCTTCTGAAGTGGCAGATGCCATCATCCCACTTGCTTGCGCTTTCCTGTTTGTTTGTTTTATTGTGGGCTTTCCGCATAGTTCGGTTGCACAATTCTGATCAGAATCAGAATCAGAACCAGAAAGAGCTTTATTGCCAGGTATGTTCACACATACAAGGAATTTGTTTTCGTGACAGAGCTTCTACAGTGCAACAGAATTACAGAGACAGGACAAAAAACAGATAATAAATATATTTTAAAAATAAAAGTAAATAGTGAATGCAAATATACAAATTGACAAGTGTATGTACAGGAATATTACTATATACAATGTTAAATGGCAGCTGTTATGTGCAAATTAGCATGTAAAATATGTTGTTAAATAAGTGTTTATGTGTATAAAAAGTGTATAGCAAGTAGTGATGTTTGTTCCATAATTATTATCATTCAAGTGTTCATGAGATGGATTGCCTGAGGGAAGAAACTGTTTCTGTGTCGGGCTGTTCTGGTGTAGAAAAGCCCGATCTTGTACTGATTGGGCAGAACAAAAGTGTGCTCACTCAATTGGCTAGTAAGACTGTCAAACACAGACCACAGTCATGCATTTGCTCTGGGTGGGGGAAATTATATAGTACATATATATTTCATATCGCAGCCACTTGCGATTAGCTAATCGCAATGTTTTATATCGCCATTGCGATTCGATTTTGATTAATCGTACAGCCCTAGTTTATACCCGCTTTCTATTGTAGCAAATGAATATAAATAAAATGTGTACATTCTAAATAACGATTAAAGGAGTTGTCTGAAGCTTAGTGGTGGTGAAACTAAAGTCATATAGCTATATGGTGCAATTTGAAATGAATATCCTAATGAACAAAGTGTGTAAGAAACATGAACCATTTTAGTTAGAATTTAAAAGAATCATAAATCAATTGTTGGTTAAAGAACTACAGCAATCCCAAAGCCAAAATAAAAACTACACTCCTTTTTATTAAAAGAACCAGGCCTGGCCTACAAAACTACCTAGTCTCTGCACCGCTCCATTGTCTGCCACTTTAAATTCTGTGCATGCTGCAATGCATTCTGGGATTGCCTTCACAGAGAGAGAGAAAACTTAAAATATAGCCTAGAGAAGTTCTAAAGTTAAAAAATACACCTGTCTAGTTAAGAGAGAAATATCTTTGTGCTGGGAATAAAAAGGTAGAAGAACATTCAGTCTTGCATTAAGTCTAAAAACAAACCAAAAAAAAAAAGCCAGAGCCCAAGGCAAGAACATGTTGTCAGAAAGATCAGTGCTTTGTGTTTTACGGGAAACGGGATCATGGGCACAATGTCTTGATTCCCGCTGGCCTTTGGCTTAGTGGCAGCTCCACATCAAAAAGCAGCGCAAGCCAGCAGGGTTTAGAAGGCCTCGTGTCCTCACTGATGTAATGCCAGCGAGCCGGAGATCTGCAAGCAAGCCTAATCATTCTAGAGGCCACGGCCTTTAGAGTCCTTGTTAGTGCGCCCGCCTCCCATGCCAGAGATGCCAGATCAAATCTCGCTTTGAACAGCGTAAAGTGCAACTAGAGGAGACAGAGTTTGTGTTCGCTATTTCTCTCAGACTGCACTTAAAACAATGGTTAAAACGTTAGCCTCAGACTTTATAATGATATGAGAGATGCATTCAAAAGGTCACAATCAGATGTTTAGGTAAGGTGAATAGGGAAAACAAAGAAACAGAAAGGAATAGTTACTGTGTCATTATACTTAATGTAGTGTATTGACTACTACATTGCTAATATATTTGTGTATATTGCATTATTTTATTTTTTTTCAAAAATGTACTCTTAAAGTATGTAATATTCAAACTAAATTTTTGGTAGGTTAAAATGTTGCATATAACCAGGCAAACTGTGAAAAAAAATCCCTCTGTAAAAAAATATGAATACAATGAAGTACTTTTGATGTATTTTATGTAAGTGCGGTGTTTAAAAGTATGCATAGTAATTGAAACCTACATGCACTGCTGAAAAAGTGCAACAAAACAAACACTTACAAGTGTATGTTGGATGTTTTCATTAAATTAGACTGAGAAAAATAAAATATGGAAAGCCAAAAAGCTTAAAAATGTGTAATAAAAAGCTGTTTTTGCCTGCAGTGTTGTGCCTTAAAGGGATAGTTCACCCAAAAGAAAAAAAAAAAAAATCCACACTATTTACTTGCTTCTGTTGAATGCAGTTATTCCTAAGAAAGATGAAAACCTGTAATCACTGGCTTCGATAGTAGGAAAAACAAATACTATGGAAGTCAATAGTTACAGGTTTCCAGCTTTCTTCAGAATATCTTCTTTTGTGTTCAACAGAAGAAAGAAAGTCAAACAAGTTTGTGATGAGTGAGTAAATGATGACAGTTTCAGGTTGAAATATCTCTTTAAAAGCGTAATGATCATTGTCATCATCATCACATCGCTCTCCTCTTTACCTGTTCATAACCGTTGCGCTGGAATTCCTCAAAGCCAAAGATGTCCAGGATGCTTATCTCAAGGGCAGGATCTCTGTCAGAAAAAAAGACAAGAACACATTTCAGGATTGTTACAGTCATATTAACTTTTGATTGGTGATCTGAAGGCAACAATTTGCCCTGGGCTAAAGTGTCAAAGACATTTCTATTACAGGCGAAGAAAGAGGGAAGAAAAATACTTAAAGGTTACCGGCAACAAAAAAAGCACATGCAGGTTTTTCCCAAAAAAAAAAAAAGGTTATGTCAGGACAATAGTGTCATCATTTCTCACACCGCGTCTACAGCTGGAAGCGTCAAATTGTCAACATGTTTCAGTCACACTTTACAATAAGGTTTCATTAGTTCATTTTAGTTCATGTATTTACTAATTTTGAACAATACTTATAACAGCATTTATTGATCATAGCTAAGCATTTACTAATCCATTATTAAAATCTAAAATCTTTAGAACATTAAATGTACTAACAATGAACAACGCTTTTCCATTAACTAACATTAACATTAAAAATACAGTAATAAATGTATTGTTCATCGTTTGCTCATGTTAGTAAATACTAGAGGTGGATTGTTTTTTTTGCAGCAGTCAGAACAACTGACAGAATCCTTCTTTGGTTGATGGATAAGGAGAGTGATGAATTGCCCAGCATGAGAAAAAGCAATGGGTCACATTGGATCTGAGTTTCCATTAGCTCTGATAGTAGTCTGATACCTTGGACCAGAATAACGCAATTTGGGGACATTCCCAGAACATATGTACATACGTACCTTGTGTAGAGTTGTTACATAAGTGACAAAAAGGGTCGGATTTTCTTTTCATTTTAAGTAACAGGTAGGGGGTAGCATAAGCCTTAAAAGTTAATTTATAATTAATCATTTGGTGAGCTGGGTTTTTTGAAGTTACAAAACAGTTCTCCCAGAGAGTCTCCCAATCAAAAATTTTATTGAGTTCTCTCTCCCAGAAGCCCTCAATTAGGATATTTGAATATTGTCATACTACAAGTGATTTATAAATTATATTTACAATACCTCTAGAGTCCAAACTAGAATCTATCCAGTCTATCATAGGATGAGGGGATATTTTGAATGACCAAGGTAAGTGCAACCTTATTATTAAGAGTTACCAATGTTTCCCAGAGACAAATGAGCTGAATCTGTGGGATTAGGCTTCAGAAACTGTACATCTTAACTAACATTTTAAAAATGTATTTATACATTTTATTTTTAAAATTAATAAAAAAATATATATATTATTTTACCTTAAACTCATAGTAAACATTCTCATATGGCTGTCGATGAACATTATAATAATGTTGACTGGACTGCTGAGCAGAGCACAGGCCTGCTTTACAGTTATTGATCAGACTTCAGAACAAGCACAGAGAGGCCGACATTTCCTTACAATGCTAAACAGATTACAAGGGACTTTCGATTGTGTGAATGTGCAATTATTCATTTAGCACACATGCTAAGTTCAATCCATAGAGTCAGGGTGTAAAATTAATAACTGCTGTGAAAAAGTCAATCTTCCTGACTGTGGTGGTTGACCTTGGATGCTGTGGGTTTGTGAAATAATTTTTTTTTTTCAAATAAATAAATAAATAAATAATAATAACAATAATAATTAAAGAACATTTTGTCTAATGGACATTTCTAAATTACATTTACACTGGTGTTTAAAAAAAAAAGCAAAACAACAACAACAATTACAAACCAATAAATAAATATTGACATAATAAAATATTGATTAATAAATATAAATATTGAAAAAATAGCGATACTCTGAAATAAATTCCTAGTGGTGGAAAAAGAAAAATAATAAAAATAAACACAATGAAATAAATATATATATATATTTTTTTTTTTTTACTTTTTTGATAATCGACTTAACTTTTATTATTTACTTATTTTAATGAAATAAATTGTCATTAAATCATTGTGAACATACACAAGAAAATGATCACACTGTTATTGAGAGCAACGCTCCAGAACTGGATAGAAAATGTATGAAAGTATGAAATCGTGATTTAAATCTTAATTGCAAAGTTAATTTGTTTGTATTAATGGCAAAACTAATTCAGAATTATAAAATATTTTATGAATTCAGAATCTTAAAATCCTACATGATTTCAGAACTCTCTATAAAAAGAATTCTGAAAAAAAATATCTAAAATTGACCTAAGAATAACAGCAACACAGTTAATTGATTTATTCGTTGATTCATTTTCCAGGCCAGTAAGAAAAATGAACATTACACAGTAAATGTTCTTAATGCACAAAGTATTTGTGGATCCTGCATAGAGCCTTTAGAGAAGCTGCCAGTTTCTAATTGTTTCTCGAAGTGCACATTTAAGTGTTTAACAGAAAGTACGCTCAGTGTGTTGTTTTTGGATGATAGTAAAAGGTTTATGAAATGAACTAGAATAAGTCATCGTGGCTTGTGTACGTGTGAAAACAAACATACTTTGGCTTCCACAGAATCTCCAGTTTTAGCCACAAGATACCTTTCCCATACTGCAATGACAGTGGGTGCGTCCTGCTCGTGCACGACTTGTCCTGTCACATACTGTCATTTGTCCTATGGCTGGAAATCTCACATGCACTATGCAAACTATTTCAAAACTTCACTGTGGTCTCTTGTTTTGACTGATGTTTATCAGTGTGTTCATGAGTGTTTTTCCGTCTTCAAGTAATAGCCGTGTACATTCTATTAACTGTTAAGACACAGCATGTTCAAAATATGTTCAAAATAATGACAATGTATGTTTTTATGTTACTTGAACTTTTTTATTAAGTTAATGAGGTTTCAACTTAATTTTTTGTACGTTTAGCAAATCTTAACTTGATGTTTTAGGTCTGTTTAATTAATGTAAATTAAAGTGACTTGTACATTTAATTTAACTTAAAAACTGAAGGCAGCAACAAACTGTTACATTGTATATACAATAATATGTACAGTGTATATTGGGGTTGGGGGGCGGCAGATGTATTTTCACCCAAAGAGAAGAAGATTAGAAAGATTAAAAAATAAATATTTTTGTTTCCTGCTCATATTTACCAAGGGTGCCAATATTAGTGTAAGGCACTGTAACAAAGCATCCGTGAAATTATATGTACACTGAAATCAGACTGAGAAATCAGGAGTGAACAATGTTTGACCTAAATGTGAATTAAATAAATAAATAAATACAACAAAATGCACACTTTCAGATGCTTCTTACCCAGTGCTTTCTTCATGGCCTTGGAGGTAAAAGTTGATGTTATTGACCAACAAGCTGAAGAATCGTCCGTACAGAGCTTTAGTCAACAGGTCTCTGTGATGGTTGGACATTTCCACTGTGTGGCGTCTTGTTATGACATCACCTGAAACAGAAAAAATGCCAAACGTTTATCCAGAATCATGCAGCTCTACACTGAATTCTGAAATATAAACTCAGATTTCTAAAATATAAACCCATTAAATAAATAAATAAATTAATTAAATTAAATTAATTAAAAACAAATAATAATAAAATTATTTAAAAATATTATTATTATTATTATTATTATAAATTAAGCTAAATTCACAATACTAAAATATAAACACAGTAATTTTAAATATTAACACCAAATCAAAAGTATAAATTCTAAATTAGATAATATAAACAAATAATTCTATAAAACGTGATCATTTCTTGTGTCCAAATGGCTTAAATTAGCTTGAAATCTCACAGTCAGGGGCCTTAAAAACACATATATAAATAAAAAGCTAATACATGCAGTGATTCCACAAATCACACGTTCTGAACTGTAGTTGCTGGTTAATTATAATCCCAACTTGACAATGCAGATCTTGCAAATGCAGCTATTTCATTTCTTACACATTGCGATATCGATGCAGAAACAATATATAATGTAGTCCTAGTTCATGGTTAACATACTCTGCAGTTAACTCAAGTTTTCGAATGAACATGTCTTGAGAAAGCATATTTAGGGTTAATCAATTTAGAGTTCCGGGTTAAGCAGATGCTAAGCTAACCTTGTTATCAGGAATACACCCAAACTCAAGTTTTGCTAAACCAAAAATCACCAAACCAGCTTTAACTAGCATAACATGATTAGCATCGAAACTCAGGCTAATCCTTCCAGCAGGCCAAGGAACACAATAAAAGTAGAGATACAACAACGTGTCCAATAGATGAATAAACGTCACCATGTTGAAAGAATCATGCAGCCATTGGCTAAATTCTCCATCAGTCAAACTAGAAAGTAAGTTACTGGCTAAAAGTGACTGACAGATAGCATAGGCAAAACGTCAAAACACTCGACTGCTTTGTTTAGATTTTTAGTAACTTATAACTTTGACTTTTTATTCAGTTTGTGGTCTCAGTTTATTTGTAACACTGTAAGCTATGACATCATATTGCTTTTTACTACAAAGATGCCATTTTTGCACGTATGTAACATAGTAAACAATGTAAACAACAGGTCTCCAGCTGAAACGAACGAATCACCATCCATAATTCAACACTATTGTGTCGTTGGACTAAATGTGTTCTATGGGATGTTGTTCTGAGGATTCTTACCTTTTAATATAAACCGTGATGTACAGGAATGAATGCGTGTGTGTCTTGTTATTACGATGATAAGTATGCACTCCATGTCTAAGGGTGTTCTGTACAACATACCCAAATTTAGCAAATACATTCTTTATAAGCTTCCCATTGAAAAACAACTAGCTACAATGGTTGCTTGAGGGTTGTCGCTTTAGACTGATGTATAGTTTGTCAAGATTACTCGAGTTATTTTTGATGTAATCTATTCGTAAACACTGAAATGTTAAAAAACAGTGCCCCAGTGCATCCACGTCCTGATGCTGGCTAAGATTTGTGGTAAAAACATATTTAAAAAAGCAAGCGAGTACTGAAAACAACAAAGAGAAAAACAAACTGGAGACAGCGTGTCACAATCTGACTGATATACGGCTCATGTGGCGGGGCTGAAAAAAAAACATAAAAAACAAGCAGGCCGTTGTTGTTTGTGTCAGCTGAGGGCACACGGCACATGCTAATGTGGAGGACACACTGCGCCAGGCCAGCGATGATGATGATGTCACAGACTGAATCACTGCGTTCGCGATGCCATTTATGACCTGCCACAGTGCGTCAACTTCCAGATCCACACACTGCCAATGTCTGACCGCCAGTCCGGGATTGCCTCATGTCACATTTTTCTGCACCACACACACACACACACACACACACACACACACACAAACACAAGCACGTCATCTCTCTCTCTCTATATCAATTGTTTACTTGTTTAAAAAGGACAATAACAAAAAAAACAGCAAGCTGAGCGACTTTGTTGGTATTTGACTGTTGAAAGAATGCACTTCCTGCTTTTGTTCATGTTATTATAATGAATGGAGACTCATGTTTTACAAAGTAAAAAAAAACAAAACATGAAATAAGAGAATTTTCTATGTTTTAGACCACAAATTACGTTCATCTCTTTCTTTCTTTCTTTCTTTCTTTCTTTCTTTCTTTCTTTCTTTCTTTCTTTCTTTCTTTCTTTCTTTCTTTCTTTCTTTCTTTCTTTCTTTCTTTCTTTCTTTCGTTTAGTTGCATTGCTAATTTTGCTTAATAATCAACTATTTAAAAACAATATTACATAATATAATCAAATTGTTAATTACTTTAAGCATATTAAATAATATTGTGTATTTTAAAAATCACTATAATTTGTATTTTATATTAGTAATTAACCCCTTTAGTATTCTGTTTGAATTATTATTATTTTTATAATTACTACAATAATTAGAATCTAATCTCTAATTTAATCTCCGCTTTTATTGATTTGTTTCTTTCATACTAATGTTTATTTAGATTAATACTTTAATATTAATATTATACATGAATACATTAAACGTTATAGGTTTCACATTTAGCTTTTTTCTTAGATTTATAAATTCCAAGAATGATTAATAATATTTTAGTAATTAAAATATTTATTGATTCTGTTTTTACTTATTTTTACATGTTTGTGCCTTTTCTCTTTTCTACTTTATAACCACTAACATTACTAGAGCATTTAAAACCAATTTGTGTATTTTTGATTTTTTTTATCTTAATGCAATTTGTATTTTCAATTTATTCTATTAATTAAAATATTGCTTTTTTTTGTTTATTTTCCCTTTTTTCTTTCCACAAAATGATTGACTAATATTATTTTTTCCTTATTAATTAAAATAAGCATTAATTAGGTTTCATTTTCTTGCATTTATCTCCAAACATATCTACAAAGCCCCTAGCATTTCCTTGTGCCCGCCATGAGAGTCCCTGGACCCAAATTTAAAAGCTCAGTAACACTTTTGTTTAAATATTAATTTCCAACATTAACTACTGGTGTGTTACATGCCTATTATTAAGATATTAACTGTTTATTAGCACTTTTAAAGTATGATCTTATTCTATATCCCTAATCCTACACAATACCTAAACACAACTACTACCTTACTAACTATTAATAAGTTCAATTGAGTTAAATTGTGGCTTAATAGTTCATTGAGCTAAAAGTCTTAGTTAATGATTTATTAATAGGGAGAATTGTACCTTAAAATAAAACTTCAAATAATTGACACTTCTACTTTTGTCATAAACTTTACAGCCGAGCTCATATACATTTTTTTTACCCAAAAATAAAGGCGCCAACATTTTTAACATTTTCAACGATTTACCGTAATGATTTCCCACTTTTCCCACTCCATTAGTTAATGTTAGTTTAATTTGACAAACTAAGTATGAACAATACTTGTACAGCATTTATTAATAACAGTTCAACATTTACTAATTTACATTCATTCATTCATTTTCCTTTAGCTTAGTCCCTTTATTCATCAGGGGTCGCCACAGCAGAATGAACCGCCAACTTATCCAGCATATGTTTTACACAGCAGATGCCCTTCCAGCTGCAACCCAGTACTGTGAAACATCCATACACACTCATTCACACACATACACTATGGCCAATTTAGATTCACTTCACCTATACCGCATGTCTTTGTATTGTGGGGGAAACCGGAGCACCCGGAGGAAACCCATGCCAACACGGGGAGAACATGCAAACTCCACACAGAAATGCCAGCTGACCCAGCTGGGACTCGAACCAGCAACCTTCTTGCTGTGAGGCGACAGTGCTAACCACTGAGCCACCGTGTCGCCCCTAATTTACATTATATAAATAAATAAAAAAGTTGTGCTGAAAATAAGAGTTGTGTGAACATTTTAACAACAACAACTAACAAATAATGGATTTATTTTTATTATTGTATATTAACAAAGATGAATAAATACTGTAATAAACAACTACATTAACTAATACAACCTTATAGTAAAGTGTTACTGACTTTTAGGATATTGCATTCAAGTGATACAGACCACTTTTACATTATTTTTATGCATAATAATCACATTTATTTTTTGCTGAACTCTCACTTTAAAAAACAGACATGGATGCAAGACAAAGCGAAGGATACAGAGAGAGTGAGAGAAAGAGAGAGAGAGACGAATCACAGACAGACAAAAGACAATGCCAAGTGTGCTTGTAATTTTCGGCAATAGTTCAGTGTGTCTGAATTCGGTTATCATCCAGACATCATGTGATTCATACATACTCCAGCACTTGTTACATAATGGGCCGACTTGCGCACGGTCTAGACCTTGCGACAGAACGGTGTTTATGTCTGTGTTTTCTGAATGAGGGTCACTTATCCAATTGAAATGTCAAATTGAGCCAAATTGGGCTCGCCAGTAACACAATCCAAGGCCAAACGCTGCAGGCCACATTCATTGATGAGTCTGTGACTGGGCAAAGGCCAGAACGTCTCAATGAACGTGTCATACATGCGGGTGTGCTAAACACGCTCACTGTAATTGACAGCGTTTAGTGGGGACAAACAAAGATGAAAATTCTGGGCCGAAACCGAAGATTCTGGATGCACTTGGCTGAAAACAAAAACCGAAAATTCTTTGTAATAATCATTTACTATTTTGGTAACATTTTAGTTTAAGTAAAAATTCACACCATTTATGTCTGGCATATTACCTGCCTATTATTAAGATTATTACTATTACTATTATACATCTCTAATCCTACACATTACCTACACCCAACTACTACCTAAGAAACTATTACTAAGCGGTTAATATTATTAAGCGAATAATTAGGAGTTTATTGAGCTAAAAGTAGTAATGGTTTGCAAATAATAGAGTGAATTGTATATTAAAAGTGACCATTATTTTATTAAATAATATAAAGTATATTTATATTACGCACACAAGCCATTGAACTCTTTTTCTAAAGTCAAATTTAAGCACCTTTCAAGCACTTTTCAGATGCTTTTTCAAACTTTTCCACCACTTTACAATTAAATACATATACAGACTTGATTTACAATATACGAGATGCTAATTGTTTAATACTATAGTATACTATGGTATTTTAATAAAGCATTTTTATAGTATATTTGCCCAAGGCCCATTAATTCTCTTAAATGCAATCTACTTAAATGTCTTCTTCATCTTAAATTTATATTTATTTTAATTTCAAAGGGTGCAGATAAAAAAGGTAACACTTTAGTTTAGGTCACAATTCATCCTATTAACTACTGGCTAATTATCTGCCTAATATTAAGATATTAACTGTTCATTAAACATTATAAAGTATGATCTTATTCTGCATTCCTAACCCTACCCAAAACCTAAACCCAACTTCTACCTTACTAACTATTAATAAGGTGCTATTTAGCTGTTTATTAAGCTAGTAGTGTTAGTTAATGGCTTGTTAATAATACTGTGAAATGTTTCCTAAACTAAAGTGTTACCCAAAAACAATAATAAAAAACAGATCATGGTACAGGCACATGCACAGACTCCAGAGTTTTCATTTTATGCAAGAGCAAAGAGGCAATCATTTTTGGCAGCCAACATTCAGTGCATTTCTTGTGGTTAGTGTGTGTTTGTTGTAGAAAAGTGAAGGTTGTACCTTTAAAACACTGAACATCAGAGGTGAGAGCAGAGCTGAGATCCTCAGAGCTAACCTGCAACATCCCGGCCACTGCAGATGAAAAATAAATAAAAATAATCACATACATTTGTAGGATTACAAATAGATATACATCCAACTTCTGATTGGTTTAGCCATGTTTGAAGTAGTGATGTCATGTCCCTAATAGTCATTTAAATATTGGTCAAGCAGAAAGGGCTTGGTTGAGTATATTTTTCTAAACAGGCTCATCGCAAATATGTACTTCAGCCTACATTTTTGTAAAACTGCAAAAACACACTTAAACATACTTTTGGCTGCAGTTTTTAGGTAAAACGAATGCTATGAGGCAGTATAACGCCAACTACTTTTGTTCCTTTTCACACTAATGACACATGATATTTTCAATGATTAAAGGATTATTTTCATGCAGTTGATTGCACCACACCAAAGAAATAACGCGAAATAACGGCTTCTAAGATTTGTAATCGACCTATTTATCCTCACATGTATATCTTTTCAGGCATGGTCAGTTTGCTCAAATCGCTCACTTTATACTTGCACTTGTGATGAAGAGCGCTCATGTTCCACTCCATTGAAACGATTCCTCAAAAGATATAAAAACAATGTCAAAATCTAAATTAAACTACGTGGTCCACATTTCTCTTTCGTTTGCTTTTGAAAACACACTATTGCTTGGGTTTAGGGAACGGTTTAGGTCATTGATTCGCTGGTCTAGGTAATCTGACAAGCTCATGGAGATGTACAAGAAGGACATGTATCTGAAATGTACAACAACATGTAGCCCAAGTAACGGATTTCAGATTCACAAAAATGTACACAGTGCCCTCTATTGGATTTGTCATCTGAAATGTGCAATGAAACATAGCCGGAGAAACATATTTTACGCTTCGCAAAATGTAGGCCGATGCACATATTTCCAATAAACCTGGGTTGAAATGTTATTAACTCCTTTTATTCAAACCAGTAGTTCACTTCAGAAATTTTTTTACCCAAATATGATGACCATCAACTCTTCAGATACTATCTATTTATTTATTTATTTATATATATATATATATATATATATAAATATATATATAAATATTTATTATTTTTATTATTATTTTTTTTTTAATAAATATCTTCCTTTGTGTCCAATACAAGAAATAAACGCACACAGGTTTAGAACAAGTAAAGGGTGAGTAAATGATGACAATTTTCATTCTGAAAATTAAACCTTTTTTTAAGCTTTTTGTAAATAAAAAAAGGCAAATTTTTTTACAATTATTTGCGAACAGCAATCTTTATAAAATGTGTAATATATTACAGAAAATGCCTCCTACAACTTTATATACTGTAGAAATCACTGTGAGATGGGGGCAACACATTTAATATTAAGATAAATTTTTTATATTACGTGTTTGATATTTTGTGCATATTCAGATGTATTCATTATAAACAATTAAAATATCAACCATAACAGCAATGTTTGGTGATCCTCAAATCATCATATTAAAACTATTATTATTGGATCATGTGACACTAAAGACTTAAGTAATGATGCAGAAACTTAGCTTTGAATAAATACAATCTTAAAATATATTCACTTATAAGTCGCTCTTTTAAATTATAATAAAATTTCCAAACATTGCTTGATTTCTTTTTTTTTAAATGAAATGGTAAGAATAAGAATATGTATAAAAACCAAACACTCATATGAATATATACAAACAAGTATCATAATCATAGTTGATAACATAGAAATAGTGTACCACTGAACGGAACTCACAATTTGAATCGGCACACATTACACACTTAATTAACTATGTCTTTGAATCCCCCCCCATTTACACACTGACAAATGGCAGTACATAATGTGCCCGATGCAGACAATAATGCCTGTATGAGTGTTTGGGTGGAGTGTACAAAGTGTCATGTTCATATGTCCACTCTGAATGACGATCTCACATATCCAGCGTGAAGGGAAGCTCATCTGGATGTGTGTGTGTGTCTACCAGTGTATTTATGCTAGCTGACGTCACTTGTTTACTCGGGCTCAGTGTTATGTGTGTCATTATGTAACGTTGAGGGCAGCGAGTGGCTTAAGGAAACAGGTGACCCGCTGCATTCGTGTGTGGCTGGAGAAGCATTAGCACAACACTGTGCGACGGAGTGTGTGTAACACTACTGATCAACATTTAAAATGGCTTTTCTGATCATGTGTAGTTAAAAAATATATTATTCCTGCAATTTAATGCAGAATTTTTAGCATCATTACTCCAGTCACATCCTTCAGAAATCAATACAATATGATGAACTGCTGCTCAAGAAACATGTATTGTTATTATTATTAATGCTTTATATTATTATTAGTGCTTCATATGGCAAACTGCGACACAGTACAATACATTAAAATGTGTCTACTTTTATTCACATTAAGCACATTAAATTGTTAAAGAGTAACAATTTTATGCTCATGTCATTTTTATTAGACAAATACTTTTTGTATTTAAGGTATGCATGTATTTGTGTATGTGTGCGTATGTAAGGTATGTATGCATGTATGTATATTTTACTCAATTAAATACTGTATCATTTCATTTCAGTGCATTGCCAAACCAATATTTGTAATTTTCATTTAAGCTTATGTTTTTCAGCATATTATAATGATTTCTAAAGGATGACGTGATACTGGAGATCGAAGTAAATTCAACTTTGAAATCACAGGAATAAATGACATTATAAAACATATGACACTTTTAAAAATGTAAATACAATTTCATAATATTACGTCTTTTTATTTTATTTACTGTATTTTTTTATTTAAAAAATGCAGCCTTGGTGAGGCCAAGAAACTTCCTAAACCCAAAACCTTTGCGCGGTAGTGTATGTACTGTGTATGAGAGCAACTGAGAGAGTTTTCCATTACGTGCCTAAGTGTCTCCACTATTAGGCCACACTAGAGCTGATGTACAGTAAACAAGCCTGTCACAGTTTTCTCTCTCTCTATTCCACCTGAGTGTCCCGCTGGAGGATGTCGCCCCCTGCTGGCTCCACTAACCTCTGTCCAGCAGCTGTAAGTCAGACACAAACGCAGTGTCAGCGTCTGTCAGGGCTGTGAAACGCAGATCTCCCAAGTGCAGCAGAGCAGAGATGAGCACAAACACATTCTCCACCTCCTGAAACACAAACCCACACACACACAGTGCTGAGGGTCAGCCTGGACTGAGGACAAAAATATTATTAAAAATAGAGGCCTTTGGAGAAACAGGGACGACTGCAATGATAAATTTAATTGCTGTGTACTGGGTGCTAAAACTAATCAATCAAATAATGATAAAAAAAAAATCTATCTATCTATCTATCTATCTATCTATCTATCTATCTATCTATCTATCTATCTATCTATCTATCTATCTATCTAAAATAAAAAAGTTAAATAAATGAATTAAAATAAATAAATACATTAGTACAAACCATTTTGCTCACTTTCTTTCATTCTTCATTAATACATACATATTTTATAAATATGTATGTATGTATATTTATACATGTATGTTTTAGTATTTTAATATGTCAATCCTTTATTTTAGTATATTGCCAAAGTTCCTTGTCAAATTTTCATTTAAGCTTATGTTTTTCAATAAAAACCTCAGTTTCAATAAAATAACTGTACATCATTTCAGTTAACAAAGACAACAATTACAAATTCAAGGAGCTGATTTCTAATAAATTACTTAAATGATTATATATTACTCAACTTTATTAAGAGAACATTACTAATTTTCATGTAAGCTAATTTAGTTATAGCCATTTTAACATTTTCAAAATATTTGTCTTTCAGTAAGTTGCCAAAGCAGCATTTCTAATAATTTTCTGTCACGTAAATGATTGTCTCTCCCGTGATTTTCACTTTTAATCTGCTATAGTATTTATATTCTATTTTATTTAGATAAAATGATATCTTTCAATAGCAAAAATTGCATAACTTCCAATTATAGTGACTTCCATGGAAAACAATAACAAAAAAGATGAAATAATAATGATTAAAACATAAAAAAAACAATTAAGCACAACAATTAAAACAATATTAATGCTAATGCTAGCAAGCTAAATAAATAAAAAGTATCAGAACTTCAGATCTTAAATCACACAATTGTGTTTAGTAAATGTCTAGTTTTCTGAAATAAATAAATAAACCAATCAATCAATACTATATACATTTAGCAGCAGTGTTATAATTACATATTAAATACCCTGCAAAATATGGTTGAATAGAGACGACCCTTTAATATTCCACATCGAAAGGCATTCATTCATTCAAAAAAATTTACATAAATAAATAAACAAATAAATCAAATAAAACTGGGCCATAAAGAAGAGGAGCTTAAATAATGAGTGTGAATGTACAGTAACAGAAAGAGACAGAATAGTGTGTGTGTGTGTGTGTGTGTGAGGGTCAGCGAGGGTCCCGCTGTACTGATGGGATGACAGAACAATCCTCCTCTAATGAAGCAGATTTGCAGTTTCCTGATAGGATCAGAGAGTGTGTCTGACTGATGGTCAGGTGTGTGTCTGAACCCCAACACATGATTTCGCCCCCTCCGCTGCACCCAAATGACCTTGCTTCACCACAAGTCTGTTCATATGCGTGTTTGAACACATTATAGAACCCCTGTACTGTACAGTACGTCGTATGCTAGTGTTCCAGTCTGAACATACACTTCTAGTCGCTAACTAACTACAACATAAACAGGTTGACACAGGTTAGTGTGGCCTCAGGCTTAATGCCAGTCTGAGTAGTGCTTTCATAGTTTGCAGACATTCAGTAATGAGTTATAATGTGCAAAGCTACATAAATCAGAAGAACATTTGCCAAAGTCAGAGGCACAGCAATTCTGTGCATGTGAGTCACTTCAAACCAAAGCAGTTTGTTCAGTTTATACAAGACAGATCAGTTTTACTACAGCAGTAAAACACAGGCTGCATGTGTAGTAGGCAAAGCAATCCAACAGCTAAGGGGATGCAACGTTACGGCACTTCATGGAAATAATATTTGTATTATGTTCTTCTTGGAGTACAAATTTATAAAAAGTTTATAAATGGTTTATAACTGAAAACGTTATGTATAAATGTTATGTAAAAAAGATGTTTGCTGCTTGGCCAAAATACGTATTTAAAATAAGCTAAAAAAAAAACACAATTCTTGAGATTTTTGGGGGAAAACTTAATTGTTTTATGTTCAACCCACCTAATTGTTAATAGTTAACTTAATCGTGTTAATGATTGAATGGTGTGGAATCCTGCATTTTTTACAGTGTACATTGTGTTTTACATTTTGAGGTAAAGATGAGGTAAAATGCATTCGGAGTATTCATCCAGCCATCATTTAATCCGTACATCTATTTTATTCATCCATCTATCCATCTCTGGCAGTCGCTCCATTCATCCACCCACCCATCCACCCTAATCTATTCATCCATACCATACTATTGCATTTATATAACACATCACTCATCTATTAACCCACTATATTGTTTCATCCATTCATCAATCTTTATCCATCCATACAATTTACCCATCCCTTCACACTATTCGTTCAACCATCATATTCTTACATCCATCCATTCTATTCTTCTATCCATCCAATATTTTCATACATTCATTGCATTCTTCCATCCACCCAACCATCTTTTCCATCCATCCATCCACCCCCAATCCATCCTATTCTTATATAAATCCATCCATCAATCCATCCATCTATTGTATACTTATTTAATCAACCAAACATCTTAACCATCTATCAATCTATTCCATCCATCCTAATTAATTTATATAATGAATCCTTCCATGTCAACCCATTCTATTCTTCCTTCAATCCATCCATCCATCCATCCATCCATCTTATTTATTCAACCAATTTACCCATACTTCCACCCTATTCTTACATCCATCAATTATATTCTTACATCATCTATCCATTCGTCCTTCCAATTCTTCCTTTCATCCATCCATTGTATTCTTCCATCAACCCAACCATCTTATGCATCCACTCACTCACTTATCCATCCATCCATCCATCCATCCATTGATCTGTGCATCACTAATCAATCAATCCATCCATCCATCCATCCATAACCAATCAATCCATTCTATTCATATTTGAATCCATCCATTGTATTCTTCTTTAATCAACCCAACATCTTATCCATCCATCCATCCTAATTCATTTGTATATTATGATGTATTTATCTATCTATATTTTCCCCATCTATATTCTTTCGTCCATCCATCCATCCATCCATCCATCCATCACAAATTCAATCCAACTAAACTATTCATCTATCAATTATATTCTTCCATCCATCCATTCGTCCATCACTGATTAATCCATCCAATATAATCATCTATCAACTGTATTTTTCCATCAATCCATCTTTCGTTTTCTCCATCCACCCATCCATTCCTTAATTAATCGATTCAATCTATTCATCTATAAATCAATCGATCCATTCCATCCGTCCCTCCATCTCATCTTTTTCCAAAATGTAAATACATCTTTGCATCTTAACTTTTCAATGTGAATTCTTGTCTATTTATTTTATTGGTTTTTCACACACACAATCTATCAAAATTCACAAATTAAGGATTACTGCATGCATGCATGCGTGCGTGCGTACGTGAGGACGTGTATGAAGCATGTGTGTACCAGTTTGTTGAATCCGAGGGCCCGCAGAGCCTGTTTAAGGGCCGACAGCTTCTCTCTGCTCTGAGGACAAGCACTCGCTACTGCTGGACTTTCACCAGGGGCCGCTGTGTTCAAACACCTGTAACAGACACACACACGCACACACACACACACACAAACTGATGTAAGATGTTGTGGGCCTTTAAAAGAGTCAAGTAAAGTTTGAGATTTTCAAACTGTCATCCACATGCTCAGAAATTGAAGTCAAATAAAGGTAAACGCTAAATTTTTTATGACAACCTTCCATTTAGACCATGCATGATTTTCTGCGGACACTTAGGGTCACAGAGAGTTCAGAGCAAAATATTTTTTATACTGGCATCTAACATCAATCAGCATTTAATGTTTCACTAATTTTTTTAATATGTAGAAATGAAGATATCAAAATTTAAGATATCATACCACTATATTTCAAGCTGTTTATTTTATGTAGTACATTTTAAGTGCTATTTGCATATTTAAACTATATATATATATATAAATGAAAATAACTGATTTGTCAGTGCTTGTGGGATCCATCTATCTGATTAAATTTAAAAATCTGATGAATAAACTCGCAATGTTTGAGAAAAAAATCTAATAAAATCTTGGAAACTGGAATTTAATGTCAAATAAATAAAAAAAATCTAAACATTAACTGTTACCAAAATGTTTAACTAAAAAAAAAAAATAATTACTGGCAAGTTAATCTAAATAATAAAAAAATGGTTTAAAAAAATTATAAAATAAAATAAAATAAAAACATGCAATGTTTGTTCAGAGAATAAAATGTACTCTTAGAAGCATTATTTCATAAAACAAATCGAATGATAAAAAAAGGAAAAAAGATATAAGTATAAATAAGTATATAAGTATAAAATAAAAATATAAGTCTTAAAAATAATTTTCGGCAACATGTAAATATTTTTTACAGTATACAAGCTACAATTTTGTAAACCAGGTCTTATAAAATAGGTGTTTCTAACTAGAGCCACATGATGTATCAATATAACATGCACAGTACATCTACGTGTGTGTGTGCGTGTGTGTGCATGTGTGTTACCTATGGGCCAGAACATTGTTCAGATACAGCTGACTCTTCTCCTCTGCTGAAAGCCCTTCAGCCATCAGATAGAAGATGTTAAAGTTCTGCTGATGCGGTGGCATGCATATGACCCTCGACTTCTCCAACATATATGTGTACAGCCGGCCTGAAAACACACACAGTGAGAGAAGAGTCAATAAAGCATCTTTATAAATAGCCACAACAGCATTCATAGGTAGAGCAAGAGCACCCTCTACAGGGTCATGTATGAAAGCACAGAAATCATCCGCTGAGAGCAGACCATACACTGTAAGGAGCTGATCCATTTACACTTGTGCATTTCAGTTTAAACATGGTATTTTATAATAAAATAAATTGGTGTTTCCACTATGTTTCAGAAATGATCCGAAAGCACATGCAAGAAGCTAAAAGTAGCTATTAGTTTATAATAAACATTCAAGCCGATACACAAACGCAATAAACAAATATTAAGTTGTGTTGAGAAAAAAATTCACATTTAAGTTGAACTCAGCATGAACTTAGAACAGAAAATCTGAAAATATGAGTAACTATAAAATTATAGAACAATACTGTATTTGCAATAAATACTGTATATTAAACAATTTATAATAGGCCTATTATTTATTACAAACATCATACATCTATTAAACTAAGTTGAAAGAAAAATGTTGCATTTAAGTTAGCAGCAAATCCATTTAAAGGAGCAATAGAATGAAAATGTATATACACCTAGGCATAGCTGAATAGAAAAAAATTCAGTGCATAGACATGTCTCAAACACAATTGTTTCCTCGTGTGTTTTTCTAGCTATTTTGTTAAACGTGTACAGTATATGAAATTTGTGTATGTTTGTAATGAGACTGCTGTGTATAAGTGTTTATACAACAGTTCTGTCTGGTACTTGAATCAGATTGGCTGATAGCCGTGCGATTTTCTGCAAATAACAGCACTTGTCCAGCCTCTTAACCCTTCACCCTTGTGTATTACTCCGCCCACATACAGCGACAAGCAGAGGACACTCTACAGTTTGACAAATATTGCTGCTGTTGGACAACATAATGAGGCTTTTTGAGTCAAGAATGTAGTTGTTAAGATTGCAACTATGCAGTTTATTTATAAGGATAGTGCCTATTTTAAAATATTTATCATTTCTGAGAGACAGCGCGTCGGCGGTCATTAGCCTGTCTTTGAGCAAAGACGGTTGACGATGTTCATCCACAAGATGGCGACATAGACCGCATAATAAGCCCTAAGAGAAAAACTACGTAATTTCAAACTACAGCTGATCAAATCATTATTAAACAGGTAAATTACTTTCTAAGTCGATCTCTCTCTTTTGTATGTTGTAGTGCTGTAATTATACCATAGTAATATTGTGATCTCCCGATTGCAACAGAGAAATACTGGGAGATATCTCTGTAGACTGATGGCATTTCATGCCGTTCAGCCTTATAATCTAAAAATGTGAGCAAAATCACCTGTTTTGTCATCACTTTAGACATTACGCTAGAGGAATCATTCAAATACTAGCTCTAAAGTGACATTAGTGAAGTAGTAACGGTTTCTGCTGTTCTGACGTCAGCTGCAGATGTGAATGAATGGCGGAAGAAAGTAGTTCCTCTTACAAAAAGGTTTTTAGACTCTCCGTGTTTGATTTTCTTTTTTTATATAAATGATTATGCCGTCGAACTGTTGTATAAACGCAAAATCACACTCGTAGCAGTGCGATGTGGCTGTATATCGTCACTGGTGGGACACTAAGGCAACGCACGCCTCCCACCAGTGCCGATATACAGCCACATCGTACTGCTACTCATGTGATATTGATCGTTTAATGCATGTTTATGCATTGTGTCATATTACTCAGCTCTTACTGTGATTTCTCTTGCGTGAAAAGGCACCATTAAACTATAAAAATCAAATGACCAATAATCAAAAAAAATAACAATTATGAAAAGCTTATGCGGATAAAACTTCAAAATCCAATTATATACATCTCTGTCTGCCCCTTTTGTAGAGTATAATTATAATTTTGCCCATATACCATTCATGACATAACACATAAAGAAGAAAAAATAGGTTATGCTGGTGGCTTAAAGATATCTAAATCAGTCCTTCTATATAAAATAAACCAGGCCTCTACTCCATTTGTTAAAATATGTATGATAGTATGATTGCATTTCAGGGTACATCACGCTGTCTGTGTGTTTGTGTGTGTGTGTGTGTGTGTGCAGAGCTTAGTAATATTTATGAACTTTTCAAATATGGTCAAAACTAAGCTTTTATTCTAGGGTTAATTACTGTGGTTTTAAACGAGCATATTAAACAGTTTCTGAGGAATTTTTTAACTTCCCAAAGCAACATACTATGAGTCAGAGAACAATTTAACTTCAATGGCACCTTTAATTTTTACCAGTGTGTTACAAACATGTTACAATGAGTCACAGTTCTAATGATAATCTTTAAAGGGGTGGTCCACTATGATATCATATTTTAAACTTTAGTTGATGTGTAATGAAGCTTTGTGAACATAAACAACATCTCTGAATGTAAGACGCTCAAAGTTCAATGCAAAGGGAGACATTGGCTTTTACAGAGTTAGCTTAGCAAAGCCTACAGCGAATGAAGTTTGGGGACTACAAAAAAATACATCCGGGCTAGTAAGATCACAAGGGCTTCCGGTTACACGCATTTACCACGCACACACACCCTGCGCAGCGAAGGGGCGTGGGCAGAGGCGCTGTAATGTTAGAGCAGAAAAACTTAAAATGCCATCCAAACGCTGCTATTTCCACAGAGCTCGTTCTGTTTCTGTATTTGGGCTTCCAAAGGACACGACACAAAGAGAGAAGTGCTTACAATTCAATTTTAATTATGTTCCAGAGAATTATAAAAATATATATAGCTCCCGTTTGACAAAGGAGAGCTTCCAGAATCTCTCCCAGTTCAGTGCTGGATTCGGCTAAAAACTGTGGATTGTGAGCCACAACCTGTAAGTATTTTTATTTGTTAAAATTGATCAACCACATGCACAGTTTCTAGCATTAACAGTTATGTTATAGCGAGGATGTAAACAAGCATGTAAACAACGGGAAATGCTGTTTTGCTACAATTTACAATTTAGCTACAAATTCATATTTATCAGTCAAACCGCTGTAAATACCCACAATCTTCAGCAGCGTGTGCAGTGTCTCTCTATGCGTGTCTCTCTATGCAGCGGCTTTCACTGCGTTGAACATCTCAAATAACAATCTCGCAAAAGATATGAAAATGTTTCATATTACTTACACATGCTTATAACCCAAATATATGTGAAAGACACTTGTCAGATTTTATTTAAGAGAGCAGGCGTAAAGTTCAGCTGTGTGCTCTTAATTTTTCTGTCTGATTCAAGCAGCTAACGCTGCTCTGACTGACAGTATTTACACAGCGCAAAAGCGCGCGCTCGTAGGGGCGTGACGTGGTGACATGGAGCCAATCAGCGAATCACAGCACATTGAGGGCGGGCCTTTCAGAGGAACTAGGAAAATATATGACAGTCGTTTTCATGTTAGCAGAGTATGAAAACATGAAAAAATAACGTGATTTTCTACAAGTGAAGCATGAGCACACATTGCTTTGCATCTTATAAACACAACCAAGACTTAAAACTACATTCTGGACCACCCCTTTAAACTATGTTTGCTAGTTATTTTATTTTTTAGGATCTGAGGTAAAATATCTGCTGGTGCTTTCAGTATGGCCACAAATGTCACATAAAATGGTATTCAAAATCATAATAGTAACATTTAAGACTGAATAAAACACAATCAGCACATGAGGTGATCATTATCATATTAGTTTATGCTGTTGTAACAGCAATAGTGTGACACTGTTGCAGATGGTTGGGACAAAAAAAAAAAAAAACTAACATGAAAAAAAAAAAGATTGTGTGTTGCAGTGTCGTTTTGCATGTTGTTATGTTGCTGACATGCTGTAAAAGTAAGACAAATAAAAACTGTAAAGATATACTTTTATTTTTGTGTTTTCACAACAAAAACAAAACACTGCAGTATTTAAAAATGAAGAAAACAAGATGCACATTCTGCTGTCTGTTTCTTTCACAAAAATGAAACAAACTTTACTTTAATCGTCAAATGAGAGGGGATGGAACCAAAAGAACCAATTAAGAAATGAATGTGAACAGCCATGTGTTCATTTTTAAAAAGTCTGATTCAGTTTTTTCTACACTGAAATACAACTCTCAAGTTTTCAAAATAATAGAAAGTCTGCAGCGTTCCCAAAAGTCTACATCTCTGAGGGTTGACAATTCTGGAGTAATGTTAACCAGGCGTTAACCATGGCAATTGTTGTGGATTTTAAAACTAAAAACGTGCTGTAGACATAGCTTGAAAACTCTAAAAGAGCGATCATAGATATTGAAAGTAGTGTGAGCACCTCTGAGTAGAGTCTTTCTCTTGTCGCAGTACTGCAGTGAGATCAGCTTGATGAAACGGCTTGCTGAAGTGTTCATCTGTGTTTTTGCATGACCAAACGCTTCCAGGATCACATTCACCTGGAAGTAAGAACAGAGGAGTTAAGAATTAATTACAAAACAGTGACTGGGTAACTTCTAAGTTCAACTTAAAATACTACAAATACTCAACTTACTCTTTTATTTATTTATTTTTCTTTTTATGAAATATGTCTAAATGTAATGTTTTTTTACGTTTTTTTGGTCTAATTGAACATTGTTTAGTTAAAAAGTATTGCCAAAAAGAATAATTATTATTATATTACTCTATTAACAAACATCTGCCATTAAATATTTAAATTATTTACTTTTTTTTTTTTCACAAACATTATTAGTGGGAGTTTACTTTCTTTTCTTTATAAACACTACTAGTGATTTTTATATTTTTTTGTTTTTATGTAGTTTTATGTACAAACGTTGTCAGTGGTGGTTTTACTGCATGATCCACTGATTTTGTCCTCAGCAAAATCTAATAAACCTTTAAAACTGAAGGAATGTTATAAATGTTAATATCAAATGACGAAACTGAAAATAGTGTGGCCTTCCTCTAAAGTCGACCGTTCTTTCGACAGGTAAAAAATTATTATCTATAATTCTATGAAAAATTCACACAAGTAGCACTTGTGTCCACCAGATGGCGATAAGACCCTGTTGATAAATGAAAACATTAAGATACAAGAAGAGTTTTGCAATCTTACACAAACACATCGGCATTGATGTGTAACAATAAGACCCACTGTTCTTCGACATTAAACTGCTCTAGTGGTTTTTGTATGTAGATGTGAAGTCTTTAAAGAGATAGCTCACCCAAAGATGAATATTCTCTCATTATTTACTCACCCTTCACTCATCACAAACCTGTTGTCAGTTTCTTTCTTCTCCCAACAAAATAATACCAGTAGCCACTGATTTCCATGGTTTTCCTACTATGGATGTCAATGGCTATAGGCTTCCAACATTCTTCAAAATATCTTCTTTTGTGTTCAAGAAACTCATAAAGGTTTGAAATCACTTAAAAGTGAGTAATTTGTGAGTACATTTAGATTTGTGTATGAACTATTCCTTTAAGCTACCAATCTTTCAGATTCAACCACAAGCAGAATCCATCTGCCTCAGGCTTCCAACTGTCATTCAAATGATCTCTTTCTTTAATGAATAAGAGAATAACAGCGGTTTGGAATAAGTAAAACACAAACACCTCCAGGAATTAAATTTAACAGAGCACATGTGAGGAAAATTAGAGCCAAAATATATAAAACACAAGCAATACATAGAAAAAAACAAAGAGCTGCTCGACGTCTTTTGTATAAATGAACACAAAGCTGTGTATAGCAAAAAGCAAACTGTAGATGTGTGTAAACAGAGAGACTTACATGCTTCATGCGTGGCTCTAAAGCGAAGCCTTTGGGACTCGATCGAGCGGCCAGGTGCTTCAGGATGTGTTTACAGACCACAGACTTCCCAGAACCACTCTCTCCACTAGAAACACACACACACACAGACAGAGAGAGAGAGAGAGAGAGAGAGAAGGAGATTAATGTGTTAACATCAGAAATTAAATTAAATTAACAAACTACAGAATAATTTAAACCATGTGTCATTTGTTCTTATTTATGAACAATATGACTATCATATGATTTATAAAAAAGCCAGAGAAATGTGATTCACTGTTATCATAGTTTACAAAGTGTAAAACAGTGTTTATCTTGCATATTTAAAACAGAAATTATTTCATGACACATCAAAAGTACGGTGTACATTTTAGACCTTCTTCAAACCATCTTCAAAAGGTATGAAAAAAGAAAAGAAAAGAAAAGAAAAACATGCAAACAAAAGCTTCAGGTCTCAGGAATAAAACACATCAAGTGTCAGGTCTCATACAATTAGGCACCCAATTTCAAGGAATCAGACTTAAAAATGCATTGGGAAAACATGGACTGCAAACCACAAATGTAAATATGTGAATATAAACATGATGAAAATGCTTCTGAACACTACGCTTTTCTCTTATTGTTGATCTTGCCTAGTCATTTTAACAGATAGTCTCTATTTGAACATCATCAGCCCAGATTTATGAGGTCTACAATCAATTAGTTCCAAAAAAAACAAAACAAAAAAACAAACAAACAAACAAAAAAAGAACAGCCCAAGCAGAAAGACCATAATGTAGATAAGGTGAATTTAGAGGATTTTTTCTAAGCTTGCAAATTGTGACTTTTGTAGCATTTTATACTAAATAAAAAGCACTTTAAAACAAATGTCCTGATTAAAAAGTAAAGCACACTAGCACACACACAAACTGTTTAACACTTATTTAATGACCAACACAAAATGGATTTTTCACTCAAAAATGGAGGCACAAGCTTATATAAAAGGGATAGTTCACCAAAACTGAAAATTTCTTTATTCATCCTCCTGTTTGAATTTTTCCTCCGTTGAACACAAAATAAGGTCTTAAGAAAAATGTTGGAAACCACTGACTTCAGTAGTATTTGTTTTAAGAAAGTCAATGGGTACCCATTTCTAACATGCTTCAAAATAGTTTCTTTTTTGTTCAACAGAAGAAAGAAACTCATAAAGGTTTTGAACCACTTTAGGGAGAGGAAACAGTGAAAGAATTGTCAATTTTGGGTGAACTATCCCTTTAAAGAAGCCTGATCAATCATGTCCAAAATTAAATACAAAAGCTTTCCTGCTTTAAAAAAATGATGATGAAGAAAAAAAAAAGTTCATGATAATATAACATTACAATAGATTTATTTGATTTAAATAAGAAAATAACATGTTATTTTCATAGACTATATTTTAACAGGAACACCCAAAGAGTAACAAGGTAGAAAATGTCTCAAAAAACTCAAAAACATTTGGGAAGTTTTTACACCCTGTGTGAGCAAAGTCTGCAAGCTTTACCCAATGAGATACCATTAATAACTAACAATTTTAGGGGAAAGATTGACCGGTTTCCCAAGAGTCAGGGCAGCTAAAAAAAATCCCTTTTGCTGAAATAAAATGGAAAAAAAAAAGGAAAAAAAGTTTCTTTGTCAGACTAAAAACACATAAAACAAAGCAAGGGAAGTGTGTATGTTTTGAAAGCCCCCTGTGCCGACTGTCAGCCTGTTTTAAGAGTAGCAGCGGGTCATGAAAGCACTTTTACTCTCCTCCACATCACTCTCTCTATGAGACGACACACTCAGCCTACAGCAATATACCATCAAAAACATCAGGATCCAAGACTAAAGACTGTCTCATCTGTCTGGCCTGCGGGCTACTCTCTTCTAACCTGGAAACTGACCACAGTCATCTAGGTAGAGAGACATTTCGGTCTTATCTTCCCTTACCCAAAAGCACTATTTAATCACTAACTGTTACCTTCTATACATCCATAAGACAGCTTTTAGTCAGCTCTATAACACCAACAGCGTATTTCACTCTCTCTATGGTTCAACTTTTGACACAAAAAAACGATATCCCTGTTTTTGTGAGCACTAAGGGTTTTTAAAAAAAAAGAAATTCCAAAAAATGTATGTGTATTTAATGTTATAGAATGAAAAGACATTTCAGATGTTATAAAATGTTTCCATTTCAAACATAGCCCCCCCCCCCTCTATTCACAAAATGTAATTAATATTAAATGATGAAGTTTATATGGTGATACATTTATATGGTGATATGTGAGAATTGTGTTTTATTAGGTTTATTTTAAAGACTCAATACTAAACCTGATTCATGTCTAAGGCACTCATTGTTTTAAAACCCTCAAGCACAATCAGTTTATATCAATCTAAATTATATTTATTTCTTATATGTATTAGATTATATAAATATAATCAGCATTAAAAAGGCTTGAGCTGCCTCTGATAATGCTCTTTGCACAGGACATCCATAATTTAACTAAAAACTGCTAACCTAAATAGTTAACGTTTCACAATTTTACTGTTGCTGTATTTCAGATGAAATAAATGCTGAAAAATAGAATACTTAAAAAGGTATAAGAAAATAAACACATGAAATTTTACCAATCCTAAATTTCAAAATGACTGTACATTTATGTAATCAAAGTACAAATCCCATTAAAAGTTGATATCTCTCACTATGTAATCATGAATTAATCTCCCCAAAGGTTTATTCTTATAGACATGCATTTATTGTTTGCAATTCTGAAGCGTGTACGATCAGAACAGATCAGGTGTGATTAGCTTTTAATTGATCAGTGTTTCCAAACAAATAAAACTTTTTTTTTTTTTAGGTTTCCGACACATAGCACAACATAATATTTATGGTTTGTAAAACGCACGCTGATGTCAATGGAGACGGCAATAATTTTTAAATGTAATCTGATGATGTGCTTTATTCACATCAGATACACACTGTTTAGGTTATTAGAACGTTTACTCTGTTCTTCTACAGTTAAACACACACTTACTTTCATACATTTTGGAAGAAGTTCCAGTTTTAATCTCTCCCCTGCAGCGTAGATTAACATGGCGGCACCCATCATAGATTGAATAATATGAGCATTATTAATCTTTTTTTTTTTTACCGCAAAATACATATCCTTACACATATTTGAGAACCGGAATATCAGATATTTCACAATAGAATTAGGAAGTTAGTCAATATTTCCGAAAAAGGGAAATACGAAACTAAAAATGATACATCTTTAAATTATTAGGGCTGAGGTGTGTCACGTGATAAACTTTCGTTTCTTCCTAGAGAAACGAAATATTAAATGAAAAAAACTGTGGGCGTGGCTTGTTTTTTATACTGCGAGCTGATTGGATGAGGTAAAGTCAGTATTTCATTCAGAAAGATCAGGAGAAGGGTTTCGGGAGAGTTATTACAACCTAAGGGGCCGATCACACCTAATGCGTTTTTTGCGTTGAGAGGCGCCTTTTTTGAATGGTTTACTAACGGCCGCGAGCGTTTTGCATGCTGCTTATGTGCCCTGCGCGCCTCTCGTTTTAACCACCTACTGCGCCTCGCATTTTTGCCCTTGCGCGCCGTGCATTCGCAGTTGAAAAAAAGTCAACTCTGAGCGGATAAAGCGCGTTACGTCAGTCGCATCTTTTTCATTCTCCAATCAAATAAAAGCAGAGGCGGGGTTTCCGTTGAGGTGCCTGCTGTGTTTGTGTTGTCAAGACAACAACAGAGACTTTTGAAGATGGAGAAGAGACTTATGGTTGCTGTTTTGAGTTATCTGGAGCTATATGACTTCACAAATATTGAATATCACAATATTATTAAATATTAAAATTATATTAATATCAACAGCAACACTCTCGCACAATACCCAGCTAGAGACATAAAAAAGCGCACCACGCTTCTTTTTATCTTGTCAACAAAAAAGGCAGTCAGGTGCACCTCGCGTTTTTGGAACGTAAATGCGCGTTCGGTCTGATCGGCCCCTAACGGACACCTCCTCATCGACATTTCTGTTTGTTGTCATAACGCTGTCAAAACTGACAGTTGGAGGGGTGTGGTTAAGTATGTTGACCACACCCACTACCTCAGACAGAATTTAACTGAATCTGCATTTTCAGATTTCAATTGTAGACTACAAAACTTTTTTTTTTCTTTTTTTTACATGCACAGATGAATTGTTCACCACAAAACTAGCAATGTGAGATAACCAAATCAATATGGTTAGGTTTGATTTCATGTGTACTTAAACCCCCCCCCCCCCAAAAAAAAACTCATATGGGGGTCAGCAGGAGAATTTAAAGGGATAGTTCACCCAAAAAAGACAATTTTCTCACTAGTATTTACTCTCCTTCAAGTGGTGAATCTTTATGAGTTTCTTTCTTCTGTTGAACACAAAAGAAGACATATTGAAGAAAGCTGAAAACCTGTAGCCATTGACATCCATAGTAGGGAAAACAAATACAAGTCAATGATTTCAGGCTTTCTTCAAAATATCTTCTTTTGTGCTCAACAGAAAATTCCAAAAATTTTTGGAACAAGTGAAAAGTAATGTAAATGATGTCAGAATTGTCATTTTTTGGGTGAACTGTCCCTTTAAGATTTATGTGTGAAAGGTTTAAATGTGGTCTAGTAGCTTTTTCAAAATGTTTTTGAGTGTCAACAGGTTTTCCACTAGGTTGTTAATCCCCAATTAAAATAAGACTTACTGTAGGCATAAAATCATGTAACTGCACTACTGTAAACTGTACTAAATTATGTACAGTAACCTTATTAATTACTCCCCGTGTTCAATGTTATGACCTCTTAAACTTAGCCATAAAGCACAGTCAAACAGCTCGCGGTGAGAAAAAAAAAAAAATCATCTCAGAGCCTGGATCTTCTCCGAGACCAGCAATAGAGAGTCAATGGAAGAAAAGCACTCGGAGCAGATGGTTTTTAAAGGTCATTTGGCCTCCCACTAATCATTTTCTGGAGGCTCTGATGCTTTTCCTTCGCCTCTTTCCATTTCTTTTTGGAAATCTACTCTGGGCTGTAATTGAACTCAAGGGCGCAATGCATTTCGGAGCCAGAAGCGAGTAGGTGTTTGTGAGAGAGAAACCAGCAATTCGCCACCTTTTGTTTCTCTGGTTCTGCAGTCACTGGACCATGATCTGTTTTAACCTGCAGGACCAGTGTGTGTGTGTGTGTGTGTGTGTGTGTGTGTGCACGTGATGGATAGCCCACGCAGAGAGGGCATTAAAGTAGCTGTCAGATCCTCTCTGGCTCAGCGAAAGCAAGCATCGGGCCATTGGAGCAGCATCAGAATGTAAAGCAGGGTTTAATTGCAATCAGAGATGACCGGAGCACAAATCGGGACAGAGAGCGGACCCTGCACATCCATTAATCTCGCTGAGCGCTTTTAACAGGTCTGGATTTACACCGTGCACCGGCACATTTGTCTCCGTGACAGCATTTAGCAATAGCCGATGCTGGAGTCTGTAAATCTAAATATGAGGGCAGGTCTCTGGAACACAAGCTGATTTCCAGAACAGGACCAGTCGCTGACATGCAGAGCAAACCACAAGCTGGAGCGCGCATGGAGGAGTGTAGAAAATGTGCGGTGGAGTGTTTTTAGAGCATTTGCCTGTTTTTTTTTTAATAGGGTTTCCAGACATTTGAACCAATACATTGGTTGCATTTAAATATACTGTTAAAGTTGTTAAAGTTAAAGTTGATTAAATGCATAACTAGGGATGGGCAATACCATTGATTGATTGATTGACACAACAACATTTATGTCTGTTAGGATTGTAACGATCCAGATATTGATACTATTTTATTTTATTATTTTATATTATATAATATAAATTTAGCAAGAAAATGATTGGATTTATATGTTACACTTAAAGTCTGTGTGAACTGAAAGTTGTTGAGACTTATTTCAATATGCTGATGAACTTCCAACTGAAACAAAATATTGAGTAAGGGTCGGGGCTTTCGCATCATTCCCTCATAGCAAACTAACGGTAAGAGAGGGTATTAATATACAGCTGCTATGGAAGCCCTCAGGTTGACGGCAACAGAAGGAGCGCCACTCTAAACAGGGAAGCAAATGGTCAGACGTTCAATGAATATTACCAAAACAAACTTTTTTTTTTTCAGTGAACTAACTTGCACAGATTAATTATTCATCTTATGCATAACAATGTGAGGTACACAAATAAACACTGTACATTTTGATTTCAAGCATCCACATATTGACCATTAGTAGCAAATTTAAGGATAAGGACAAATAAATAAAACTGTTGATTGTGCAAAACTCAATTTAGACAGAAATACTGATTTAACACTAGAACTACAGAGGCAGCCATTTTGACCATTTTTTAAATTTTGTAATTTATAAAGTTTGTTAAAATAAAACTCATAACTATAGTACCCTGACTTTTCCTAAATGTGGGCATATTTCATTCTAACATTGTTATTTTATTTAATTAACAAAAAAAACAAAAAGTTGAAATTGACTGCATGATTACTCTGCCGCTTTTACATGTGCATTTAAATATAAATAACAAAAAAAACAATGTTGCCTACCAACTTTCTACTACAAAAAAAATATGTTATAGCAAAAATACATTTTAAAGTTTCAAAAACAACATTTTCACAGCAACAAAAATGTAAGCGGCGCACCTTCAAGGGTGGTCTAGTTACATGCTACATTACAAAAAGGCCATATTTTTAGGGTAATGACTTCATAAAATATGATGACAGACATGCAAAACTTAATTCTGAAATCTTAACAGAAGGTTTGTATATAAATATGTTAAAACTAAAATTCTAATCAGTACAGTTGTATATGAATGATCAGAATGACCGCTATGGCCATTATAGTATTTTTCAAATTCTGGTAGTTCCAGTGTTAAGATACTACAGTTTTTTTAGAACAACTTTACACATTTCTACATGTAATTGTTTATTGCTTTGTGTAAAGACTTTCTATACGTAAATTGTAAAAAAGAAAATCTAACTGGCTTTATTAACAGTATAGGCTGGAGATTCCCATGGTTTTTATCTTCACAACTCAGCACATCCAGTCTCAGAGACTGGAGGTCACCACAGCTGTGAACTGGTGCAAAACTGTCAGTGTGAAGCAGTGAAAAAGACACGTAAAAAGGGAATATCATCTATTTTAGAGTCTCATGACAATTTAAGGACATTTTTTTTTGCCAAGGCTTTATGATTTAAAGTATAATACTGTATTCACTTCAGGAGAAATGCCACATCTCAACTGATGAAGCCAACATGTGTTTGAAGACAAAAACGTCCTTAATTGTAACAAATAAATAAATACAAATGTTAATACAAATACATTTCAATAAAAATAAAAAAAGCAATAAAACAAAAACAAATTTTCAAGTTAAATAAATAATAATAAAAAAAACCTAATAAATAAATAAATAAACAACTTAAAAAATAAATAACTTAAAAATAAACAAATATATAAATTGATAAATTAAGAATTTAATTAACTAATAAAATAAATGAGTGCTGGTAATATTACTACTACTACTAATGATAATAATAATAAATTAGTTGGCAACGAGAGAAGATGAAAAAGGTAAATGAATGTGAAGTGTGTCAGTGTTGTGCGGGTCAGTGTGTGTCACCTGATGATGAAACACTGTGGCCGTCGCTCCTGCAGCATCATGTGAAAAGCTCGTTCAGCTGAAGAGAAGATATGAGGAGGGAGAGAAGAACACAGACGACCGCTGGAGCTCAGATACAACTGACTGACCTGAGAAAGACAAACAAACACACAAACAGTACACATGTTAATAAACACCGTTTGTATCGATATTCTTCAAGCTCTGGTAAGGATTAGATGTAATCCTCTACTCATTAAACTCCTGAAGTTAATAAAGTCTCAAATGTTGAGTGTAAAGATGCCCTAATCATTCTTTAGACGTTTAAAGCTTTATTGTGTAGACGATTTCAGGTCTTACATCTTGTGTGTTCAATCTAATGTATTTTTTTTTTTTTTTTTTTTTTTGCTCTGTAATATCCAGAGCAAAAAAAAAGTATACAGGTAAGGGAAATAAAATACCTCACATCAGTGTATGAGTTGTATTGGTCAATCAGTCATATTTTATCATTTCATATAATTTTAATTATCATTTCAAAACACAAACAAATTAACAAATCTGAATAAAATCTAAATAAAATAATGCATCACAACAATAAAACAAAATGGACCGCTAAAAAAAAAAAGAAAAAAAAATTATATATATATATATATATATATATATATATATATATATATATAAAAACACAAATAAATAAATAAAATAAAATACAAAAAAACAAAACATAATAATAATAATAATATTTTTAAGTAAATAAAAATAAACATATAAATGATAAGATAAAATAAAACAAAACGAGACAAAATAAAATATAATAATAAATAAAAAAAATTAATAAAATAACAAAATATAAAAAAACAAAATAAACAAAAACAAATAAATAAATAAATGATCAAATAAAATAAAACAAGATAATAAAATACAATAATAATTATATAAAAAGAAAATATAAATAAATATATAAATGATAAAATAAAACAAAATAAAAAAATATATAATAACAATTAAAAAATAAAATAAATTATAAAATAAAACAAAATAATATCAGAAAATAAAATACCAGATGATTACTCACATCAGTGAATGAGTTGTATTAGTGTATCAGTCACACTTTATCATTTCATATAATTTTCATTTTCAATTTTAATTTAAATAAACCTAATGTAAAGATTTGTAATAATAAAAAAATAATAATAATAAAAAACTTTCACTCCAAGCCAAATACTTGAATTGTTTTAAATACAATATTGAAAAAAGAAAAAAAGCTGTAAATAATAAAAGTAATATAATAATAAATACAAATAATAAATACAAATAAATAATCAAATGAA
>CAIGQV010000001.1:1065563-1088739 GCA_903798115.1 Danio jaintianensis
AAAAGAAAAGAAAAGAAAAGAAAAGAAAAGAAAAGAAAAGAAAAGAAGAGAAAGAGAAAGAAAAGAAAAGAAAAGAAACACAAACATTGAATTCTAGTGTATGTCAACCAAATAATCTGAGTTACTGCTTTTGGGCAGGTTGAAATGTTTCGTATTGTGACAGCGTCTTCATATACCAGTTAGGTAGAATTAGCCATTTCAAACAAATTCACTCTTAAAGGTGATGTATGTACGTTTTTGACTCTTCTAAAGCATAAAAATACCATCATATGTTTGCAGATATTTAAGAAACATCCTAAGTGAACATTCTTGTTTATCTAAAAAACAATGCTGAAGTCAGATAATCATGCCGGAATGCTGTCTTTGTTTTGGTTCTTTTAACCCACCCACTGCCAGTTTAGCCAATTATATTCCAGCACCCCGGGTTGCCTTGGTGGAAGTTCAATTTCAAACGGTTTATTTTATTTTCAAGATCTGAGGTGAACTATCTGCTGCTGCTTTCAGTATTATGGCAATAAATGTCATGTTGAGTAATGAAGTTTGCACTGCGCGCTCGCGGTTTTTTAAATATTGTTTTGGTGTCACCACACACTGAAGAAGGCATTGTGCCGAAACGTTTGTGTTTTTGTATCACCTGAAGAATGTAAAATAAAATAAAAACTATATTAAGCAATTAATTAATGAGTGCAAATTATGACCTTTTGAACAATAAATGTCCTGTAAAATAGCATTGAAACTCACATTGTTAGCATTTAACACTGAATAAAGCACATGTGGTGTACCTGAGGTGATCACAGTTTATCCTGTTGTTCAGCTGCAAGAAATAGAAACCGTTTCTAATATATCAATTCGAGGTACCATTGCTTTAATTTAGAACACGACTTAAATCAGCCTTTAGGCTCGATCGTCAGACTCGCTCCTCAATCTGGCAACCTGCGATTGCCTTTGTTTTGATCCAGGAATGTAATACTTAGTTCAACCACTGGGTGTCAAACTTACATACTGCACCTTTAATCTACCTCAAATAAACGACAGATCCCCTGAAATTGTACACAGACTTCGAACACATCAACATGTCCAAAGGCCCTTGTATACGAAATCGAAGAACGAACAGAAATGATGTCATTTTGAACAACTCCCGCCTATGTATTTTATTATTTTTTTTGTTAGTTTGGGCAGTTCAAAACAGCTCCCTGGTGCAAACTTTTGGGGTTTTGGCTCCTAAACACCCTTGAGCTACCATTTACCTATGACGATTACGCAATCAGTGCTCTGGATCTCCGCCTTCTTTGACGTGTGACTTGTTCTTCTCGATTCAGTTCTCATTCAAGGGGATCAGACAGGAGAACAACAACACTAGCCACATGAATACACTGCAGGGTCGAGTAGCAGAGCTGGTGCAGATGTATCCGCACCTGTATGATCACTCACAGAGAAATATTCAAAAGTCTCTGAGCCTACCTCATAGTGCCACATCTTTTCTATGAGAGTACGTACACCAGCGACACCATTCTGTGTCTGTCTGTGGCAAATAGTAACACAATGTAAAGATGTGGTGGTGCTTAAGGTGTTTGCTAGTATGTGGAACTTTTGATCTGGCCACGGAAGCAAGTGTTTGGACGATTCATTCCACTCACATTTATACAATCTTCTTGTTTATTTCATTGAGCAGCAAAAAATGCAAAAACGACAAACTTCTGAAAGGTATAATAAATAATCTGATGGGTGTTTTGAGCTGAAACTTTACAGACACATTCTGGAGACACAAAAGACTAACATTAAATCTGGAAAAAGGGGTAAACTAGGTGCCCATCTGTTTAAGCTGTGCCTTTACTAAATGAGCACTGTGCTACGTTCAACAGATCGCACTATTATGTCTTTCTTTTCTTTTTCATTCTTTTACAACCAGTTTTAACACATTTTAATCTGTTTTATCTGATTTTAATCATTTTATTCTTTGTTGTATAATTTTCTTATACTTGTTTCTTTTATTCCTGTTTATGTAAAGCACTTTGAATTACCATTGTGTATGAAATGTGCTATATAAATAAACTTGCCTTCCTTGCTTACAGTATACCATCACTTAGCCTTCTCTAACTTATTTTTGCCCGCAAAGTATACTGGAGCCTTTAGTATAAGAATACTTACAAAACTGAAAAACCAAGCTGGAGGTGTGATTGAATTAAATAAGCGGCATCATGGAGGACTTCGTCTCTCCTGAAGGAAACATGGATCAATCTCCTCCAATAAAGTGCACATCAGGCATCTCTCACTCTTTCCATCTCCTGCTAAACGATCAGTAAAGCATCACAATCTCCATCCATCACGGCGGTAATGACAGACATCATTAGACCCCATTACAGTGCAACACAAAAGTCCTCTGCTCTCTGCCTCCATATCAGCCTCAGCAGGGAGACTTCATTACGGCCCATTGTAAAGTGTGGGAATAGCAGCGCCCATTAGGCATAGATTTGGCTCCGGTCATGAGAGGGCACAGTGTGCAGTCGACTGGCATGAGCTGTGGACTGAAGGCTTGCCCGAAACATCTATACTGAAGCAGGAGATGGATTTATTCCTTTTAAATCGCACTCTCATTGATTCACAGGGAAAGCATTAATGTATAAAACATACAATCTTCTCACAAATATCACTTAGCTAGCATTTATGCTAACATCTAGGTTTGAGTGATATAGAGCACTCATTCACACCCTGTAGTGTTACTGAATTGTTTGTGTGTATACTGTTTTTGGTGGTTTACAGTCTGTTCTGGTAGGGGAAGCCCAGAAAGCTTATTCTTCTTTGTCCGTGAAAGATTTGCTTGATTACGAAAAGATAAAAACTGCCGTTCTTAAAATCTATGAACCGGTCCCTGAGGCTTATCACCAGAAATTTCGTAATCATCGCAAAACATATGTTGTATTTGTTAGCGAGAAAGAGTCCATGTTTGATCGGTGGTGTGCTTCCTTGGATTAAAATCATTTGAAGAGCTTTGTGAAATGATTCTTTTGGAAGAATTTAAAAACTGCTTGGCAGAACGTGTTAAGACGTATTTAAATTGGGTGATATAAAGCACTCTTAAAAAAAACTCTGTAATAGGGTTGTCACGATACTGGAATTCGGTACCAATCGGTACTGGAATTTTAAAACAATCTATTTCCCGCTAACATTTGAGCGCTGTTGAGCACGTTCTTAAACAGCGCTGATTTATCATTGTGTTCATGTGCTTAACAGAAATGACTGTGATTGGCTGTGAAGGTCATCAGTTCACCAAACTCACCACTGTTTACTGCGTGTAACCACAGATACAGGGACACTGGAGCATTTTAAAGCCCCAATTCATCAGCGGATCACTCGTATGTCAGCTTATAGACAAACCAGCTGATCGACGTGACTCATTTCTGTTGAGGATGTGAACACAATGGCAAATCAGCGGTGTTTAAGAACGTGCTCAACAGCGCTCAAACAAATGGACGTTTTTAAAATTTCAGTATCAATTGGTAACGAAATCCAGTAACATGACAACCCTACCCTGTAGTGTTACTGGATTGTTGTGTGTGTGTGTGTGTGTGTGTGTGTGTGTGTGTGTGTGTGTGTGTGTGCTGTTTTGGTGGTTTACAGGGACAGAAATTTGTATAATGTAATGAGTATGACTTGGTTGAACTCTATTAAGGTGGTTTAAGAGGACATGACTTGTGTCCTCGTAATTCAAAATGCCTAAAAGTCATACTTAAGGGGGTCTTATCACATTAAAATTTTGCCACAGGTTTTCTGTGAGGTTTGGGTTATTGGTAGGAGTAGGGTAAGGCCATATAACTGTATAACATATAAGGCCATAAACATACATTACACCTATGGAGAGTTCTCGTAAACCACCAACACCAACGTGTATGTGTTTGTGTGTGTAATAATAATAATAATAATAAAAAAATTCAAGAATGTTGTTTCTCTGGTTTCCAAGGATACTAAACTGAACAGAACTGATTCCTCAGAATACTAAACTGAACTAAAATAAAATAATTACAAAGCACACTTCCCTTAAAGTAAAGAAAAAAAAAAATAACTGCAGTAATTATTAGTTAATGTATTTACTAGCATAAACAATCAATAAACAATGCTTGTGCATCATTTTACAAATGTTTAGTTAATTAATTTGCTACACAAGCATGGAGCATGAGCAGTAATGTCACTCTCAGTATAAACGCCGCAGTGACAGAAAGCAAGCTGCTGTAATTGAGTTAGTATCCATGTAGGATTATAGTAAACATCAGTAGTAGCAGCAGTCATTGTAGTACCAGTTATCAGTAAGGACAGCAGCCGTTAACAGAGTGTCAATGTAAGAATGTCTTTTCATCTCGTCAGGGCTGCTCAAGTCTCTGGCCTGAATACAGTGAGACCTCGAGGGCTGCCATCCAAACACCAGTCCCTGGCCATGCTACAAACAGAGCCCCTGGCCTCTCTCCAACACCTCCCACAACAGATCCAGCAGCAGTGTGTGTATGTGTGTGTGTGGAAGAGACTGGACCGGAAGGTTTGCTGAAAGCCCACAGAGTGTGTGACAGGGGCCAAAATCTGGATGAAACTTCCCTCAGAGTGGGTTAGGTCAGAGAGTGAAGGACTCCTTCTGAATGGGACAGACTGAGGGGGGCGTTTACGCAACAGCGCTTTCATATAGAAATGGAAAACAATTTTTGATTAGTTTTTTTGGCTGTTCATTGAAATGAACAGAAAATGCAAACTTTCAAAAATGACAAAATCTCTAAAATGATATCTCTGTGTGAACTACAAAAATGTGATTTTGTGAAAACAGTGCTGACATCTGTATGTGTTGTCAGTTTATAGGCATGCGCCAATACTTGGCAACCCAAACAACAGTGAACTACAGGTGCTTCTTTATCAGAAGGGTGTAACCTAATTTGGTTTAGGTATCCTGCCCCTCTGGAATTATTAGGTTTTGGTGAGCTATCAACTTACCAAAAACCTGTTGTTAGAAACCTAGGGTTTCAGTTCGACAGTGATCTGAAATTTCACAAACAAGTAAATTTAGTTGTTAAATCCAGTTTTTTCTATTTACGACTTGTGGCAAAAGTGAAGTCATTTCTCTCTTTTAATGACCTTGAGAAGGTGATCCATGCTTTTATTTTGGGAAGACTTGACTATTGCAACTCTTTGTATGTGGGTAATAGTCAAAATGCCCTGAATAGATTGCAATTAGTCCAAAATGCGGCTGCGAGACTTCTGACAGGGACTAGCAGGTATGATACATATCCAAAGTTCTTTACTCTCTTGGCTGGCTGCCTGTTAGGTCACGGATTGATTTCAAATGATAAATTTTTGTTTGTAAATCCTTAAATGATCTGGCACCACCTTACTTATCAGATCTCCTACATGTATATAATCCTGGTAGGTCACTAAGGTCTTCTGATCAGTTTATTATTTCTGTACCAAGCGAAGAGTGGATCGGGCTTTTGGTGTTATCGCCCCAAAACTCTGGAACAAGCTTCCACCCCACATTAGACACGCTCCAACTCTATCTGTTTTTTAAAAGCCTCTGAAACTGCATCTTTGTTCTTTAGAATTTGAGCCTTTTTAATGTTGAGGGGTTTGCCTTATGTTTTAATTGTTATGTATGTGATGTAGGACTTTTTTTTAAATAAACTAAATAACTAACTAACAAATAAGGCTGTAAATGTAGGGTCATCTCAAATCGAAGAATCCTTAGAAGGCATCCTTTTTTTTCATATCCTTTAATCAGTCTGTTTTGAAGTAGGCATCAGAGGTATCCCAAGTGTCATTCATTCACCCATAATGCTTTGCACGCATTCAAATTCATAAAAAGTTAATTATGTTTTTCTTTTGTCATAAATAAATAACATAGTGCTAAACTGTGTAATGTAAACAACTGGGAGACCATAGAGACTTAACTCCAAAGCATTAATATAACGTCTGCTAATACACAGATTTTTAATATACGAGTATTCTTCAAATCATAATTTTAACAGCATTACTGACTCCATTATCACGGAAGTGGACATTTTTGGGCCAATTTATACTTTTGCGTTGGGTCCACGTGGTAGATCCATCACACACACTTCGCTGGACCCTTATGCAGACCACTCAAAAAAAAAAAAAAAAAAGTTTACAACAACACAGAGCACAAGATCTGTGATTGGCCGGCTTGGTATAGCTGTGATGAGTGTGGGCAGAGCCAGAGTGTTTAAGGGTGCACTCACACTATGCTGTTCGAACCGTGCCCAGGCTCGTTTTCCTGGTTTGTTTGACAAGTGTGAGTGCTCCGAATCGGGCTCAGGCGCGGTTCAGTTGGCTGGTCCTGTCCCGGTTGGAAGAGGTGCGCCAGAGAGCGGTTCGGTTGGGCTTTGGCGCAGTACGCTTGTAGTGTGAGGGCAAAGCATGCCTGAGCCCGAAACTGAAGTCGTGATGTCAATTTTAAGGCACTGTTTCATATGGATTTAATAATCATTCTTACTTTACAATGAACGCGAACTGTCAGTTTATTAAAGATGCAAACCCCTCGCTGCTAGACAGCTGCACCTTCAGCAAACCTCCTAATACATGCAGCACGAGGACTTTATGAACATTTATGAGCGTCAAAAGTGGTGGATCTGTTCAGCAAAATATTTTACTGTGTGTCACTGCATCACAAACGACTAAAAATAAAACAAAACGATATAACTAAAGCAATGTCCACTGTGCTGAGCGAGAGCGCTTCTCTTCCTATTAAACTGAACAGTTGCATCATCTATGACGTAAACGTGCTTAGGTTCGAAAGGTAACGATACGGTATGAGTGCAGGCCGTCGGGGGAGAGGGGGGGGGCACAATCGCGCTTCAGCACGGTTTAAGGCAACTGTAGCTAGTGTGAGTACGCCCTAAAAAGTCTCAAATCCTGCGGAGGATCTCTGGGTGGATATGTTTGTTTTGTGATTAAAGTTGTTCCTGTTTCTTTTTTCCCTGAATGAGTCTGAGCTTGAGCTACTGCTACAGTAGCATTCCACGCATTTCCAGCATAAACTCAAAACACCGGCAAAGAAACTCAACATAGTGGAACATAGAAACCCAAATGCAAACTAGCATTTCATAAGTGTGATTTCAGAGCAACACGGAATGACAACAGAAGTATAAATACTCACTACGGCATTTTTTTACGTGGAAGGTATGGGGGGGTATGGTGATCACTTGACACAGAAGTATAAATCATCTTTAGAAGGACTGGTCTAGAAATTCTTGAATGTACCCTTCAGTCTGAGAAGCACCCTATTGACCTTATTCTTCAATGTGGAAGTGAGCTTGTTTTGCGATTGTTTTAGAACTTCCGATTAAGTTGCCTATGGGAGAAATTACTAGGAATATTAAACAACAGAAAACCGTAAAACTGCTTGCTCTACAAACAAGTGTTTTTATATACATAAAAAGTAGAATAATTTAATAAGAAAAGATCAGTTTGCAAGATAATGATAACAGCATAACGAGCCGTTTTTAACTTCTAAAAAAGTGTATAGAAGTGAAAATAGAAAATAGAAGTGAATGAGACCGAATGTCTCAGGCCAAAAAGATTCCAATAGCTGCGCCTGCTCAAACGCGAAGTAAAAAGTCAATAAGATCATATGTGTGCAAGTGTGTTTTCCGAATTTCTGTATTTGGCTACATCGCCAACTACTGGCTTGGAATGCATAATACAGCATTATCATGAATCAGTGCAAACAAGGACAGCACTGTGTGAATTTGTTGTGATTACATTGTTGTTGTGTAAATGTAACGTGAGGGTTGGGTGTTTATACTTGATTTGAGGGTTTAGATTGTTAACACAATTCTGACACACCACGTTTATCTTCTAAAAAAAAGTGTATAGAAGTGAAAATAGAAAATAGAAGTGAATGAGAGCGAAAGTCTCAAGCCAAAAAGATTCCACAGGCTCCGCCCGCTCAAACGCGAGGTAAACAGTCAATAAGATCATATGTATTCCGAGTTTCCGTATTTTGCGACACCGCCAACTACTGGCTTGGCATGCATAATACAGCATTTTTCACGAATTAGTGCAAACAAGGACAGTGCTGTGTGAATTTGTTGTTATTACATGAATTAACGTTGCTGTGTAAATGTAAACTTAGGGTTACATAATTCTGACACACCACGTGTTTTTATACGTACATAAATCTGGTCGTTGGCGAAGCGCTTCTGCATCTCATAGAGCAGGCTGCTGTCTGTGAGCTCACTGAGCGACGCGAGGTCATCATTAGGGGCAGGAGGCATCAGTTTCACCTGGAACATAAAACACATCCATCATAACAAAAAGCAATATTAAATTCTTCATTGTTTTCCAATAGATATGAAAAACAGCATTAGGGTTTAGAACAATTCAAGGATAAGCAAATAATCTGTTTACTTTAGGGTCAAATATTGGGTCTAATATTTAAGGGACAGTTCATCCAAAAACTCACTGTTGATTTATTAACCCTCACATAACTTTTTAGCCAAAAATGTGGATTTAAAGGATTGAAAAAATGCAAGTCATGACTTCAGTGTACCTTCAGGACCTACAGATATATATATATTTTTTTTACTATTAAAGTGCCAGCAACCATTGACTTTTCATTTTATGAATCACCAGAATTCATCCTAAAAAAAATGCTTGCACCATAAATGGCATAAGAGCAATTAAATTAACAGCATATTTAATTTTGCATTGAACTATCCCTTTAATTGAGCGTGATTATTGTTATGTTTCCACACCTGAAAACCTTTCTTTTTATACTATATCATAGCTCAGCATGCTATTGTATTACAATCCTGACATAATCCTGTACTGGACATTATTATTCCCGGCTGAAACAATTAAGTTAAACTGTTTGTTCAATATCCTGCAAAATCATGTTTATTAAAAAAAAAAGTTACATTGTGCAACATTAAACAACCAATCCACTTTCTTTTCCTTAATGCACACACACATGCACTCAACTGTGTGTGCAACAGCACTGCAGGTGTGAGAGTAATGGGAGTGATTTTCTCTGTGTCTCCAGAGCTCAGAGGTCATCCTCAGGGTGTAAAGGGTCAGAGTGTGCAGTGGAATAGATTACTAACGCTCTCTACATCCAAACTATGACTGATTCTACTCTCTTCTCTCCAATACCTGGGAAGAAAACCTAAAGACAGGATCTAAGTGTATTAAATGTAGTAGCCTTTAGGATGAAGACAAATCACTCTAAACGTGCAAGTGGATTGAACACCAATGTATACACATGTATCATGTACCCTAGAACAGGAGAATGATTGGAAAGAGTGGGGGGAACTATTGTACAGTCTATATATGTGCATACATAACATAGGGAGTAAGGAAAAATGCTCTTTTAAGATTTAATATAAGAGCATTTATAAGTTGACAATTTAAAACTGACAATTTATAAGTGGTCGATACATGAAAATGTGTATTTATGTCTGTTTTAAAACCTAGCATAAGTAGATCACTTTGAATGTCCAAGTGCATTAAACACTATATAAGCATTTGTTTAAGCACTTTATAAGTGAGACAAAAAATAACTAATTAATTCATTAATGTAAAACATCGTGATAAATAAACCAGGCCAAATTGCAAACTAATACTCCAAACTCACTTGTGGTGCCTAAAAGACAAAGTATTGCTGTGAAACAGAGCTTGTGTGATCTATTACACTTGCAGCGTGTTTGACTTAGATGACCGAAATATACACTTTAGACTTTTTACAAACTCTTTAGGGAACAAAATTCCCCAGACAGTCCCCATCTCTCCTCTGACCTGCTCCAGTTTTCCTGCAGCGCTGGGATATGATCCATCCAGCCCGTTATCAAGGGAAGCCTGCTGTGTCAGAGCTCCTCCAGAGTCCCTAAACATGGCCTCCTTCTCCAGCAAACTGTCCCTCCTGGAGATGGGCAGAGCCATAGTAGCCCTGAAGGAAGGGAGAAAAAAATCTAATTATTGTCAACAAAATCCAACTTTGCATTGCTATGGTGCCAGAGAAGATACATTTGAACTGGCATTTTTGTGTATTTACATATGGCTCGTTTCCACTGAGGTTCAGTACGGTTCAGTGCATTATAGTACAGTATGTATTTTTTTATCCATTTCCACTGTCACAGGTGTCAAAATAGAAAACTGTACCTTACCACTTTTTTGGGACTCTTTTGTAACACTGTGCCCTAACTACATGCGACGCATGAAGGTATATTTTTCATATTAAAAGTCCTAACCATATGTGACAGCAACGCGCAAAAAAAACTATTTTAGCAACAGTTTCTATTTTTTGCAATGCGGCAGCAATACAACAGCGTATTCTACTGTCAATTATCACCTCAGGTACTGATTATGTGCTTTATTTAGTGCCAAATGCTACCAATGTGAATTTGAATATCATTATATGTGACATTTATTGCCATATTGAATACAGCAGCAGATAGTTCACCTTGAAAATAAAATAACTAGCAAATGGTTTGAAATTGAAAGTCAGAACTGTGACTCAGTCACTCAAACCACATCAGTAACTCAGCCTATGTTTCAGCCTCTTTTAATAATGTTCAATATGTATTAATTAGATTATAACCTACCATTTTGTTGTTAGTGCAGTGGCTGATATTTAAATGAATGGCTGATGTTTAAATATTTCTGTCGTGTTGCATCGCGTTTGGTGCAGACAAAGGAATCTTGTTGTGTCGCATGCTGTTATGTTGCACAGCAGTATGGTAGCAAAAGGATGGAGCTAGACGCACTGCTGAACGCTATTGTTTCACAGGAAATCGTCACTTGTGCATGTTACAAGGCCAGGGGTACAGGGGTACAGGGGTGCCAGGGGTACAACAACACAGGAAGCAACATTTTTAAATACACAGCTGGAACACAACGCTGTAATAATACAATGACAGTGCACAGTAAAGGTTGTCCCAAGCTTAAACTATTGCGGCATCCCAATCCGCCTAACTATACTACATCCTTAAAGTATGAACATACTTTTGAGTATGTAACAGAAAAGTATGCAAGCTTTGAGACAAACTACATCCTCATTAACAGACTGTTATGTTGCTTCGTTACGTGCACTATCAATCATCTTGACACATCATCCACATTTCTTTCATATTTAATTGCCTACCATATTGGAGATTCAGCAGAAGGTTAATCTGACACTCGTTAGTCTTTCATGCAGAGAAATATCATATGTGTCAGAAGTGCCAGGATGACCTACTACTTCCAGCGAGATTCTGTAGTGCGCATCCAACTGATGCCACGCTATCCCATGATGCTAAGCGAGAGAATTCATGATTGGAAGTGAACTGACGCAGGTAGGTCACGTGGTAATGAAAAATGGAGGATGCCGCATGTCTAAATTCCATTCATATTACTCACATTTATACTATACAGAACATAATTTTCGTAATTTAGTAAATTCTAATTTGATTTGATTTTATCATCCTTTGAACCCATTTGGTCAAAACAGATGTATTTAGAAAAAACCTTGTGCCTGATTTGATGAATATTGAATACCACTTTTTATTAAGTGACCATAACAATGCACTTATGTACATACTGTACATGCTTTTATATTGTACTTACATTTTAAAAATGATCTGCATGTCATTACATCTGTAATTACATTTATAATTACACTGACCCATCAATTGACCTAATTACCCCATCCCTTACGCCTTAACCCACCCTTAAACCTACTGTACCCATACCACCAAACTTGTCCCTAACCATACCAGTACCTAGGAGTGGGACTGAATATTGTTTAAATGTTAACTAAATAAATAAAATACAGGTCATAAAGATTTGATAACATTCTTCCAAATTTCAAATATAAATATTGTCATTTAGAGCTTTTTTTTGGCAGAAAATGAGAACTTGTCAAAATAACAAATGTTTCAATTTGTCGTGACTGAAAATGAAGAATGCTTATCTCTACTGGAGAAACAACAGTGGTACTGCTTTGTCAAAAATTAACATAATATTAACATGCGTGACAAAATGGCAGAAGAAAAGTTATCATTTCTTTGCAGAACAAAAAATCATTTAATTTCACTCAAACATATCTAGAAATTGTAAATCCAGATAGATAAAGTAGACCGTTTTTTTACCTGAATATCAGCGTGACTCAGCCAATCACTTATTGCTAATGTCTGAACAGTCTAAAATCTACAATGTTTACATCCTTGAGTTATCCAGACATTCGCTGAAAGATGAATAAAGTCTGTCACTGCTGTACGTACAGTTTTTTAACAGGCAGGTTGTTGTCCTGGTTGGCCTCAGCGCAGTGATCTTCAGACTGTGGAGGAGATGCAGTGGGGTCTGTCTGTCTCTGTACCCAGAATTCCTCTGCTCTCAGCAGCATCTCCGCAATGTGCTCAGTCGCTGCAATGTCTGAATGTAAAAAATAAATGAATAGTGGGTAAATGTATACATCATCTTGACTGAAATCAAAAGTGCTTACAGTTCAAAAACGAAATGGAAAAAGCCCATGAATCTGGTTTCAAAGAGATTTTTTTAATCTTCAGTATAAAAAGAATGAAATATTGGTCGATCTATTGGTTTTGAAGGAGAAGGCGGATGGTTTCATCTTTAAAATCTGATGATTATTAGTGACTAAAGACAGCATTTATAATATCATTTTGAGCCGTGATTTTTCTCCAGGGTCCAATTGATTTCTTTCTCAATCCTTCTATTTCTCACCCCCCGCTGTCTGTCACATGGATGTGTCTGTATTGTGATGGGCACTGAGCCCTGCTGCAGATTGATCCATCTGTGCTTGGATAACGGGGGGTGGGGGTGGGGGGTGGTTAAATAATCCATCCCTATGAAATGAGCAAACAGCCTCATTTTTTTTTTTAACTGGGTGAATGTGACATCCAAAGAGAATGATTCTCCAATCATACACACATTCTCTCAGAAAGTCAGAGATCTGCAGTGCTCTCTAAAGATACTTTTAGTGAAAAGAAAGGATTGACTTTGGCTCTGTGTTTCATCCCAGACATCCTTGAGTTAAGCCGGGATGTTAGAATGAGCTATTGATTAGAGTCTAGAGAGAGGAGACCAGTAAATTGGTGAAGACTGATCTAACGCCTCACTGGAGATTCAGTATGAGGCGCACGAGTCTCCTCAAAAGCTCATGCAAATCATGCAGCACATGGACATACTGAGGTCTTACACTGTTTTTGTAATCAGTGCTTTCAAAATTGCAGTTTGTTTTTTTTCCCCATGAAATCATTTTATTATACTGTTGACAAACTATTTTGTTCTTGCTATTTTTTTCTGTACTAAATACAGTACAGTAATGTATTTCACATTGCAAAAGTATTCAGTTTGCTCTACATATTCAAGATTAGGCCAGAAATGCCCCATAACAATTAAACTAAATCTATTATTACAGTTGTGATTAAAACCAAGCGTGACAATGAATGTTAATTTGCTAAATTAAAATGTTAATTTGCTGCATTACATTTAGATCTGTGCATCAGTTTTCTTGATTGCATTTGTTATTTTATTTTTTGTTAGTTTTTATCATTATTTCTTTTTTTATATTTGCAGTGGTGAGTATTAGAATCAAACACACATTTTACAATCTGTAGTTTAAAATGAATGATTGAATTTGTCAAGTTAGAGAGTAGATTTTGCTGTTATTTCTGGTGTCCTGATCAAAAAAATATATATATATTTTTTTTATATTATATTTTATATTATAAATTATATTTATTTTAGTTGAGATATATATAAATAAAAAGATGTTATGTTTTCATTTTATTGCAATCTGAAGATAAAATGAAAATGAAAATATAAACATGTCAGTAAGATGAGCTACAATGTCATGTCAAGGTTGATTAAAGGAATTGTTACAATGAAAATGTACTCACTGTTTACTCACCCACAAGTGGTTCCAAACCTTAATGAGTTTCTTGTTTTTCTGCTGAACATTACAGAAGATATTTTGAAGAAAGCTGAAAATCTGCAACCACTGACTTCCATAGTAGGAACATGGCATTTTTCAAAATATTATCTTTGGTGTTCAACAGAACAAATAAACTCATAAAGGTTTGAAAAAAAAAATTAAAGGGTGAGTAAATAATGACAGTATTTTCAATTGTTTGGATGAACTATCCATTTAAGTAATGAATAATTGCAATTAAATATCAGAAAATTTGGTTGAATTAACGAGTTTGCATTATTTAGTAATAATTCAATGAACTGGAGTACAACACCTAAAGACATTGCTTAGATGATGCATAATTTAGGACACACATCAGGCTGTTGTTATCAAAAAGTTCCTGTGTAGTTTTATACATATCTCATATTAGCCTTTTGTTTGCTTTGATTCAATTTCTGTCTGTTGGAGGCTGTGAAATAAAAAAAAAAACACTGAAATCATTGAGGGTAGCGATACTGAACTTAAACATGGTCACAAATAGCCTGAAACTTCTTTAGCTGTGTGTTTGTCTGAAAATGATTTCAGAAATCAGAATATAAATAAAGCATTCAAGATCATACAGTAGAATACAACAAGTGTGGATAGTACTGTTTAACTGATGTTAAAATTTGCATGAATCAAAAGTTACTGAGACTTTTTTTTTTTAGTATGTTCATGCACTTCCAACTGAAACAGAATAGTGAGTAGGGGGCGGGGCTTTCTTTTGCTCTCACAGCTTTCATTCTCATAGCAAAATACCACATTGTTTTCAAATAACATTTTTGCAGGCATGTTTGGGTTTAGGTTTCAGACTGAACTTTGAAATGTGAACGCTAGGTGTGCCTTTTTTATATTTGAAAAGAGCACATTTTTGTGTTTCATTAAACATCATTTCCCTTTCAAACTCTTGGCTTCAATTAGTTTTGTCAGATGTGAATCATCCTGAGCTACAGGCTAGTGGAAGCAGATTCACAGACATCAGCAGAGGACAGAGAAAGAGAAAACTGAAGAAATTTGCAGTGCTATGAAATATTCACCACCGACAGAACACTCTAGAAAGGAAGAGCAATCAAACACACTAAAAGAGGGACAAGCGTGTGTCATCTTTTGCTATATGTATCAGATATATTCTGTTGGAAAGTAATAGAATTGTACTTCAGAGACTATAGTAGTAAGAAGACCATGCAGCTTTGTGGTCCTGAAAGGGCCTTTCATAGTTTTTCTTTTACACTTTTAACTTCCTTTAGTGTACAATGTTGCTGTTTGATCATGACAAATGCTGGCAGAATCGCTTGTAAATACAATAATAAATAAATAAATAGATAGATTAATTAATTAATTAATTGATGAATTGCTTAGATTATTAATTAATTAGCTTTTTGGGTTTCAATATAATTAAATAATATCATTATTATTGATAAACAAATAAAACTTCCCATTCTCAAATGCTTATTTAAGGAGGGATGGGATGTGACATTCAAATACAACAGGCCATAAAGTAGGCTTAACTTCATTATTTTATTTCTATTTTATTATTATTATCATTATCTATAGTGAAAACAGTAAAAAACAAACATTCCCAGAAGTCCATGTGTTTCATTTTATGTTATTAAATTATTATTTTATTACTGCATTAACCTGATGTGTTTTGTTATAAACATGTCTAAAAGAAATGCACAGTGTTTGGTTATTTTATGCAACAACCAAAAAACTAATAAAATAAAACATGCCCTAAATGACAACATTTTATGTACATTTTCAAGGAACGTATCACATTTTGTCATCAGTAGGTTATAAAATAACACAAAACATGATGTTTTACTCAAGCACAAAACTATAAATCATAAATTCAAATAAATCTGTGGTCTCTTAAACAAAACACAACTAGGTTAACACATACAGTATATAATAAAACAAACACTAATTTAATGACTTTCAACTCTTTTTTTTTTTCATAACTTTATATAATAGAATGTTTCATAGGCAATTTACATTGTGAAAACTCAAACTAAACCAGTTCAAACTAAACTAGTGTGTGTACTGTATATACACTACCTGACTAAAGTCTTGTCGCCTATCCAAGTTTTAGGAACAACAAACAATAACTTGACTTCTAGTTGATCATTTGGTATCAGAAGTGTCTTATATGAAAGACAAATGCCTATAGATTACACTTATTTTACCAAAATAAAATATGATCATGCCTTGATTTTTTTATTATTTAATTAGGACAGTACGGTCTGACTTTGCTTAGACAAAAGTCTTGTCACTGAACAGAAATAATGTACAGTATAGAATATAAAGTCATGGTGCAGTGGAAAAAGAATGAATATTGTGTATGACTCCCATGAGCTTGGAGGACTGCATCCATACATCTCTGCAATGACTCAAATAACTTAATAATAAAGTCAACTGGAATGACAAAGGAAGCGTTCTTGCAGGACTCCCAGAGTTCATCAAGATTCTTTGAATTCATCTTCAATGCCTCCTCCTTCATCTTACCCTAGACATGCTCAATAATATTCATGTCTGGTGACTGGACTGGCCAATCCTGGAACCACCTTGACCTTCTTTGCTTTCAGAAACATTGTTGTGGAGGCTGAAGTATGAGAAGGAGCGCTATCCTTCGGAAGAATTTGCCCTCTCCTGTGGTTTGTAATGTAATGGGCAGCACAAATGTCACAATTGATACCTCAGGCTGTTGATGTTGCCATCCACTCTGCAGATCTCTCACACGCACCCATACTGAATGTAACCCCAAACCATGATTTTTTTCTTCACCAAACTTGACTGATTTATTTACATTTTTATTTTTTTCCTCCTACAGATATATAAAGTACATACATTAGTTTAGTTTCTTCATGTGTATTTGTACCTGACGGCTTGTCCTGGTTGCAGTTCAGTAGCGTAGGATCTGCTTTGTGCTTCAACAGCTGGCTCACAATGTGGGTCTGTAGGGAAACGCAAACACACAAACATCTCCATGACTTGAGAGGGACTCAAAGAGAATACTAAAAGATGTAGGTCACATCCTAAAGAGGTTTGCATCCATCAGCTGTGAGAGTACTCTACAACATCAGCTCTGCTTCAGCGTATGTTCACAGCTCACATCCTCAGCACCGCATTCATTAAACCCAGCCTGATATATGGACACATTCATCTACATTTGCCTACTTGTCTTTTTAATTCTGTTTTTGTGCCTCTACTTCTTTTACAATGTTTCAGGCACTTCTTATAGTGTTTCAGACTCAAAGACACTGGACTCATGCTGCACGAGTGTGTATGACATGCAAATTTGATGTATTATGTATGTGTTTGGGTCTAAAATAAACCGCTTTGGAGGCCTAATACTACAGATTAACTTGCTGGATGGCCAATGATTGCAGTAGAAATGAAAACGTTGAAGCAGATTTAAGTTTCAGAAATGTGACATGACATCTTTTAAGGCATCGGCTATTCTAAATTTGAATTTTACTGTAAAGAATCTACACGGAAATCTCATTATACTGGATTGTGAATCTTGTTGTTGGTTTTACCACAGGTTCTGAATAGCTCTCACTTTAAGCCACTTAAACGAAAATATAGATGGAAATAAAAATGGGATTTGAATTTATATTGTATGAAATCTCAAATAAAATAAAATAAAATAAAAAATATTGTATTGTTTTTTTATTTCATTTTAAATAAAAATATTTACAAATAAAATAAAATAAAAAAGTAAATAAAACATTTTATTAAAAAAATAAAATAAAATAATTTAAATATTGTATTGAATTAAATAAAATAAAAAAACAAAAAAAATAAATATATATATATATATATATATATATATATATATATATATATATATATTTTTTTTTTTTTATTATTTATTCATGTGTGCTTGAATAAATGGTATATGAGAATGATATGAATGTCATGATTACATCGCAAACATGGTTTATGAGGACACTAGTTAAAAATGAATTAACATTAACTCTTTGGGTTTGGGTTTCCATTCATTCTTTTAATTTTGTGTTTCATTTGCAGATATTTAGTGATCTTCATAAGTTTAATTATTATTATTCATTCATTCATTCATTCATTCATTCATTCATTAAAGTGCTGGCCAAAGATTAATTGCATCCAAAATAAAGGTTTGTTTTGATGTCTGTGTATTATGTATATTTATCATGTATATGTGATACACACATACATAGAAACAAAACTAAACATCTTCTCATATATAAGGAATGCATGTGTGTATTTATATATACATAATAAATATACACAGTAAACACACATAGCTTATGTCAAAACAAACTTTTATTTTGGATGGGATTAATCCCGATTAATTTTTGCCCAGAACTAACTAATTAGTTAACAAACTATTGATGTATTTATTTATTAAAATGATTTTTTTAATTATTATTTTATTCTGTATGACATTTTAACCCAATGGTATAAAGTACTAAAGGTCTCAAACCCCTCCATGTAAACTTGCGAGAAACTACTTGCTACTTAAATGAGTGACTTAAAGGTCAAAACAAACAGGCGACTTCCCACAGGCTCTTCCAGATTGTATTTGATCTGTTTCTCCAAGTAAAATTGAAGGTGTTGCTTCAACAAGAGTGTGTGTCATGGTCTCGCATCGGCTTCTGACAATCAGGGCTTTCGACAATCGCCCACCACAGTGACTGTTAAGAGTCGGCAGAGTTACTCAACAATTTTAATAATAATGTGCATTTGATTGGCTGTGGGTGTAATATTTTTACCCTGTCTACACTGTTCTCCACGCTTTACTGCACAGATATCGGTGTCTCCAGCGGTTCAGATGCTGAAACTCAAGTGAAACTCTGCCGTTCCGCTGAGTCATTCAACAATCTGCAGTACTAATGACTGACTCAATGTCTGTCTGTCTGTGTGTGTGCGTGTGTGTGTGTGTGTGTGAGAGAGAGAGAGAGATTCTGTCCTGCTGCGATAAATTATGTATGTGGGCAGTGAAAATATGTGTGCGTGTGTGTGTGTTAGTGTTTATAATTTGAGTGTGTGCAGGTGTGGGAGTCTACAGGAACACTTTAATAAAAACAAATGTACTGTAAAGAATGTTTTAGTCTTTTTTTACTCTCCACGTTTGTCTTTATTTGATCAAAACTGCTGCTTTTTTTTGTGCGTTTATGCAAGACTCACTTTTAGCATCTATTACTTTATTATCTTTAGTATGTCCTCCAGAAATTATTCTAAATATGTTGATTTGAAACTCGGGCAAACTTTCCTAATACTAAAGGAATGGATCATCCAAAAATGTAAAGTTTGCCATCATTCACTCATTAAACATGTTTGAGTTTATTTCTGATGAACACAAAATAAGATATGCCAAAGAATGTTGGGAAGCAGCAGCCATTGACTCCCATAGTATTTTTTTGTTTTGGTTTCTACTATGGATGTTGATGGCTGCTGGATTCCAACATTCTTCAGAATTTATTGTTTTGTGTTTAAAGGGAAAAAAAGAGATAAAAGTTTAGAACCACTTGAGCAAAAGTATACGGTAAAACTCTTACGAAGTCGTATACCATGCATGTCACATACTTTAACAAATTTGACATGCTGTTAAATGTTTTAACACAAAGTTAACATGTTGCTAACAGCCTATTTCTACATGGTTAATGCTTCTCTTACATGTTGGTAACATTCTTCTAACATGTTTAACATTTTGTGTAAACACTATGCCACCATGAATTAGCATTTGTTAAATTAAACCGCTTTAATGATAAAATGTTGCAAGCATAAACTGTTTTAGCACATGTCTAATATGTGTTAACATGATCCTAACATTTGTATAAGTTGCTAAAATGTTTCTTCGGTGGTTAGAATATTACTAACATGAACATGAATGTTGCTAGCATGTTTCTAACACATATTTCATATGTTGCTAATATGAATTAGCATGTTTTAGCTTTGTTAATGTCAATAAAATTAAAATTTTTAACACTATGCAGTATAAATTAGCATTTTTATAATGAATTAAATTATTTTAATGCTAACATGTTGCTAGCATAAATTGGCATGTTTTAACACATGTCTAACATGAGTAACGTGATCCTAGCATTTTGTGTGTCGCAAAATATTTTGTGCATGATTAGCACATTACTAGCATGAACATGCATGTTGTTAGCATGTTTCTGACATTTTTTCACACTGTATGTTGCTAACACAAATTAGCATGTTTTAACATTATGTTAATGCTGCTAGCACATTTACTAGCTAATAAAATGTGTCACTAGCATGTCTTTAACGTATTTAACATTTTAACACTATGCAGCATGAATTAGCATTTTTATAATTAATTAAACTATTTTAATGCTAACGAATTAACAAATTAAACCGTTTTAACAGCATGAATTGCCATGTTAACACAATCCTAGCATTTGTTTTATGTTGCTAAAATGTTCCTTGCATTACCATATTACTACCATGAACATGCATGTTGTTATCATGTTTCTATTTTTTTTTTCAAAAGTTGCTGACATGAATTAGCATGTTTTAACATTGTTAACGTCATAACATGCTGCTAGTACATTTACTAGCTACTATAATGTGTCATACGTACACACTTTTTAACACTATTCCAACATGAATTAGCATTTTGATCAATTAAACCATTTGCTAGCATTGATTTCCATGTTGTAGCATATGGCTAACAAGCTTTTGCATGATCCTAACATGTTGATATCATGCTTTGTAAGCTGACAAAATGTTTTTTGCTTGGTTAGCACATTACTAACCTGGGACATGAACATTACTAGCATGTTCATAACATTTTCCACATGTTTCTAACATGAATTAGCATGGGTTTGTCTCAAACAACACCCTAAATTGTTTATGTTAAAATAATTAAAAAAAAATGTTTGTCATTACATTTGATGATTTGGGTCACACAATTCATATTTCTAGCTTCCAAACTTCCGTTAAGAGCGCACAGTGCATATCGATATGCCCTGATTTTCACAGTTCATTGTGGGACTTTTCAGGGCCCAAACATTTCAGTGCACCTGAAGATTTTTGCGATTTAGCACTTAAAATGCACTGAACTGAACAAAGGTGCTGACTGAGATGCATCCCATGTTTTAGCACTATGATAACATGTCATAACATGCTGCTAGTACATTTTCTAGCTACTGTAATGTGTCACTAGCCTGTTTCCAGCCATTCACTTGCCTACAAAGGCACCAACTAAGACTAAATCTCACAAAAGATCTAAGGGAGAAAAAAGGGAAAAGAGAAATATGTATATGAAGGCAAGAGTACCCCGAGGGACAAAAAAAGAACAAAGGAGAGGAATGAAGAAATATTCTCCTCATCAGTAACCCGAAACATTATCAAATATTTGACCGTGTCAGCAGGTCCATCCTTTTCTTAAGAAATCAATCTCCTCCAGCGCAAACTCTGTTATTCTACTCATATAAAACACATTAGTACTTGCATATGATCCTCAACACTCCAGCCCATCTGGCTGGGAATTGGTAAGATCAATGCGAAGCTGAAGTCTCATTAATCAGGAAGAAGAAGGGAGGGTGATAACGAACTGTATTTGGTCTACTATAACTCCAGCATCAATATATTCAACTGACCGCAAGCAGCAATATGGCTTAGCGGCTAATGACAAGAAAGCATGAGCCAAACTGAATTTCATACTAATGAAAATTCCAATTATTCCCATTTGTTTAGTTCTGGGATCAGCAGTCTGTTTGACCAGACATATAACAATGCCATACATAACAAGGTGTATGTATGTATGTATGTATAAAAATAAAAGAATTAATAAATAATATTTGCTCATCATTTAGTAGTGACAAACCTTTTTTTTCTGAAGTTCTGAAAAATTCTTTATTTTAAACAATTTGTGAAACCTGTAACCATTGTCTTCCATAGTATTTTTTTTTCCTACAATGGAAGTCAATGGTTACAGGTTTCTATCATTTTTCAAAATACCTCCTATTGTGTTTAACAGAAAAAGGAAACTCATAAAGGTTTGGAACCACTTGAGTCAAGTCAAGTCACAATGTAGATTGTGTCAAAGCAGCTTAACATAGTTTCTAGTAAAGTCCAGATTTCAGAGTTGAAGTTCAGTGTAGTTTAGTTCATTCATTCATTCATTCATTTTCATTTCGGCTTAGTCCCTTTATTAATCTGGGGTCGCCACAGCGGAATGAACCACCAACTTATCCAGCATATGTTTTACGCAGCGGATGCCCTTCCAGCTGCAACCCATCACTGGGAAACATCCATACACACTCATTCACACACATACGCTACGGACAATTTAGCCAACCCAATTCACCTATACCACATGTTTTTGGACTTGTGGCGGAAACCGGAGCACCCGGAGGAAACCCACACGAACACGGGGAGAACATGCAAACTCCACACAGAAACGCCAACTGACCCAGCCGAGGCTCGAACCAGCGACCTTCTTGCTGTGAGGCGAACGTGCTACCCACTGCGCCACCGTGACGCCTAGTTTAGTTCAGTGTGGTCTAAATTTCACTGCTGAAAGTTCAAACACCGCAGAGCAAATCCACCGAAGCACAGTTTCACAAGTCCCGATCCGAGCAAGCCAGTGGCGACAGTGGCGAGGAAAAAAAAAATTCACCAATTGACGAAGTCACTTGAGGGGGGACATTTTCATTTTTGGGTGAACTACTCCTTTAATACATGTAAATAAACATACTCATTTATTATTATTATTATTATTATTATTATTATTATTATTATTATTATTATTATTAATAATAATAATAATAACAATATTATTATTATTATTATTATTATTATAAAAAAAGTACAAAATATTATGTTTGTTAATTTTTTTTTTTTTATAAAATGAATACTTTTATCTACATGTTATACTGACTTATATTAATTAATTAATTAATTAATTAATGTGCAGTGCTATGCAAATCAATTTATAAATTAAATACAAACTTAAATAGAAATTAAATGAATACTTAGATGTAGTTTATAATACCGTTTAATTGTCCAAAGAGATGATTTGCTGATACACTTTTTTAAATTTACTAAATAAAATACATACATATTTTATGCTAGAAAAACAAACACATACATATATATATATATATATATACACATATATACATATATATATATATATACATATACATATATATATATATACATATACATATATATATATATACATATACATATATATATATATACATATACATATATATATATATA
>CAIGQV010000001.1:1098416-1114279 GCA_903798115.1 Danio jaintianensis
GTGTGTGTGTGTGTGTGTGTGTGTGTGTGTGTGTGTGTGTGTGTGTGTGCGCGTGTGTGTGTGTGTGCGCGTGTGTGCATGTTTGCGTGTGCATGCATGTGTGTGTTTGTACTAGTGGCGATCCATCGATCCATTTAGAACTGTTGTTGAAGGAGATGTGAATGGTAAAAGGAGGAGTGTGTGTGAACTAATGGGGTCAATGTGAAGGAGATGAGAGCGCGTGTGCATGTGTGTGTGTGTGTGTGTTCACCCTCACACACTGTGAGAAGAGCTGATGAAGCTGTCAGCATCACCTCCTCTGATCGACAAGCTGAACTTGTGTCCTCTGTGGTACTCGTGCTAAACCACCAGCCTCAATGTTACAGTTACAAACAAACTGTAATCTTAAGAGAACTAAGTAGGAGTATTAATATAATGGCAATATAAAATTATGTTTCAATATATAATTAAATAAAATATTATTAATTAGTTCAGCATCAGCATTTATTTTTTTCATGTTTTTGAAAGACATCATTTGTTCACCTAAAAAAAAAAATGAAATAAAAAATAAATAGATAAATTAAGTGTTTTCATAAGGTACTACTGATTAAGGTAATTTATGAGGCAATAACTGATTTCTATATGAATATATATTTTTAAATGTTTTACATTTATTTTATTATCAATGTTAAAAATAGCTGGGCTAATAAGTTTGAGAAAAAAATTAATGATTGGAAATAAAAAGGCATTTATATGACTAGCATATTTTGATCAGTGTAATGAAGATGCTTGCTAACTAATTCATCACTTATATGTACGTACTAATGCCAAAACTGGAAAAAAATCCCTACTAAAAGATATTGAATAATAATATTTCATGAATAATTAATTCATTAATTGTGAAATACTTTGTTGCAGGAATGTCAAACCTGCCATTTGTTGGATAGACAGACATATTGTTACAGTCACCAGCGATCTAACTACTGCGGATCGCTGGAGAACTACAAATCTGCCACCAAACGAACTAAACCTCCAAGCATGCACCACACACACACCGATTCCTGATCCCGACTGATTGCAAACACGCACAGCTGAAGCTGCTCAAGGACCCATTATATGGACTATTTATACAGCACACACACACACACACACACACACACACGCACACACACACACTGACATTGTGATTGACCCTTGCCTGCTTGACTATTCTCTGTTGAATAAAGACTCTGCAATTGGATCCTCACCTCCGTTGTCCAGAACCATGTGTTACACATATAATATGTGATGTAGAATGATGCGTTTGCAAAGATGGTGATGATTGCCTGCCAACCAAACGCTATCTCACGGCAATGTGCAACTTTTTGATGTAGTGGCTAATTCGTATGAAATCGTTCGAACTCATTCGTACAATTTAGTACAATTTGCTAATCCCCCAATGACGGTTGGGTTTAGGGGTGGGGTTGTGTGCCACGCCTCCTTTTTACAACCGTACATTTTCATATGACTGAACTCGTTTAGCCACTAGACTGACAAAAAGTAAACTAGTTACGTTTCCTCGTAAGATCAGGCTGGCCAACCCAAGTATATGTATGCATATTCAGTGTAGTAGTGTGTAGTATTACCGCAGTCAACACTTCAAAATATATATAAAAAAAAAAGTTCAAAGTTGTCCCAGGACAAGAATGGATAAATTTCAATACACATTTTGGTTTTAGGACAACTTTGCAGAAAGGTATTATCCCCTTCCCCTGGACAGTTCAACTAACAAATTGTATTCCTCACCATTTACTCACATGCAGGTGGTTCTAAACTTGTTTAACACAAAGCAAAATATTCTGAATATTGTTGGAAATACATCTATAGAAGCAACAAAAATAGTCAATAGCTGTTTTTTTTTTTTTTTACATTATTTAGTATATCTTTACTGTGTTCAACACAAGAAAAAACTCAACAGGTTTAGAACAAGTGGAGGATGAGTAAATGATGATTTGAGTGAACTAACCCATTTAAATGTTTAAATGTTTGAAGTGGGTACAAATCTTTCATCAACGTTGTAATACTATACAAATTTGAAATATTATACATATACACTGTAGCACATATGAACCAAAAAAGTGGGAAACACACCAATTTGTTTAACAAGACTGTACACTGTTGTGTCTGGGACTGTCAGTAGGAACTAAAAGAGTTCTGATCTAGAGCGATCATCATTGGTTAGACAGCAGGTCATAAAATATGACATAAACAGCATCATACCTTTGCAATACATTCCAAGACGTCAGCACTAGGGGTTAACAAGATGACCTCTGGGCCTCATTCGAAATGCGTTTAATGTCATAATAAACAGTCACAGTAATTCATTTTCCCTGACAGAAGCTTTTAAATTATTTATTTCATAGAACAAGTGTTAACAGCAGTGCTAGAGCGGGAAATGCATGTTCGACTTTCAACCTATTGATCCACTCCAACACCCTTCCCCGTTATTTCCTTCCTTTTCGCTTTCATTTAGAGATTTTTTGATGCAAGCAAGGTCACAATGAGAAGCTGTGGGATCTGCACGCACACACACACACACACACTGGTTTTGGTGGTTTATGAGGACTCTCCATAGGCGTAATGTACCTTATACTGTAAAAACTTATTATATGATCTTACCCTACCCCTATCCCAAAACCCAACCCTCACAAACAACAACAAATTTTGAATGTGAAAAGACTCCATTAAGTATGATTTTTAACAGTTTTGAACTACGAGGACACAAGGCATGTCCTCATAAACCATTGTAATACATACAGATCAAACCATGTCATTTATACAAATGTGTGTCCTCATAAACCACCAAAACCTGTAGACACACACCCACACTCTTGCAGGAGTTCAGCACAGGTGTGTTTCAGAGGCCACAGTAACTGAACCTGACAGTACAGAGGAAACGAGAACGAGAACTCCAAAGCATGTCAACAAAGGAGAAAGTGATGAAACATCCTCCCTGGGAAAAGTGAAAAACAACAGCAGACTCTTCCTCTGACTGCACCAGGAAACAAGGACAATCACGTAACGTAATTACATCTAATCTGCATGATGATGGCTGCCTGCATCCCATTAAGGGGGATCTGAGCTCGGGCTTAATTGCTTTTGTTCAATTTAATCTGCTATGATGATAGGTTAATAGCAATGAAAGTAAATGAGAACGGAGTTAACTTTCTTACAAATGTGGCCAACTTCAGAACATCTGTGTGGTTCGATGACATGCACTGTCCTCCTTTTAACTTTTTACAACTACTCCAGGACTCCTGCTTCATCAAAAAAACAAAAAAAAAAACGGTCGCTACAACCACTGTTCACTCTCTCACTGCACAAAATGATGAGTTTATCATAAATTACATTTAAAATCTCCTAATTTCACAACGAGTCTCAAGCGGTTCATCTAATTTTTTAGTAGATTCTTTAGAAGGCCCTTGTTTTCTGTGGACCTGCTCAGCATTATTTTTTCTGCTCTGTGTTTACTCTAGGTTATTTCAGTAAATACAAACTAAAACTATTGGTAAAAAAACCAAACATTTTCATTAACTAAAATAAAATGCAAAAATTACAAAAATAACAAGAAAAAATAAATAAATATAAATACTAGGCATATTTAACTTCATACATGATCTTTAATATGAAGATGTTTGTCTGAATTCTTCATCATTTTTACTTTTATTCCTTTAGGTTGCATTTGTGTGATTTTGGGTTCAGTGTTTGATTAAACTATTATTTTATTTTTATTACTAAACTAAAACTAAACTAACTAAAACTATACTGAAATTTAAAAACACTGAAATAAAAACTTATTTAAATTCAAATGGATAACATGTAAGGCGTCATGGTGGCGCAGTGGGTAGCACGTTCGCCTCACAGCAAGAAGGTCGCTGGTTCGAGCCTCGGCTGGGTCAGTTGGCGTTTCTGTGTGGAGTTTGCATGTTCTCCCCGTGTTCACGGGGGTTTCCTCCGGGTGCTCCGGTTTCCCCCACAAGTCCAAAAACATGTGGTATAGGTGAATTGGGTAGGCTAAATTGTCCGTAGTGTATGTGTGTGAATGAGTGTGTGTGGATGTTTCCCAGTGATGGGTTGCAGCTGGAAGGGCATCCGCTGCGTAAAACATATGCTGGATAAGTTGGCGGTTCATTCCGCTGTGGCGACCCCAGATTAATAAAGGGACTAAGCCGAAAAGAAAATGAATGAATGGATAACATGTAACAAAGTTATAGAAATCTCAATACGTCACCCATCACAAAGCCGAGTGAACAAGTAAAACACAACTTTTTGAAATTGATGATGTCACTGTATTATTTAAATAGAGGAAGGGCAAACCCTGCAGATAACAACTGGTAACAGCAACAATGGCGGATTACAGAGCTGTTTGTGCTGCAGGCGTAGCTTATTTTATTAGCCCCATTATAATAAAACCTGGCAATGATGCATCAACCACATGACCAGCAGAGATGCTTTAACAGCTACACATGTCAGATAATTTCATATGTACACTGTAAAATCTAACAGTGAAAATCACTAAATAAAATAAGTTAGTTTAACTTATAATAAAAAAAAAACGTTACATTGACAAAGAAAAAAGGCTATGGTAACTCAAACTCATTATATAAAAGCAGAACTCAAACTGAATGAGTTATGGATGAATTAATACTATTTTTGTGTTAACTTAATTTGCTAGAAGCAATATCAAACCATTTGAATAGTATAACGTTGTTTGGACGTATGTCATTCTATTAACTTAACTCATACAGATTTGATGACTGAACTTAAAATGTTTAAGTTACTAAAACTCTAAATGTTTGTATGTATTTTATATGTATATATATTTATATAAATATATATATATATATGTATATATATATATATAGTTTACAGTACTCAAACAAGTTGGTTTCTAAACTGAAATGGTTTGCCGTAATCAGTTTCCTCAAACAGTTTTGAGTTAACTTATCAGGTTTTACAGTGTACAAGCATTCACCCTCCTCTTCTAGTGTTTATGTCTATACTCAGCACACTGAGTATAGACAGACACGGAAGGACTTCATGTTAATTCTAACTGCATTCTACTATAATAAGTGTGGCATACGTACTACACCGTCTTAACCCAGCTTTCCTATTTCCATGTGGATGTAGACATTTCATGGAATGATATGGGTATGAACACAAAACTTTTGGAATCCGCAATAGAAAAAAAACAAAAAAATGTTTGTTGCTGTGTGGATGTAGCCCGAGGTACTGGCAGAACAGTCACAAAAAGAGTCACATAGAGAGCACATCCTCTATGACATCCAGAAAATAGACAAAAAAATGTATATGAAGAGACGACTAAATGGAAAACGTCCCATAACCAAAGCAATTCTTCCAAATAACATCGGCAAATAACAGCCATGCCCATTTAGTTGGAAAAGCAGCAAGTGAAATCCATTTTCTTCCATGACATGCGGTTTGTTTCTTCAGGAAGTAATCCTCGTAGGAAATGACTAAGCAGTGAAAGCTAATGAACCCTTACCTAATGCAGATCTCACCTAAATAACAGATGAGTCCACGATTGGCACCCAAACGCAGCGCCTCCTAAATCCTGACTCTGACTAATCCCAAAAAAAAAAAAAAGGTCGTCATGGTCCAGCTTTGGAAGCAGGATGCGGCAAAAATATGGAGGAAGGAAAGAGAGAAAGGCAGAGAAAGCTAATGCTAGCCTAAAGTGAGTGTGTGTGGGAGATTCTGACCTAAAGCGCTGCATATTGCAGAGCAGAGATAAGAGCATTAACAGTGGAGACAAAACAGCACCAACATCACAGTAAAAACACTGAGGCTCAAATATACTAATGTTACATCATTAAAACGGCACATTAGTCAAGAAAATTGCGGTTTCAAGTTTCGGGGTGAATCTCAAGACATCAGTCAAGAGTATATTAGTGCTGAATTTCACCCCCAAAAATCAACAGAAAGGCTTGGGTTTACTTGCTGCAGTAATAACACTACATTATGTGTAATTGCATGAAAATCAAACCCTAATGCCAAATATACAGGTCAGTTAAACCCTAATTAATACTGTGTAAAGCAAGTAATATTGTGAGCATGTGTGTGTTGGTTTAGCTATACTTGAGAGGACTCAATTGGCCTCACTTGTATAGTAAAATGAATGAAAACGACCCTCTAGTGAGGATTTTCACTGGTCCTCACCAATTAAAACTGCTTATAAATTGGACAGAAAAGGTTTTTATTCGTATCTAATGATTTGCACTTGTATCTGTGAGGTTTGGGTATAGGGGTAGGCTATTGACAGTATCATTAGCCTGATGTAAAACAATAGAAAAGTATGTAATGTCATAAAACAAGATAGAGAGAGAAAGAAATAATCGTTTGTGTGGAAAAAATAAGCAAATAAGTACATAAGCAAATGATGAAATTATGATTGAAAAGCTTCTTGTTGTAATTATTTAAGTAAATAAGTAATATGCAAATGAATTCATTGAGTAATTATTAATGCTGGTTATTATCCGAACAACATTTCTTTTAAACAACATTAAAGATTATTTAAAATCGTTTTGTTGTTGTTGTTGCTAACTCGTGTTCATTCATTATGTACATCCCATTCTACACGAACACAACGTACCAGTATACAGGTATTGAATCTTACTGCATAATGCTATTGAATCACTTATAAAGAAAAAATCTAATTAACTAAATAAATAACAATGCAATAATGATGTGGAAAATATTAATAAAGCTAGTAATAATCAAAACATAGTCACAATGCAACAAATTTAAGGGTCTTAAAGGGTGACCTAAATTATCTTTGTAAAAAAAGAGAGATAAGGATTAAGATACTGATCATCATCATCATCATCATCATCATCATCATCAGCAGCAGTAGTAGTATTAGTAGTAGTAGTAGTTTTGGCTTGGAATTGACATTTTTAAAAACTAATAATGTGGATGGAGCCTCAACTGCATATACTGACATTGAAAAGTAGAGACTGTTGTAAAATAATAGTGAGAAGATGGAAACCGTGTGTCCATAGCAACGGAGACAGCCCTTCCTCCAGAGGGGTGACTCACCCACAGGCAGAGACACAGAGAGGAAGGGTTAAAGGGCCTTTGCTGAGGGAGAATCCTTCTTTTTTTTTGTTTGGTTTTGTCTCAATACCATTTAAAAGCCAAACAGAACAGAGAGCTGCATTAATTCACAATACTTCTGATGCACTGCTAATCAAAGACGTGTCAGTCAGGCTTAGGGCTGTCAATCAAACCACTCTGGGCACAAAAGGAAAGAGTCCTGTCCTGACAAAAAGGAAGCCTGCTGTATTTTAGAACTATATATGCATATTTTAATTGATGTTTTGTGGACTCGTGCGTTTTGATGTTGAGATGGCAAATACCGATGCTTCCACTCCATTCTCAATTATTGAAATGTAAATGCCAAGGGCAGATGTGGGCTAAAAGCAGAAAAGCAGAGTTTTTATCATAAATTATTGTGGTCATATTTTGATGCTAGAGTGCGCATGCCTAGACCAAACATTTGTGTCTATCATGTCTGTATTCATTTTTATTTTATTTATTAGTTTTTTTAATCTTGTAATATATATATATATCAATATTCATTGTACTTCAATATAAAGTGAACAGCATAAATTAGTACACTCTTTTTTTAAAATATATATGTTTTATCTATTTCTCAGTAGACAAATTTTGAGGTTTTACTCAACAGTTAAAATAATTAAAATAAGTTCGGAGTTTGATCACCGAACATCATTAAAAAATATAAATATATTTAATATAAAAAATATATTTTTTTATGTTTCTCTTGATTTGTCCTCTATTATTTTTTTCCTTATATTAATTTGGGTGTACTATTTTTTGGACCATCTAAAGTTATTTTGTTGAATTAGCTCTAGTTTTAGCTTTAATACTGACTAATCTAATATATACACAAATATTTTATTGCATAGTCATCCTATAGAAAATATTAATGTAATATTTAATGTCTATAGTAAACGAAACTGTTTTAGGTTTTTACTTTTGTAGAAAATGACTATTAGTGACACCACTGAATATGTGCCAATTAAAAATCCTGGTTTCATTGTGTAGCTTGTTCCTTACAAAACTAGTCTGAATCAAAACCAAAAATCACAGCTAGAAGAAACTTCACACACATTTAACAAATGTAGTATACTGCAATATAAATGCAGCAGAGACTATTTTAGTGCATTAGTGTGCCAATAAAAAAAACATAGCAAGTATACACAAATCAAGACTATGTGCTTTTCTTGTACGGCATGTACATTAGACAACAAGAGGTTGTGGTTCAATGAATTTTAAGAGTAATGTGAAAGCTCCTTTTTTAGAAAGAGTCAAGGCCATGGCCACTATTAAGGGGTCTTCGGAGTCCCAAATGTAAAATGTGTGTGAGAGAGAGCAGATCACGTCTTCATGCAGTTAATTAAGTCTTCACGTTATCTCTGCCGTACGAGAGCTCTGCACACTGACTTGCATACTTTTATGCAAATGAGGCCTACTTTCAGAAATATTCATTCATACAGTGCGGAGGAGCGGTTCACACATATATACACACACACGCACTCACACACACACACACATACACGTTAGAACTGTTGTGAGTACTATCAAAGGGAACGCATCAAAGCGCTCTGACACAGTTTGTATGACGATGTTCAAATACAACTTCGCTCACAAACACACAGAAACAAACAGAGAAAGTGGGGAATGATGTAGCTGTTTACATTAAGATACACTGACCCCAGTTTTCAATGTATACAAGCTAGACTTGACATTTATGTTTATTGTAGGGATGTCAAAATGAATAGTTTCTTCGATACACCGCGATGATTCGGTATCGGTTTAGTAGTAGATCATAATTGGTTATATTACACTCTAAAATCAGCTGTGAAAACCATGGCTATTCTTCAGTGTCCATGTCACTGCTCTGTGAGCAGCGCTGACCGTTACATCCAATCACAGCCCTTTCTGTTCAGCGCGTGGACACAATGACCAATCATAGGCGTTTAAGAACTCACTCAATAATGCTCAAAAAGCAAGCGGGATTAATATTTACAGTAGTTTATTTGCTATAAATGCTCATGAAACATGAACTCATGAAACAATCAAGTTAAAATAAATTAGATCATATGATATATATTTTTTTTTATTTCACAACCCAGCATCTTGTGTTTTTAAAAGATGCATTGTGTAAATCAAATGAAAGCAATCTCCAAATGAGGCCACATATCAAGATCTAGTAGATTAGATGAGCAATGTTTTATCAGTTCTCCTAATCATTATGCTGTATGCATAACATAGAGGCAGAAATAAAGATATGAGTAACTTTGACAAGGTCTACATTAGAGTATCTTTGAAACAGTAAGGCTTGTGGTTTGCTCCCAGTCAGTTGTGGTGAGAATTTACCAACAGTGGCCTTAGGATGATCAAACCACAAACCAGTGACAGGGTTTTGAGGACCCCAAGAATCATTGATGCATGAGGGCAACCTAAGCAATCCCATCTTCTCCAAGCCAACAGAACTTCTACGGTGGCAGAAGTCGCACAACATTTTAATGATGGTTATGGGAGGAAATCCACACAGTGCAGGAGTGCCTTTAGCCTCTTTTACACATAATTACCGTCAATTTTCCGGAGAGAGATCATGTGTGAGCAGGCCCTTTTTGAAAATATAGTTAAATTTGTTCCGCCAATTTTCCAGAAAGAGAAGTTGTAACATTACCAGTAATTCCCCAGAATGCTGCTCTGTGTAAACACAGAAGAAAAATTACCGGAAAGAGAGCGTTCACGTTTAGAACACGCTGACGTGAGACATCTACTCCGACAAATCAGAACATTCATACTCATTCAGATCTGTGCTGTTTATTAAAATATAAGCCTTTGAATGCATTTGCAGACACATTTAGCTGCTAGTTGTCAGTCAGATAATGTTTCTATGTTCATTCTTAATGCCAACTGTTGAAAAAAATATTGACAAAAAGGCTTATGAAAAACCGCTGTGAGTTTACCTGCAAGCACTGCATTTAGCTGCGTGATGTGCGTGCATGTGAAGGAGTGCTCCGGTGAGTGCTAGCTCACAAGCAAATGTACATCTCGACATGCAAAAGTGTTCCTCCATATGTTTACAACAAAGTTGTTCACAATACTTATCCATCCACAGAATTTGTAATGTAGTCAAATGTGTAAACCTTTAGCTGCGGTTAGCAGCGCTTCTGCCTTTGGATGTCTCTGGGACAAAAGCAGCTGTATGAATGCTAAAGCTTTAAATAAAAGTGAAACCATCAACAAAAGCCTGACCCCTATTATGTTTGCAAATACAAGTGCAGCCGATTAGAGGCCATTTCTGGTTAATGATGTCAGAATTTCGGTATTTTGGAATGAATGTGTGAATGGTCTTTTCTGGAAAAATTCCAGAATGTCCATGCCTGTGTGAACAGCGCTTTTTTGAATTTACAGGTGAGTTGTTCCGGACATTTTTTTTTATATTTACCGGTATCACCATGTGAAAGGGGCTATTGAGATGTGGCATATGAGTATCACAACTAGACCTTGGAACAGTGAAAGGAGAACACCCAGTCCAATGAGTCCCAATTCCTTTTAATCATGTGTACGGTTGCATTTATGTATGCCACTTACCAATGTTAAGCTGGGAAACTCTGAATCTGGCCGTTAATGTGTAATGCAAGTTTGGCACAAGGTACCGTTCGCTGGTTATAGTGGCCTCTATCAGGAAAATAATGCACCTTGCTTGATGAATTTCCCCTGGCCTTCAAATTTCCCATTTCTCAATGTAAATAAACTCCATCTCAAAACCTACTTTACACAGATCTGCTGCTAACGTCTTAGTGCCAGATACTACAGGACACCTTCAATTATCTTTAAGAGTCCAAGCCTGCAGGTTGCTAACGTTTTGGCAGTACTAGGAGGACCAAGATTTTATCTGGCTGGTGGTCAGTGTTTTGGTTTATCGTTCAAAGCTGCTTTCTACAGGTATCTACACTAGTGCCAGTTCCTCCTAAAATAACTTTTTATGGGTTGCCAAAATGGAAATATGTTACACCATGGACCACAAAAGCAATCATAAGGGTAATCTTTTTTTGTTTTGGAATTGTTTTATTTATACATCAACTGAAAACCGAATGAATATGCTTTCCATTGATGTATGGTTGTTAGGATAGGACAATATTTGGCCAAGATACAAGTATTTGAAAATCTGCTACCAGAGTTTGCAAAAAAATAAAAATAAATAAATAAATCATTACAAAAAATATTTTTGCTGCTTGTTCAAACTACTTATTTAAATTGAACTGAATCAACACAATTATTGAGATTTTTAAGGGGTCAACTTAATTGTTGTATGTTCAATCTACTTAAGTTTGCAAAAAAAGTTAACTTAATCGATTTGTGTTGGGACAACATGAAGGAATTGTGTGGAACCCTGCATTTTTTACAGTGTAATTAAGTTCTTAGCAAAGCTTATTACCAAATTGCTTATTGCAAATTTGAAATGATGACAGAAATCTCTGTTTGACTGCTGCAACTTCACAATCAGATGTTCACTAAACTTTCCTTTTATTCTTAGTAGTAACTCAAGCTCAAGAAATACCTGGTGATATGAAGAAATGGGGACAGATGGGGTTTCAGCCAATACATTAGCCAAATAAAGATAATCAGGTGGGTGGATTAGCCCCACCATGTTGAACTAAAGATAAAAAAGAAGGTTAAACAACACGATTGCACAGCCAACATAAGTAGCCTGAACCCTGTCTGTATGTCATTATTGTTGTACTTAGAGTGAACACTGGTACTTTGTACATAGTAGTAGTAGTAGTAGTAGTAGTAGTAAAGTGTATTTTTAGCCGGTAATCCTAAAGGGGTTATGTGATTGAAGTGAGCTGGCAGGCACACATGGTTTGCTGCTTCACGCTTCGGTGAAAATCAGGTTGAAAGTGGTCTGAAGCCAGACACACGCACTGAAAACTAGAGCAGGCAAAGCTGGCATCTCCACTGCGCACGTTCAGAATAGCAATCACCAGGCAATAGTTTTCTTGGAGATCTCTGCCCGTATTTTCCACAGGAGGATGAAGATTGTGATCCATTCACACACCTGAGGTCTGAAAACAGAAAATGTGGTGGCATGTGTGTGATGCGTGAGCTGGCAGAGCTTCAATGTTCACTTGATAATAATGAAATGATTCAGTCATCAATATGAAGGATAAAGCCCACTGGATGAGTAACAGACGTGTTTTTTCTTTAGAAATGAGATTGAAGGAGGCGAACATCTTCCTTCAGCATGTTCCTTTAAGATTCTCTTCAGAGATAAACTGATTCATAGTCTGTTTACACACTGAGGCTCCTAATGTTTGGAGGATATGCTGTTCAGTGACAAATTTTTGGTATAAAGCTCCCTTTTTTCACAGTTTTAGATTATATTAAGTTGCTTTGCTTTCCTGCAGTGCATCATTGCCACGTTTAAAGCCGATTTTCAGTTGTATGCTTCAATTACACAGTCGTTAGAGAATCTGGGGGAGGCAAGGCACGACTCAACGGCGTGCTGATTTAACACCCTTTCAAACTCTAAGAAAACATCCAACAAGATTGATATCAACAGTGGAAATCAATCCAGTGCAAACTTTTTACTTGAAAATGCAAAGCCAGAGATTTATATCATTTTCAACCAAGAGAGAAACCTGGGCTGAAACCAATATTTTCAATTCCCAATTATACAGGTCAAAAACAGTAAGTGACAGGATCACTGTATTCAAATTGACAGTGGTCATAAAAACAGTAGGTAAAAAGGAGCAAATGACCTCCAAGTGAGATTCTAAAGTATGCATACTATGGGCACTGTACTATCCCAGAAGCCCACATGATTTATAAATGGCAGTGACTCATTATAAAAGTGACGCAACTGATGCTGGTGGGTCCAATGATAATGACAACTAGGGCAACTGTTATATGTGCTGATAAAATTCACATATTAAAAATAAATACCCACTAATACGATTCTACAAGTCTGCAGCCTTGTTTGTGAAGGGGTCTGTGCGTTTACTGGCAAATTTGTTACAGGAAGAACATTCCATAAGCAGTCATTTAAAGCTGACATTAAAGAAGCAGCGATGACAGCCTACTGTGTCGATTGTGACTGCTTCATCTGGTCACATCTGGGTCAAAAAGCTGCGTGTGACTGTAAAAACCAAACAAATGACATCTGAGTGAACAAGCGTTCTGCGTCCTTGAGGGAGGATGTACCTCTACAAACCTGCAGGTGGCACCAGTCTGTATTCTCATTTCAAAAAGGAAACAGGAACTTCTGTGTCTTTTGTTTTTTTTCATCACTTCAGTTTTTGTACTTGTGCTCCGACTCATAGCTGAACAGCCAATCGGGGTGCTTTCTCTCACCGATGGCACCAACAGCAATTTTACACACGTCAATAGAGGCTTGGCAAGAGATGACGTGTGGAATGAACCAAACAAACTAGCCTGACAGAAACTCTCTGACAACCTGGTGTTGCCCACTGGCCGACTATTAGCTTTGTGTGTACCAGTCCTAAGGCCGATCAATGATTTTATTGATCATACTATGTATACCATCAACTATATCCTTATTCTGTTCATTTTTAAAACTATATATTTATTGCCATGTTATCGACATTAGTATTTCTATCGTCCTTGGTGTGAAGAGGCCTTCAGGGTTTGTTCACAATATCTGTTATGGTTGCTCTGTTAGTGTGCACCAAACAAGTGGACCGAAAGTGCAGAAAAAAAGGGTCTCAATTCCCTTTCAACCAAACTCTGGTGCGTTTTTTGTTGATATTTCAGTCAAACTAGACCAAAGATAAAGTTTAGAAAGGATATACTGTAGCTGCAGACACTCAGAGCATGCGCACATCAATATAGCATCATTTTCTGACACTGTGCTACAATAATTGAAATTGTTTCATTACTGTGAGGGGTAGGTTTAGGGTTGTGGTAGGGGTAGACATTAATAAAACACAATAGAATGGGTAATTTAATAAATAATCTTCGTTAACTTCCACCGAGAACTGTATCCTTCCTAGCAACAACCAAAGACAACAACTCTCATGTCTTTACATTGGCTTCCTGTAAAGTTCAGGATTGATGAAGGCATTATTTGCACTTGCACCAAAGTACATTAGCGACATTCTGATTCCCTGCACATCCCAAAGATCACTTAAGTCAAGTAATCAGATGCTTCTTACAGTCCCATGTTGTTGCTGTAAAACTAGGAGTGGCTGAGCTTTTTCAACTGCAGCTCCTAAACTTTGGAATAAATGTGAGATTTTGCTGCTCATTATAGTTCAATCAAGGCATCTTTGTAGAAGATCTTTGTTTGTGTGCAATGGAGAAATTACTGGTGCTGTTTTAACATTTTAAGCTCTAATAAAACATATTAACTAATAAAACTCAAGACTAATGGAAAAACTAATAAAGTCTAATAAAATAAAAATCAAAAAGTCAACAACTTCACTGTACAAAAGTGATTAGTGCACTTTAAACACAGAGTAAACAGTACTTTTAAAGCAATTAGTTAACTTTACTTAATTTTAAGACAATGGGTTTACTCACTTTTAGTAACTAAGGGTGCTTTCACACTTGGTTCAATTGCCTGGACCGTATCCAAGTTCGATTGTCCCCCCTTGCCACCTTCTCGGTTGATTTGTGTTCACACTGTCTTTTTTCCTTCTGAACCCCAGTACGCTTGCGTCATCAAGCTGCTGTTGTGTATACTGTTGTTGCTAGGTGACGGTCATGAAAGCAAAGCGCAAAAATGGAAAGACGACCGCACATCGAGGTGGTTCTGCTTTTACTGAATCTTTTGGTTTTGGACATACAGAAAGCGACTCGCGTCTGTCTGCTGCAAAAAAATATTATAAACATTCAGAACATCACTTAATGTCTGCAGAAGCTGTTTTTGGAGGAGACAAGCAGACATTATCATTGTGTTTGCCCTGGCTCAGTCCCGCCTGTCACCAAGGTACAGTATGTGATACACAGAGACACACACACGAATGAACGTTATGAAAACGATAGTTTGTTGTACAGTTGGCGGTTCACTTTCGTTATTTGGTACGATTGCATTCATACCAGAAGTGAACCGGACCAGAGTTCATGTGAACCGTACCGCAGACCACCTCTTTCAGGCGGACTCGGGTACGGTTCACGGGTGCGCACCTGGGTTCAGAAGACGTGTTCACACTAGCTAAACGTACCGTACTATGACGTCAAACGAACCCGGGTGCGGACCAAAAGTGCTAGTGTGAAAGCATCCTTAATCACTTTTTACAGTGCAGCACATTTACCACAGTACATGGCAAAGAACCAAGAGAACCAAAATACAAGTGCACACACCTTTAGGGTGCTTTCACACTTGGTTCAGTTGCCTGGACTGTACCCAAGTTCGATTGTCCCCCCTTGCCACATTCTCGGTTTGTGTTCACACTGTCTTTTTTTCCTTCTGAACCCCATTACGCTTGTGTCATCAAGCTGCTTTTTCGTTTATGGCTGTTGCTAGGTGACAGTCACGAAAGCAAAGCACCAAAATGAAGAGACGTCCGCACATCGCTTTTGCTGAATCTTTTGGTTTTGGACATACAGAAAGCGACTCGCACCTATCTGCCACAAAAATATTATAAACATTCAGAACATCACGCGATGTCTGCAGAAGCTGTTTTTCTAGGAGACAAGCAGACATTATCACTGTGTTTGCCCTGGCTCAGTCACGCTTGTCACCAAGGTACAGTACGTGATACACAGACACACACACACACACACACACACACACACACACACACACACACACACAC
>CAIGQV010000001.1:1114289-1145015 GCA_903798115.1 Danio jaintianensis
CACACACACACACACACACACACACACACACACACACACACACACACACGAATGAACGTTATGAAACCGATAGTTTGTTGTACAGTTGGCGGTTCACTTCCGTTAATTGGTACGATTGCATTCATACTAGAAGTGAACCGTACCCCAGACCACCTCTTTCAGGCGGACTCGGGTACAGTTCGTGGGTGCGCACCCGAGTTCAGAAGACACGTTCACACTAGCTAAACGGATGCGGACCAAAAGTGCTAGTGTGAAAGCACCCTTAGACTCTATATAGTATAGTTCATCAGTATTCTGACAAAAAGAAGGGGTGATGTTTAAGCCAAAAAACTAAGTGTAGCTTCTGATTCCGGACCTGTGTCGAATCAGCCACCTTTAAATATGCAAAAATATTTTTTGTTGCAAAAAAAAAAAAATGCCATCAAATAAACATCTCATTTGAGAAATGACCCAAACACTTACGACCTATCAGTGCCCACAGCGAACAGGCTACATCTGCATGCATTGCTGCACTGGAGCCAATAAGCAGAAATAATCTTCAGCTTCTTCTCTCCACTTCAACATGTGGAGTAGAAATTCTCCTTAGGAAAAACACTCTTTGAAGTCACAGCGCTAAAAATAACCCAGATATCCCTGTACTTTGAGCTTCGTCTGACAAGCAACAGAGAGAGAAGCGTTTTTGACTGGCACAACACTGACACACTTCTGTCTCTACTGTCTGTCAATCCAAAGAGGAGTCGATATGAGTGGTTCGCAAGATCTAACAAAGTAAAATCTTAATCACAATATGGCTTAGCATGGTTATCACATGTTCAAAGGCAGCAAAATGAGTAATTCAGGGTTTTAATGTGTCTCAGAGTGGCTGTTACAGTACATACAAACTCTCTGGATGTCACTTATGTGCATTTGGGACTGCAACACATAGCAACAATCTAACCAGATCTGCAGGAAAAAAAATGTTGTTGTTTTCTTTTTTTTATAATTGTTGCCAACAAGTGTTTACTGCACATTTAAGGCAAATAAAAAAAGATTAATCTTCTTATTCATCTGTTTGTTTGTTCTTTCTTCTGTCATTAATTAATTATTTTGTAGTACCAGCAATATACACTCAAAAAAGATTTTTGCTGCTTGCTGATCAGCTGAAACACAATTCTTGAGGGGTTTTTTGGGCAACTTAATTGTTTTATGTTCAATCCAGTAAAATGTTTAAGAGCAATTAACTTAAATAATCGATTTGTGTTGGGACAACATGAAGGTATTGTGTAAAACTCTTGTGTAAAAGTTATATTACATAAGTGATATAGTTATATATTTTTATATTTTAATAATCAATATTGCAATAACTTATCCATACAATGGAATGTGGCATATTTGTTTTAAAACACACACACTGTTTTTACTTAATAATTATCTTTTAAAGAAGTTTAAGTTTGTTCTTTAGAGAATAAACAAATATTAATTAATTAAATACAAAAAAATTTAAATAAAAATCAGCCAATTATATAAAGATTATTTCTTAACAGCTATGCAAGTCATCTAGTTAAAATCCCTGTATTCATTCATTGTTTGTTTATAAAATGAAGAAAGACAAATCAAACAGACAACAAAAAGACACATTTTAAATAAAAAGAGACAATATTTTCCTATTTATTTCTTTAATACCGTACTAGTGGTTCTTGATTGGGGTCTTTAATTATTTTAACATGCAAATTTACAATTAGTAGTTCACTATTTAAAAGGAAGACAAAAGTATAAATGTAGTAATGACATCAAAATAATATGTACATTACATTACCTCACAAATCCAATCATATTCCGCAATTAGGTTTCCTTTGTTAACAGTTGTTTTATTACGAATCTTATTAAGATTTTAGTTTTCTAATATATACTTTAAGATCAAAACTTAACAGTTAATACACTGTGAACAAAAATGAACATTAGTATTAACCAGCATTAACAAAAAAGACTAAGTGCTGAACATTTCAGTGTAGTAGTACATGTCATTTAATATGTCTAACTAACTAAACCTTTTTGTAAAATGTTACCCAAAATCACTTAGTAACACAAACTCTGAAGACATTCTGTCAGGGTAAAATAAATCACCTGCCTTTGGTCTGGAAGATGTGCTGTGATTGTTTGCAGTAAAGGCAGCAATTTGACATGACTGTGCGCTGACTGAACAGTGCCTGTCTAAAGATGCTGGGAAATCCTGATCCTGTCTGGATCTGTCAGCAGGATTACGCTCAACTGATCCGCCATGTCCGACATATGACAGAACTTTAGTCTAAGCTGTCTTAGTCTGATTCCCTCCTGCACGAGAGACGTGAGTCTGCCTCTTTACCAACTCAATGCACATTTGACTTTTAAAGGTAGACTTGTCATTTAGTTCCCCTTATGGTGCTTTACTTCATAAGAGTACAATTCAATCCTTTTTTAAACATTTGTCATGAATGGTCTATTCCAAAATGAAAACTTAACTCCAAATTTCTACATTTTTAGAGATGCACTCGGAAATTACGAATAAGGTATAGACATGTCTTTCCCTCCCTATATCTGTGTTACCAAAGTCCTTTAAAAGGCAAGACAATTCACTTGGCGGCCATCTTTGAAATGCCTCTCTGGCATGCAAGTCCAGCTCCTATCTCTTTAAATGTGGAAACATCAAATTCTTCAAAAATGTTTGCCAAGGTTATGATTTAATTTCATATTTGGAATCACAAATAAAACCGACAAGAATTATCTCTTAAATTTAGCAATTTACGTAAAAAACTACATTTTTTCAGGTTGCCCAAGCTAATGTCTACTCAAAGTGGGTGAATTCACGACACCAACCTCCTTTATAGTAATTTCTGGAGGACGCGATCAGATGTCATCCTCTCAATCAAACTATATAAGTACTGTAAGAATCAATCATTTAAGTGTTACACAATATCACCCTCTGAGTAACGCCACATCCTATCATTTCCAACGTATTCCTGATGGCAAATTTTCTCTCAAAATGACAGCTACCTCTTGTTTACAAGTTTGTGGGCGTTCAAGTTGTTTCCGTCATGTGATTTGCATTTGAATGGCAGATTTGGGATTTCATTTAAATTTATGAGGTCAGATGGGAAAGACTCAACTACTTTGCGTTCATTTCATACAGATTGCAAAACCAGAGAACATTTGTTATCAAATGTAGTTGGTTCAATTAAAAGAAGAGATTTCAAGCTTTAAATGGACATATTTTTTATGTCCGTGAGAAACGTTTGTGTGAGTATGTTTGCTTGCTTGACTGCCATTAATAACATGCGTCTGGACCGAGCCCCTACCCCAGAGAATCATCTGTCTATAGTGATCGATGATTGGCTCCTTTACTAGAAGACAAGGCTTCATTTGCTAGAGCATTCATACTGACTGTTGCATTTTATCCCATTCAAAACTATAAGAGTGACTTGTCTTGTGTATTCTATAGTCTTTGGTGTTACTCAAATTCATACAGACATAATGACTAATGCTGCACAAACTCTATATTCTATATCTTTAGGCCATGTTCCAAATCCTTTCAAGCTAGCTGTTATTAAGCCTATTATTAAGAAACCACAACTGGACCCCGGCAACTTAGCTAATTATAGGCCTATTTCAAATCTTCCATTTATGTCTAAAATACTAGAAAAAGTTGTTTCTGCCCAATTATGCTCCTTTCTGCAGATGAACAATGTTTTTGAAGTGTTTCAGTCAGGTTTCAGGCCTCATCACAGTACAGAAACCGCATTAGTGAAAATAACTAACGATTTACTCTTAGCTGCTGACCAAGGGTGCATCTCATTATTAGTTTTACTAGATCTCAGTGCTGCATTTGACACCATCGACCACAATATCCTCATAGATCGCTTAAATTCTACAGGTGTCCGGGGACAGGCTCTACAATGGTTTAAGTCATACTTAACTGACCGTTACCAGTTTGTTAATATAAATGGACAGCTTTCTCAGGTCAGGCCAGTACAGTATGGGGTGCCTCAAGGATCAGTTTTAGGCCCTTTGCTGTTTACAATATACATGCTACCCCTGGGGGACATTATAAGAAGACACGGGATCAGCTTTCACTGCTATGCAGATGATACTCAATTATATATTTCAACAAAACCTGATGAGACGTCTGAACTGTCTAAGCTAACTGAATGTATTAAAGATGTTAAAGACTGGATGACCAACAATTTCCTTCTCTTAAATTCAGACAAAACAGAATTATTACTTATTGGGCCTAAATCCTGTACGCAGCAGATCTCACAACTCGACCTGCAATTAGAGGGACACAAAGTTAGCTTTAGCTCTACTGTAAAAGATCTGGGTGTTATACTAGACAGCAATTTAACCTTTGAAAATCATATCTCCCATGTCACAAAAACAGCCTTCATTCATCTGAGAAATATCGCTAAGTTACGAAGTATGCTATCCATCTCAGATGCAGAAAAACTAGTTCATGCTTTCATGACTTCTAGGCTGGATTACTGTAATGCTCTGTTCGTTGGTTGCCCAGCATCCTCTATTAATAAACTTCAGTTAGTACAAAATGCAGCTGCCAGAGTTCTTACCAGGTCTAGAAAATATGATCATATCACCCCAATTTTATCTTCCTTACACTGGCTGCCTGTTAAGTTCCGTATTGATTATAAAATATTGCTTCTTACCTATAAAGCTTTAAATAATCTAGCACCTGTTTATCTAACCGACCTTCTGTCTCGCTACAATCCAACCCGCTCTTTAAGATCTCAAAACTCAGGGCTGCTGGTAGTACCTAGAATAGCAAAGTCGAGTAAAGGTGGTCGAGCCTTTTCATTTATGGCTCCTAAACTCTGGAATAGCCTTCCTGATAATGTTCGAGGCTCAGACACACTCTCTCAGTTCAAAACTAGATTAAAGACCTATCTTTTTAGTAAAGCATACACTCAATGCATTGCATAACGGTATGATGCATGAATCTGCTCCACGCAGGTTTTTGCATCTCGTTTATATACACTATGAACAGCAGCTACGCTAATTATTCTCTTTATTCTCTATTTCCACCTGGGGATACTCATCCCGAGGCCCCCAGAGACTATGCAGTGCCACTAATGCAAACCAAGACCTGTGAAGAGATGACCCCAAGGTTTCCATAATCCAAGACCAGGCCGTATCCTGAGGAGCTGCTGTGGTGGTCATGGAGGAGTGGAGAGAAAAGGACTGATTCCAGTGGGACCCCAGTGAAAGACGAGTCTTCTCTGTCGTCCAGCGTTCACCAGCCTCCGGCGCCTAGACTGCAGCTCTGCACAAGACGCTTGGCCATAGGAGAAATGGTCGTGCCCTACTGAGCCTGGTTTCTCTCGAGGTTTTTTTTTTCCTTCACTTTCGCAAATTGGTGAAGTTCGTTCCTCGCCGCTGTCGCCACTGGCTTGCATGGTTCGGGACCTGTAGAGCTGCGCATCGATGGATTTGCTCTTCAGTGTTTGGACTCTCAGCAGTGAAAATTAAACCACACTGAACTGAACTTAAACTCTAAAAACTGAACGGACACCATTCCAATTCACTATAATCTTCTATGTGAAGCTGCTTTGACACAATCTACATTGTAAAAGCGCTATAGAAATAAAGATGAATTGAAAAAAATTGAATATTCCATTCATATACTGTATATTCCATCGCACCCCAACCATACCTTGAAATTCAACAAAAATACTTCAAAATACTTCATTCTGTATTCGATCGGTTTTCTGTGTGGGGACCAAAACAATATCCCCACAACATATAAAAAAAAATACTGGTATTACTATACTTGTGGGGACTTTCTAGTAATACAACAGTAATTACAGTACAAGTACTACCAGAACAAACACACACATACGTGTGCCCCTATGAAGGCTGGTCAGGGGGTGTGCTGTGTCAACTTGAGGAGCTCATTAAATTCTCAATACCCCGATGAGTGAGTAAAGAGAGAGGCAGAGTCATGTTTTCAGCTCTTCCATCATATTTTTGCTTTCATCCTTCTGTAGACAAACCTTTTAATCGTATTAAAGAGAGGTGTCAGAGAGGACATAGTCAAAGGAGAAAAAAAAAAAAGAAGAAGAAGTTTGCCTTAACTTGGCCAAGTTTAAAAAACCTAGAGAAAGCTATCTGTTAGCTACAGCATATTTAAAAGTTTGTATATTCACAATGTACAGTAAATACACTTTGCATATACTTAATGTAAGACAACTTTAATTTATTAATCACAAGATATTTGCTCATTTTGTCTTCTAGAGACCACATTGTAATAATACTGATGTGCATATACGTTTTTCTTAAAATGATAGTTTGTAAAGTTTTAAAATTTCATTTAATGTGTAATGTATCCATCTGTGCAAAGTAACAATGCTCACAGAAATCTGACCAGATCTGTTCTATCTAATATGGAGCACAACCCAAGAATAAAATGCAGAGTCCAAACATTAATTCTGCAAACATCTGTCTCAATTGGCATTAGAATAATGTTCGCCAAAGGTATACACAAAGAAAGAAGGTAAGGCAATATAAATGTATAACCACTGTAATAGATTTTTCTCAAGTCATGCTTGCAAAGATCAATCAGCTTGATCATACAGTATATATTGTCAGAACTTTGCTCAGGCTGGAATTGATAAAACTGATCGCATTATTAATAATTTGTATTTATGATTTCGTTCAGAGTCGTTGGCTTTGTTCAGTAAAATACTTTAGATACACACATCGGCCACTTTATTAGGTACACCTATCCAAGTACTCGTTAACGCAAATTTCTAATCAGCCAATCACATGGCAGTGGTTTAGGCATGTAGACATGGTCAAGACGATCTGCTGCAGTTCAAACCGAGCATCAGAATGGGGAAGAAAGGTGATTTAAGTGACTTTGAACGTGGCATGGTTGTTGGTGCCAGACGGGCTGGTCTGAGTATTTCAGAAACTGCTGATCTACTGGAATTTTCATGCACAACCATCTCTAGGGTTTACAGAGAATGGTCCGAAAAATAGAAAATATCCAGTGAGCGGCAGTTCTGTGAGCGCAAATGCCTTGTTGATGCCAGAGGTCAGAGGAGAATGGCCAGACTGGTTCGAGCTGATAGAAAGGCAACAGTAACTCAAATAACCACTCTTAACCACAGCGGAAGACCACACCAGGTGCCACTCCTGTCAGCTAAGAACAGGAAACTGAGGCTACAATTCGCACAGGCTCACCAAAATATGGCAATAGAAGACTGGAAAAACGTTCCCTGGTCTGATAAGTCTCGATTTCTGCTGCAACATTTGGATGGTAGGGTCAGAATTTGGCGTCAACAACATGAAAGTGTGGACCATCCTGCCTTGTATCAAGGGTTCAGGCTGGTAGTGGTGGTGTAATGGTGTGGGGGATATTTTCTTGGCACAAGTTGGGCCCATTAGTACCAATTGAGCATCGTGTAAACGCCACAGACTACCAGAGTATTGTTAATAGAGCACCTTTGGGATGTGGTGGAACGGGAGATTCGCATCATGGATGTTCAGCCGACAAATCTGCAGTAACTGCATGATGCTATCATGTCAATATAGATCAAAATCTCTGAGGAATATTTCCAGTACCTTGTTGAATCTATGCCATGAAGGATTAAGGCAGTTCTGAAGGCAAAAGGGGGTCCAACCCGGTACTAGTAAGGTGTACCTAATAAAGTGGCCGGTGAGTGTATATCACTGAAAGTTGAAATTCCCAATTTTTATGAATTTTGAGCTTGCGATTCATACTTCATACTGAGCACATAATTCATTCTGAGCGCTCGCTTCAAGATCATCATACATTGTGGCCTTCTTTAAATTAAATCTGTCAATTTTTGTGATGTGCAAAAGCATACAGATGTTCTCAATGGCAAAAGATATGGACTCAAAAGCCTAAAAGTTCAGTTCTGAATAGATGGTGTCTGTGTATTGTACTCCTCACCAGCAGCAGAAGCAGAACGATATCTGCATGATCGCAGGCACAGGCCACATGCAGGGCAGTCCAGAGGTCTTCATCCTGCAGGTTAACGTTCAGTCCTTTCTCGATCAAAATCTCGGCTGCAAACACATTGTCATGGCGAGCGCACTGCAGAGACAAAAGTAAAAGAGGATACAGACATGTCAGAAATACAAATAAAATGCATCGATGTTTGCACAAAAAATATTTTCTAACTGCACCCTTTTCAAATGCAATGTAAATGTATTCAAATTAGATATTCTGAATAACATCTATACTTAATCATAGATTAAAGTAGTACGATATAAAGGTTTTGCAATGCATCATGAGCTCCATATTTTTATGCATGTACAACGTTTAAAACGGTTCATGTAAAGTATAATGTTTACTGTATGACAATAAGCCTGTTTACTCTGATACACCTGTGTTAACCTAAGCTTCATAGATCTATTAAAATAATTAACACTAACACTAGGCCTGTCACAATAATCAATATATTGACTTATCGCACAACAACACAATAATTTGTGGTGATGCAATATATATTGTCCATACATAAAAACCAATTTTAGCAACATTTTAGCTGATTGTGCAACATCTCTATCTTTATTGGAGGTGTCAGTGTCGGAATGATATGATAGTATTTAAATGATAGTATTTACTATAAATTACTTTAGTATAGTATAGTATAGTATTCATGTGGGTGCCTGACAACTGAAAATAGATCTGGTACCAGATATTCACATTCTGATTGCAACGCCTCATTACTAAATTGTTAAAATGACTATAACTGAATTAAATATTCTTAAGAATAAAATATCATGTGTTCTTTGGAAGAGTGTACTTGATTTATGATGATATTATATTGTCATTCTGGCATTATGTAATGAGTGCAATATATCTTACAACAAAAAATAGATATCGTGACAGGCCTAACTGACACTAGTTCATACAGTAAGCCATTGAGTGTCCCTGCTTATTTTGAGCCAAATGCAATGAAATGAATGTAATTTGTGTGTCTAAAAACATTTTGCACCTGCTGCAATGTTAGAAATTATATGACTAAATCAAGGCAACAATCTTAACAAAATTAAACCATTTTGCCCAATGACAAAATGTGATTGCTTTAGTGAATAAGTGCATTAACTATATTCAGACAGTATTTACCTAATCTACTGTGCATTTAAATGAGCCATTTAAGCAAATTAAAAAAGATTTAGCTCTTTTCTACATTAGATAACTGCATTAATTGAACAAAGGCAGAAGCTGATTTCCGTTAGAGGTGTAATCAAAAGTGTAATTAAAAAGTTAATTTTATATATCGCATTGGGTATGAATGGTTGATTTCATAGGCTGCGCCATAAAAGTGCAATATTTTCTGTTTGAACATCTCTGACACTTTCAGAGTGCCAAGACTTAATTAAACTGTATCCAATTACTGAAGAAATTGGATTTGTTTCTGTTTAGCTGTACTATACCCTGGCGGACCCTTTCATTTTATTTACCCCTCTATGGTCACAAAATTAACGAACAAAAATTGAGTCATTCATCTTGCTTGAATGTAGTGCTTACGCACTGGACAGGGTCTATTAAAGTCAGTGTCACTGATTGGTGTCAAATGTTTCCCTGAGTTACAATGAACCAAATAATGGAGTGCAACGGAGGCCAACCATTTAGTTGACAAACAGGTATTGATCAGAACATGAGTGTGTGTCGCATATAAACAGACAATGTCAACTGAATTACTGTCACTCTTAAAGTTTTTGAAAAAAGGTCATAATTTGATGGTTTGTGATCAAAGTATCTGAAAAAGCTTGAATAGGATTTACAAAAATACTGGTAGTTTAAACAACAATAATAAATCAAATAAAGCACTAAATTCACTTCTTTTATTTTAGGTAGTTTACACATTTTGTAAATTACTCTATTTTACCATCATTTTCATAGCCAAGAAAAATATATACTTCTAAAAGCTGTGAATGGATAGATGGATGCATGGGTGGGTGGACGGATGGATGGAATGACATGGGAGAGAGGAAGGGAGAGATGGATGAAATGCCATGAGAGGGAGGGAGGGAAGAATGGAATGATGGAGGGAGGGATGGATGGAATGACGGAGGAAGAGATGGATGGAATGATGGATGAAATGACGCATGGAATGACATGGATGGATGGAATGACATGGAATGGATGGATGGAATGACATTGGATGGATGGATGATGAATATAAAAACATGGAATGGATGATGGATGGATGGAATGACATGGGATGGATGATGGATGGATGGAATGACATGGACGGAATGACATTGGATGAATGATGAATTGATAGAATGACATGGGATTGATCGATGAATGGATGGAATGACATGGGAGAGAGGGGGGATGGATGGAATATATGGGATGGATGGATGGATGGAATGAGATGGACGGATGCATGGGTGGATGGAATGATATAGACGGATGCATGGGTGGATAGAATATATGACGAAGGGATGGTTGAAGATGGATGGATGGATGGAATGACATGGGATTGATTGATGAATGGATGGAATGACATGGGAGAGAGGTAGGGATGGATGGATGGATGGAATATATGGGATGGATTGATGGATGGAATGAGATGGACGGATGCATGGATGGATGGAATGAGATAGATGGATGCATGGGTGGATGGAATATATGACGAAGGGATGGTTGAGGATGGATAGATGGTTGGAATGTCATAGGAGAGAGGTAGGGATGGATGGATGGATGGGATATATGGGATGGATGGGTGGATGGAATGAGATGGATGGATGCATGGATGTATGGAATGAGAGACGGATACATGGGTGGATGGAATATATGACAAAGGGATGATTGAGGATGGATGGATGGATGGATGGATGGAAGAATAATTATTTGTATTACAGTCATTTACTTCAATTAATTTCACATGCTTTCTGCCTGGTTTCAGAAACACCATTAAAAAGGGACATACAGATTTTCTGTTAAGGGCACCACAGTCAGAGTATATGACATCTCGAGAGGTAAAACACATGTAACCGAATTTGTCAGAGCTTGTCCTTATGTTCTTACCAGATGGAGCAGAGATCCTCCAGAGGAAATGACTGTGTTCAGGTCAGCTCCCTCCTTCAGCAGCCTTAGCACTGAAACAAAAGAAACACACAAAGAGAGATGACTATATCTGCAAAACAAACAACTCTCTAAATCTCAGCACAAAAAACACACAGTGAGGAAATATGATGAAATGTTGAAACCCTTAAAGACACAGATTGGCTCTGGTCCAAAACAGAGTATGCTGACTAGCCGTCTACTGTACTTCCTACATAGTCTGCAGCCTTTAAAATCAGCATTCTAAAAGAAACCGAACCTCAAATGTGACCGATTTAATACCACGTGTTTAGATGGAACCAAATACTGCAATTCAGGGGTAGTGCAAATGTTTGATGTGTTAGCATGTTGCTAAGCTAACAAATATGAAAAGATGGACTGCACTATTATCATTGCTAGTAATTGTTAAATATCACTAGGATTGATATTTAACGTAATTAAAAGTTTTACCATGACATATCTCCGTTTTTACACCCTCATGGACAGATTTTTCAGAGCTCATTATAACGGAAACTTCTCCACAACATTTGTCTCTATTCCTAACAATCAGAGTGTTGACAGCCACTAACTGAATGTCTGTGGCAGTGTCTAGTGCATATTGACGGTCTCATCCTGTCTTTCCCTCTGGCCTGAACTCAAGTGCACTTCATCACACACACACACACACACACACACGCACGCACGCACGCACGCACGCACGCACGCACACGCACACGCACACGCGCACACGCACACACGCACACATCTAGGCTATTGACTAGAATTACTGCAGAACTTGGCAAACATGTTATACTGATTCCCACCACAACAGCGTTTCCCATACAGAATTTACAATTTTCAATGCGCACAGTGAAAAGGTAAGGAACTCTTGTTGTTTTCGGCTAATGATGAAAGACAGAATGTGCATAGAGACACACACAAATGTTGTGATATTCCTAAGAAATTTTTAAGCTCCATAGTGTGACAACATACTAGCCTGGAATTGCTTCTCAAACATGCTCAGTGGGGAACAGATCTGCTTACATAGAAAAACGAAAGGCATCACAGACGCCCATATGACCTCAGCTGAGGTTTAAAATCGCTAATGAGTGAAGAAAAGAGATGTGCACAAAAAAAATGTCACAAAAAAGTAACGTCAGCAGGTTAGCCGGCTGAGGCTATCAGGCATCCACTCAGGCATACCGAAAGGAATATCACCTTTCAATGGATCATTATGCCAGAAAGTGTTTTTTTTTAACAAATGCATAAAGGGAAAAAGACAAAAATGCACTGTAAGGGGCCATTTATTAGTAATTGGTAACATTTATTTCAAAGTGCCCTTGTTAAACATGTTCCATGTACTTACTATAGTAATTATAGTAATTAATAATTAACAATTGCATGCAACTAACGCTAAACGCAACCCATTTTCTAATCTTAACCTCATAGTAAGTATAATTAGTTATTTAATATTCCTCAGTAGGTAAATGAATAGTTACACTGTAACAAGAACACCTTAAAATAAAGGTGTAACACTATATTAGAGTCCACAACAATCCACAAATCATTGTTTTTTAATTCTTCTAGAACAATTAAATCTGAGTGGATTCTGATTGGTTGTGGATGTTTTCATTGTTCATTAACAGAAATAAAAAAATACATTCTAGATGTCATTCCAAACATATCATTCATATATCATTCATGGAATAAATGACAAAAAATAATAATCCAAGAAATTTGTAGTATTGTATGCTTTTTTTTTTTTTGTGCAAGTCCTTTTATTACATCGTAAAATTTTATAGCATTACAAGAAACAATTGTGTTTCATGATAAACCAATTCAGCTACACCTTATTTTAAGACGTCCTCAATGCATGTGAATTGAATAATTTGATAATACCTTTTATAGTTTTGTAATAAAATCATCAGAAATATGACACTGGTTACCACAGGCATTTGATTTAACAGCATACTTACAATCTAGGACTTTGTTTAGGTTTATTTGCCATTCATTACATATAATGTGCCATTGTTGTAGCTACTTTTACAGTAAGAGCATGTCATCATGCCATTTTTAACAAGGCAACAGTAAAATAATGTGCAAAATACAAGTGCACTGATTGTACCATGTGTGTTCTCAACCACCAATGTGATAGATGGCTGCGAGGCTGAATAGGTGAATCTTAGAGATCACTCAGCGATCACCCATCAGGAAATTGAACACCGGTTTAGATTATACAGAGCTGCCAACACAAGAAAATAAAAATGAATGAAGATCCCAGAGAGGAAATGAGGCACAGTGTAAGGACACAGTCAGCAATCAACGGCTATTCAGTGATAAAATCGTTCCTATGCAATGTGCCGGCTTAGCTTGATGTGGCTTCAGCACATGACACACACATATGATTCACTGCTTGCTAAGAAAGAGTGAAGGTTAATTACAATTGTAGTTACGATATGATCTAGCAGGTAACCCCTACCCAAGCTTTAATACTACGACCCTCAGAGGAACAGTTACTTCTTCCAACAGATGGATGACCCCTAGGTTTGAATGTTCAGATCATGGTTTATTCAGATCGGATGCCTATTTATACAGGGGAACAAGCTCTCTCTGAGTAGCGGTGTTGAGATAGAGCAGTTGATGCTAATAATACAGTGTACGCTCATTCATATTTATGAGGTGTTGTTATGGCGAGCTGACTCAGCGATATGCGTGGCTGGCTCGTTTGTTCACTCGATAACGCTGAACGCTGTAAACATCTATGTCACCTCCGTTATGCTTTGCACAACAATAATCCAATAATTTTTAAAAAAGCATCAGATTCGGCAAGGTGTACTTCTGTCACGCCATTGTAGAAAAACAAAGCACAACCCTGGAGAACCAGGATTGATTATGTGAGAACAAACATATAAATGTGCAACTAGAATTATTAATACGGTACAGCTGAAATGGCTACTTAACGGAATCGTGTTGGTTTTAATAAAAAAACACCAGTCCAGTCAAATTCAATCAATGCCGAACCCAAGTCAGACTCTCAGACCCATTATTAATCAGCTTGTTCAATCTGCAGTCATTAGCAGTCAGGGAGCTTAATTTATTTCCCAAGTCTCTTTGCTCTAATGAGTACCAGAAAAGTCTCACTCATACCCTGGGCAAATTCTCCATCATGCTTCCGTTCCTCTTGGGTAAACAACGCTTTCGCTTTCCGTGTTCAGTGTGGTTTGAGTTGCTAAAGGTGACGGAAACAGTCCCACTTTGAGAGAAACCCAATCAAACACATTAACGCCACAATCTTCATTATCGCACCACAGATTCATTAGCTCACCAACATTACACCTGCATTTTTGGAAATGAGATTCGGGTATTAAAAGGCATAGTTCACCCAAGCATTAAAGTTCTGTCCTGGGGCGTTTCTATAATTTCCTCAGGACCCAAACCCCACCATTGAAAAAAGAGAAAGAAATAATATAAGATCTTGCTGCAAGCATCAATAAAAGTATCAAGCACTGAAGCAGCAGCAAGTGTAATGCAGAGTTGAAGAAAAGGAGAAACAGAGTGCATGTTAATGATATATATGGTTCAGAAGATCAGGTAAGAACAGGAATGTTAAAAAGGTATATATTTGTCAGATAAATGTTACCTTAGCCACAGAAAACTATTTAAAGGTGCTGCATGTAAGTTTTTTTTTATTAAATCATATAAATACCATAAATATAATACCATAAATATAATATGTAGATATTTAAGAAATATGCTAAGTGAACATAGTTGTTTATCTGAAAAACAATGCTAAAGTCAGTTATTCTCCTTTGAAAATGTGTGTTCCATGCCAGAATGTCTGTCTTTGATTTGGTCTCTATAACCAGCCCACTGCCAGTTTACCCAATTATATTTATGCACTCTGGGTTGCCTTGATGGAAAACACTTTGTATTTCATTTCAGTCATGAAGGCTGCATCAATGCATGTGGCCGTGGCCGAAAACGCGACCTCCTGAGGACTCCGAAATAAGATGTGGATTTTCATAACTCTGAATCCGCATGAGGTGGATTTTAATTAGCAAAAAGTATTAATATTACAAACATAAACATTAGGTGAGCAGGTTACATTGTAACATCGTGCCCCAACAACACTCAACGCACAAGATTCCAGCGACCAGCTATTTGGCTACAGTATCTACACCAGACGTAACACAACAGAAACATTTAAATACAGCTATTCAGAAGCACAGAATAGTGCACTGCACTCCAATGAAAAAATGGTAAGTCTTATAATCAAATTAATACTTATTAAACAACTTTAACATTATTATAAGATTAAATGCTGAGTGACGGTGGTTAGCACTGTCGCCTCACAGCAAGAAGGTTTTGAGTCCCGGCTGGGCCAGTTGGCACTTCAGTGTGGTGTTTGCATGTTCTCCCATTGTTCGCGTGGGTTTCCTCTGGGTGCTTGAGTTTCCCCCACAAGCTTGAGTTTTATTGTTGATAAAATAAGCATAGGCTATAGTTACTCAAGTCACTGTGACATTTGTAGCATTTAAGACTGAAAAAAGCATAACCAGTGCCTGAGGTGATCATTGTCATAGAAGTTTGCTGTTTTCAGCCACGAGAAAATGAAACCATTTCTAAAATAGAAATGTCAGGTGATGGTTAGGACAAAAATTCCCTTAATTTTTAAAATATCTATGTGGGTCATCACTTGTAGCTAGGATACAACATAAGCTCGATAGTCAGGCACATGCGCTCCTGTTGGTGTTGTCAATTTGGCAACCTGCGTTTGCGCGGAGTCATCAGAGGAGAGGCAGGGTGACAAAGTGGTTTATAGTGCAATACCTAGTTCAACCACTGGGTGTCAATCTTACATACTGCACCTTTAACTTATTGAATCAATACAGTAAATGGCAGCTTTAAAGCTTGACCTTCTTTAGTTACTCCGTGTACTAAGACCAATGCAAAATGAGAAGTTGCTATTTTCTAAGCTGATATAGCTCAGAACTCTCATTCTGCCGTAATAATCAAGGAACTTTGCTGGCCACAGCAGGTGCAATGATATTACCCACTGCTCCATTACCTAGTTATCTAGCTGGGGACTATTTTCAGGTGCTGCATAATATTATTGTTCCTGCTGCAGCCATGGTACGGCAACAAAGTTCCTTGATCATTACGCCAGAATGAGAGTATAGTTCCTAGCCACATTGGCCTAGAACATTTTCATTTTCCATTGGTATTCATACATAATATTACATACTGTGCTTTTAATATCCGAGATCGCCATTCTTTTAAAAATAAAAAAAGATAAATAAATTGACTTGGTGCTCTACAAAGGAAAATGATTTTAAAAAGTATGTGAGTAAGTGAAGACAGAATTGTTCAGTTTTAAGTGAACCATCCGTTTATGAAGCTGCGCAGCAATTGGCCTAAATGACACATTCAGCAATAATAGTGCTTGATGTTTGCATGAGCTCAAGACTATAATTTACTAAATGGCCCACTCAACCAGGGAGAAATGGGTTAAGTCTGTGTGGTCATTAGGAGGACAGGTTTTCTGCTGACTGCAAAGAGAGAAAACAACCTGTGCATGTTAACTTGGAGCTCTGCGGCCTGATGAGCACATCTGTTAGATGGTCCGGCTGCAGGCATTAGAGGAAACACCAGAGACCATCCGCCTGTGTGTTACTGACCGCAACAAACCTGAGGTCAGCAGGCACATTTACCCCACACAGCGGTCAAAAGTCACTGCGGACTGAGTTCTGCAACCAATTTTGTCACATTTGGGTCAGATACACCGTAATGACAAACTTTTATCATAGGTGGACGTTTGTAGGACTCAAATAGACCAGATGCAGATGGTCTAATATTCACATTAGCCATCCTGGTATGAAATCTGGACCTCTGAGGAGCGATCTAACCAATTGGGCGCTCCGGTTTATTGGAATGTGCTCTGTTGGCACTCGTCTGATAAGGCTAATATGTGTTTTCCTCTGCGTGGCTGATAATCTGCCGCATTTGCTATGTCTTGAAGTTGGGCGCAAGAGTGGGCGAAATTCAACCTGTCACGGGAAAATGGGAAAACAGCTGTTGGAGCCATATGTGGCGTTTCCATGGAAACCAGGCTTGGGGAAAAGAGAGAGGATGGGAGAGGAAAAGGGAAGATAGCGGGAGATGAGAAATTAAAAGATAAGAAATATGGATACAGCGTAAATGCTCTCAATACTTTTAGATGCCACGGACTGCCACATCCAGTATGATGAGCCCTTTTTGAAGAATTCCTAAAATATACGAGCAACTGCAGCATACATTTTCATATATAAACACTCATTTACATAGTAAAATAAATATTATCAATTATTCTTTTGTATCCCACAATGATTTTTTTGTATGAACAAAAACATACCATACATTATCAGTGTCATCGGCACCAATACCCTAGTGGTTAAGTCTGCCAACATATAGCACTGAGGTGCTCAAGGCTACCCAAGTTCAATTCCCGGCTAAAGGTCTTTGCTTTCAATGCTTTCCTGTCTATAATATCCACTGTTCTATCCGAATAAAGGTAACACCTAAAAAATATATAAAAAACTATAGTGTCATTTTAAATTTCATTTTAAATAGTGTCGTTTTCATTCTTTGCACTTTGCCATGAACCTTCCATTCTGATGGAGACACCACAAATCAACGTCTCATCTTTGACCTTCAAACATCATTTTGATATGCCATGTTGTTAGGATGCAACAATTCACTCAACTCACAATTCAATATGATCTTACAATACTTTTTTTTTTTTTCATGATTTTTTTTTTACAAATTAGTTAAATGGACAAGTGCCCTTTGGTTATTTGTCAAATTCTGCACAGTTTTGTAAAACATAAATATAGTTTGTCAAACAACAAAACTAAAATGCAATTTTAAAACATTCCAAATCAAATTAAAATAATTAGCATTACAAATAAAATAAGTATTTTTAAGAACTGTTTAATAATTAACTTCAATAATAAAATTAAATGACATAATATCTGCTGGCTTTTAAATCGAATTAAATCAATGACAGTAAACAAAGAACATGACAATTTGTACGTCTTACTGCCTATTTAGCATAATTTGTTTACCACCATTGTACATGTTAAGCCAGTTTGCAGTAAACACAAGGGTCCCAATTGATCAAAGCATATATTGTGATTCATTAAACATCCCAACCGATTTGGATCACCACATATTTGAATAATTTTTTAACCAGCTCAAAGTAAAATCCCTCCAATTTGGTGCTCAGTAAACCTTCTTATTAGAGTTGCATAATATTTGTGTAACCTTTTTTTGTTTACACACCCATATACACATATACCTACTAAAGGTACGGTTTACTAACAAGATGACAGTGCCAACTACTGTCCTGATATACATAATACAACATTTTAATATGCAAATTCTTTAAAAAATATGGTCATTTATACTTAAGTTTTTTTTAACAAGAGAAAACCTTTCAATTTGACTCAATCGTTGCATAATCGTAGCCTCCGCTGACTATGAGGGTTGTTGATTTGTGTTTGAATATGAGTTTAAGATCTTGAGGACTTTGTCTCTAAGGATATTGTGTCAGATATACAAACAAACACTTTAGAAAATTGCTTCTATTATAGTTTGAACTCTTTAGTTAAATCAGATCCAAGGCTAAACTGAAGTGTATGAGTGTATCTTGCATAATACACTACAATAGTGCATTGTGCTCAACAGCATTGTGTTCTACAGCATTAGCACTAATATAATAGGCAAGGGGAGCCAGTTGTCTAGGCAAAATGAGCAGGCCCAGACCATGTTAATGTATAACACTAATGGGAGGGGGACTGCACACAATAAACTGAAGTCTCTGGAGGTTTGAATTCAATCAGTGGCACCACAAACAGACATATCGAATCATTCAGATTGCGTGTACACATCCATTTGAAATGCATTAGCTAAGCTTATTGCCAGAACCTAGAGTACTGCACTGGTGTCTATGTTGCCTTGAAGGACAGCATAATGAAATGAAACCTCACAAGAAACATGGTACATGCTGTTGGTAGAGCTTCTCATGTGAAACCTAACTGACAGTTGGTTTTAATAGAGTTTGGTGAGAGCATGCTACTAAGTTAACAGGCTCAGCACTCTTAAACTTTATGAACAATTAGCCATGGTTTAACTCACCTGTATGGGTTTTGTAGCAAAACCATAGTTACTTCAAAAATATCCAAATGTTTACTACACCACCTAGAGTTTAACTGTAGTAAAGCCATAAACACAAATCTAAATGTGTTTTACTACAGCACTGTAGTGCTCTTGGGAGAAATAAGCAGGATTTCAGTATAATACTACAGTATTTGCAAAAAGCCATATGAACAAAATTAACCCTTATTTCACAAGTTACCATGGTTTAACCACAAAAGTAGCAATGGTTTTACCGCAGTATTTGAAGGGAAACCACAATAACTACAAAAAATAACCATGGTTTAACAATAGCACCATAAATACAAACCTATATGATGCATACAAACTCATCATTTTAACTTGGAAAAGAAAAATTAAGCAAGAACTTTTTTTTTTACTAAACACCACTTTTTGAATAGTTTTTTGCCATCACTGCACTAAATATAGCATAAATGTATTGTTATATTTATTGAATAAATCAATAAGTCAATTATTATTAGTATAAGTATCTGATTAAATACAAACCAAACTGTATTTGGATCATGATATCAATGAAAATGTACCTCATTGACATTTTTTGTTTTATTTTTCACTAAGATTGCCTCAGTAAGTGCAGAAACGCTCTCTAAATGGATTCCCCTTCAATGTTACAACTAATTAATCTCTTTTTCCTCTTATCACTGCACTTTCTCCATGTTCCTCCATCAATGACAAGTGACTCCAGGTTTTCATCCCTTTTTAAAAGAATAGTCATCTTCTTTGGAAAACAGCAAAGTAGGTTTCTCTTTATTTCAAAACGTGGCAGAAGTCCGTTGGGAGTTCCAGTCAACCGTAGATGTTTCATGTTTATAAAATGGGCTTTGGAGGTCTGGCTATGTTTTTTTGATCAGGGGAAAGTTCAGACCTCCACAATAAACGGTGGAGGATTTGGGGGTGATGTTAAGGTTAAAATGGGTTCATTGGGGTGGAAAAGGTGCTCCAGATCCTTGAAGGAGCTGAAAATATTAATAACAGAAAAGCCTGGAATCTCATAATTCAATTCAAATCTTTTTTTTCACTCAGAGAGAGCTGAACAATTGACAACAATGTCATCATATTCCATCCCATGCCTGGCAGAATGGACAATGCCTTGGATCAGTGGACACGAGTCAGTTTGGTCAGTAGGCTGATACAGTAGGCTGCTATAATCAACATATTACATACCATCTGACCTGGATTTCAGCAAGATCAGCAGTAAAGTCCATCTGTTTAGGAGCCAAAAAGTGGAAAGAATCATTCCATAAATTGTCATTTTCTTTTTTTTTCCTTTTTTAACATAGATTTTACAAAGGGTCTGATAATAATGAACCTTTCCATGAACATTTGGCCCCCTTTCCAAACCATGACTCCAAATATCTGAGTATTAACATGTGAAAGTATGAACATGTACCAATGGTATTTACAACGACAAGGAAAAACATTATGACTATTTGCCTACAGTAATATGCTATTGGTTCTTAATGTGCAGTCACAAAAGTGCCGTTCCACCAAGACCTGGGCTCAGTAAGATTCTAAAGGTTGCTTGTGGTATCTGGGACCAAGATGTTAACAGCTAACCCTTCAAATCCTGTTGGTTGCAAGGTGAAGTCCATGTAAATCCAATTTGTTGGTCTCAACCCATCCCACAGATGCATATTTTAGAAGAAATTGGAGGCCAGGGCAACAACTTGAACTCTTGATCACGCTCTTCAAACCATTCTAATCAATGTGTGCATTGTGGAATGGTACATTACCTTGCTTAAAAAGTTACTTTGACTATAAAACAACATCATAAAGCAGTGTACCTGGTCTGGATTGATATTAGTTTGTCAAAATTGTGTCCGCATGAATGGTCAGACAAAGGGTTTCCCAGCAGATCGTTTCCCAGAGCATGGCACTCCTGCCACCATCTTGCCATCATCCCACGGTGCATCCTGGTACCATGGTAAACCTTCCCAAGGTAAATGGTGCATATATATATTTGGGTATCATGAGCCAGGCAACCTTCGTCCACTATTTCAAGGTCCAGTAATGTAATGTAACGTAATGTAATGTGTGTATTTATATAGCGCATTAATCGTGTATGGCCATACACCCAAAGCGCTTCATGAGGGGGGTCTCTCCACACCACCACCAGTGTGCAGCATCCACTTGGATGATGCGACGGCAGCCACAGGACAACGGCGCCAGTGCGCTCACCACACACCAGCTATTGGTAGAGTGGAGAGACAGTGATACAGACAATTCGGTGAACGTATTACTAGCCAATACATTAGCCAATTTGATGTAGTACTACTGCTCGGATTACCACTGTAGGCACTAGTGTTGTCACAAAACTGGAATTTCTAACTTTGATACGATACCTTAAAAAAATATTGATATTCGATACATTTTTGATACTTTGAGGAAACCATGCTAAATTAATTCTATTAGTGCATTTAATTAGCACTACTTTGTAGCAATGCTTGCATATTATCCTGTTCATATTCTTCCTCATTTATGCATTTGTTTGTTCACAAACCTTCTCAACCAAAACCTGTTGAGGGGGTTCAGAACTTGTTATATTGCCACTGGATACTGAAGAGATGGGGCTGTGTATCGTAGTACCCTCACATGTAGCGCGTGTGAAAATTGCCGCTAGTGAGAGAGCGTGAGATCGTAGCCAGTATTGATATTAACCAAAAGCAAGTTTGTTACTATTTAAATATTCCAGTATCGATACTTATCAAAATACCAATATTTTTGACAACACTAGAAGGCACTTCATATCCAAATAGTTTTTTTTCAGTTAGGAAGTTGAACTTTAAATCTTCATTTGCATTGTTTTTTTCCCCAAGTTCATTCGCACATGTTGAGTGAATGGTGCATTGCAGGAATGCCACTTGCACTGCATCACAGTTGGCTGTGAGGGGCTTGTAAACGCTCTCATTCGCTCACTCCCAGAGCTCTGTCATTATTCCATTATCCTGACAGCCATTTTATGTTTCCTCCGCAAACCACCTGCCAAAATACATGACCATGATATGTTACATCATTCCACCCTATTCCGCAGCTTCTCAAAAGTAAGAGAAGGCACTTCAATCTTAATCCTTGAGTAAAGTGACTACAGAGTCTCTTGAGGTTTAGGCAATCATTCCCTGGGGGGAGTTTCTGATGAGATGCTCCTGACCTCTTACTCTTTCGGAATAATGGGAACTGTAGTTTGTGGTCTTCTTTAATTTGCATCGCAGAGATGAAAGAGGGATTTAGTGGCATTTACAGAGACCCAGAGGCACAGTGTGGTCGAATAAATGATGCTCACCCATAGAGTCTCTTAAGAAATGCATTTGTTTTCTCACTTTCCTTGTGCATCTGAAATTTACATCTCAGCTTTATACCATGAACATGTATGGACAATCCTGGGATTCTTTTCAAGATCTCATTTCTTCTGAAACTTTAAATCACACTTGATAACTGATTTGTGATGGTTAAATATAGGTAAACTGCACCATCTAGTACAATAATGTGCTGTTATTTTATGAACAGTTAATGAGGTAGTGGTTGGGTTTAGGTATTGGGTAGGGTTCACATTTTATTTTAAGTTACAATTCTCTCTATTAACAAACATTTAACTAAGAACTTTAGCTGAAACTACAAATTTACTTATTAATAGTTAGTAAGGAAGTAGTTGGGTTAAGGTTTTGGGTAGGATTAGCGATGTAGGATAAGATCATACTATTAAACAGTCAATATCTTAATAATAGGCAGCTAATAAGCCAGGAGGTAATAGTTGGAATAGGTACTTAATCTAAAGAGTTACCTTGGATTATGGATGTAGAATATGGTCATGCGTTATGTGTGCTTTAGATGTACTAATAAACGGCCAATATATTATTAGTAGGCATGACTGAAGTGCTCTTGTGACACAACTTGTTGGTTGTACTTAGAATGTACTGTGAACTGAGCAAACCGAATTGCATTATTGTCAAACGCAAGTTCAGGAGATACAGTTTAACTCATAAAAGAGTGATGCGAAACCATTTACATAATCAAACTTTTATCAATTCTGATTCTTTTGATAATGATACAAGCCAACTTTAGTGTATATCGAACAAACAGCCTGCGAGAAGTTCAGATAAATAATGAAATTGGAAATGTATTGTAGACCTTTAACACTACTAACACTATTTCCTTCTTCCATCAAGGAATCCATCAATCCAATTAAGTACCAAATCTCAAATGACCTCATTACAGTGCCACCTAGTGTACAAATCATGTGTGCATTTGAGTAGAAGTGCATGTTTGGGACCATGTGCATGTTTATGGTTTCTGATGCCAAAACACGTTTAGGCCAAAAGACAGAAAAAGGCACAACAATTAACAAAACAGTAACATTGACTGTGAATATCATGGAGACAGAGATGAAAACTGGTGTGAAAGGTGTGTTTGAACTCCTTAAAAAAATTAAAAAGACAACCTGTAGTAGCTATGGTTTTCTGAAGTGTGAGAATATATTCATGTTTGTGAATTTCATAATATTTATCAAACTGACACTGAGAATACCATTCAATACCAGCCAAATAACCGGCCAAAACCTGCGCCAAACACAGTTTCCATCTGCATTCAGAAACAGCACATAAACCAATCCAGCTGGAATTGATTTCATCGTTCTGTATTCTGAGAGCACCATATGCTCCTGCTCCCACTCCTATATGGGCCTGATCACGTTAAGACAATGAGTCTGGAGGACCTCTAATAAGAAACGCACATCCACAGGTGCCTGCACAGAGTATGCAAGATTACATTTGAAATTCGAAATGATACTGGAATCACACTGTACAGACCAAATGCTGGAGCTACACAATTCTGGAAAAAAATGAGAACCAATCAATACATCTTTTTTTTATTTAATTTTTTATAGAAATCACAATTCTGAACGATCTTAACCAAATAAGTGGTTTACTAGAGGTATATTTGCTGCAATATGAACAAAAAAATTAAATGAATTAATTGACTATTCATAAACATACATCTTAGGGTGCTTTCACACTAGCACTTTTGGTCCGCACCCGGGTTCGTTTGACGTCAGAGTATGGTACGTTTAGCTAGTGTGAACGCGTCTTCTGAACCCAGGTGCGCACCCGTGAACCGTACCCAAGTCCGCCTGAAAGAGGTGGTCTGGGGTACGGTTCACACAAACTCTGGTCTGGTTCACTTCTAGTATGAATGCAATTGTACCAAATAACAGAAGTGAACCGCCAACTGTACAACAAACTATCTTTTCATAACGTTCATTCGTGTGTGTTGGCGCGTGTGTGTGTGTGTGTGTGTGTGCGTGCGTGCGTGCGTGCGTGCGTGTGTGTGTGTCTGTGTATCACGTACTGTACCTTGATGTCAAGCGTGTCATCTGTGTTCTGAACATTTGTAATATTTTTGCAGCAGACAGACGCGAGTCGCTTTCTGTATGTCCAAAACCAAAAGATTCAGCAAAAGCAGAATGACCTCGATGTGCGGACGTCTCTTCATTTTGGCGCTTTGCTTTCCTGACTGTCACCTAGCAACAGCCGTAAACAAAACAGCAGCTCGATGACGCAAGCGTACCGGGGTTCAGAAGGAAAAAAGACAGTGTGAACACAAACCAACCGAGAAGGTGGCAAGGGGGGACAATCGAACTTGGGTACGATCCAAGCAACTGAACCAAGTGTGAAAGCACCCTTAAATCCTATGTTTATGTTGTTATTTACACATTTGCAGTCTGTGTCACTGATTGGATGAATGAATCATGTTTGTATAGGACTTACTGCAAACTGCTGTCCCCATGAATGAACCTTTCTGAACCAAACTCAAAAGTACTCTCACTCAAACTGAAGTGTTTGATATTTATGCCCTGAACTTATGAAATGACCATGGAAATATCTCAAAAAGCTAACACAAACTTCAAAGTGGTTCAAAAAACAACAAATAGATGTTCTCAAGATTTATTTTTGGGCCATTTGTCTTTATTTGACAGGACAGAGCTAGACAGGAAATCAAGTTGGATAAAGAGGGTGGGATAGGATTGGGCCATTAGCCACTAGGCTACAAATAGATATTCTCACCATTCTGGGAAGAGGAAAGAATCATGTTTTAAGTCTTTCATATTGTTAGAGCGTCTAAACCAGGGGTGTCCAAACTCGGTCCTGGAGAGTTTAGCTCCAACTAGGGCTGCATGATTCTGGCTGAAATGAGAATCACATTTTTTTTTTTTTTTGCTTAAAATCAAGATCACAATTTTCTCACGATTCTGCAGATGTAAAATAAAGGTTAATAAGAGTAGGCTATTATTATTGTTATTTCTCAAACATATGGTAAAACAATAATAATATTAGGCCTATGTGTAGGTCTACTGTTGGTTAAAATGCTTGATTTTGTATAGACTAGGAATGGAGGACTTGAACAGACTTTAAATTTGTCCTGGTCATTAATTCAGAGTAAAGTGATGACCTCAGAATACAACTATTCATAATTCTAAAGTTGAATTATTGTGTTTGAGATATATGCTTGCAATCTGTCATTACCAACATTATTGACCATTTTGCACTAGTAAAATTAGACATTTGTCATTATCAGATTCCCTCTTGCATTATTCAACATTATATAGAGTAGTTATACTGACTCAGTAAACATTTATTTTCACGCACAACACTTTGTGTTCGCTATGAAAGAAAAAAAACATAAAATGCTTGCCGTAATCAACTCTAAAATGCGATATGATCATTTAAATGATGTGCACGCGGTTTAGCTTTCACTTTCATTGCCATGTGCGGCTCATGTCATGGCTGTCGTCAATTTGTAGAAACATACATGCAAATCATACTTCCCGTGTGGCTCTCAAATGATCACTCACAACAAACTGAATGTTATTTACAACTTTATTACCTGTTATTCACAGCCTATGCTGGTTCTGTTCACACATCATTCGCGGGCACCATTTTGGGTGAATTATACTTTATAAATACAGTATGTGACTCTTTCAACACCATTTGGAGGTCTCCACGTTGCTGAGCAACGTATGTAAAACAATGTGAAGACTTGTGCAACCGCCTTTATGGTTCTCCCAAACTTGAAAATTGGCTGAATCGTAGAGATGCTGGATTAAGATCGTGTGGGGAGTTGAATCGAGATCGCGATCTTTTTTCGATTAATAGTGCAGCTCTAGCTCCAACCCTAATCAAACACACCTGAACCAGCTAATCAAGCTCTTACTTGTTATACTAGAAACTTCCTGGCAGGTGTGTTGAAGCAAGTTGTAGCTAAACTCAGCAGGACACCAGCCCTCCAGGACCAAGTTTGGACACCCCTGGTCTAAACAAACACGGATCACTTGTTTTATGTTACTTTGCAGTCCTGCTACTTTAAGCAAACACACTTTATCAGTCCATGCTAGGGTAACTTGTTTTCTCGTTTGTTTAAATACAATTTTCACTGATAATCACAGGCTGCAATGTCAAGCAAAGATAAATTATACGCAACACTTATACACACTGGAGCCGGCTCAATGTGCAATCTTACATTTTGTCAACAATATGGAAACAGCTTCAAGAGTGAAGCTTTCCTCAAGAATGGATCATCATTCCTGATCCTGCAGCCTCAGAGAGGAGAGCTCATTAGCATTTAAAGAGACAAAGCAAAACAGCTGACTGTGGACTGATGTGTTTTTGACAGGGTAAAAAGGCTGGTTTTATACTACCATTGAAAAACATAACCAAAGTACATTATAGAGTTTTCATTAAAGTCACCATTTTTATATTTATATTGTAGTGTTTGATATAAATGATGTATCTATGCACTTCTTTTATTTAATACCGAAATGACTTTCCTTAACTTCTGGTCACATGGAATGCATTTCAGGAGGGGCTATCAGTGCGTGTCTCGTTTCTGCCCTGCCTTCATCTATTCGTCAATCATCCTCCATTCCGTTAGCAACACCTATCTTCCAACTATCCAATCAGTCCACAATGGACAAAATCATGTACCAAACTAATTTCTTTTTTCTCATTTCAATAGAATGTACATCATGACATGGGAAAAAAGGACAATCTTAACTTCCATTTCATGGGGACTTTAAGAAAGAACCATATCAACTGGTGTAAATGTCCAATGTCACCTTTAAGAATATTTGCATATTGGAAAAGGAGCATGACAAATGATACCCTAAACAAATAAAGCAATGCTAAATGTTCAAGCAAAAAAGTTCAAGGTAACAGTCATTTTAGACTTTTAAAGTGTCTCACACAGATGTGCCAAAAAGTAGTGCTAACCTACTTCTGAATAACAAGTGTGAAACGTTAGTTTAACCAGGGTTAATCACTGTTTTCAGAATGACAGTAACCCAGGGTTAAGCGCAGAGTGAAAAGCACTTCAGAAAAGCGACACCACTCCACTGCACAACACGATTAGAGATGACGATCACTTAAAGTTTAAGTAAGGGATTTAAACAAAGTATTAATAGTATGAGTGAGTGCGCTTTGCTAATCCACCAGCAAAAGAAAAAAAAAAATGACATTGACAAGGACATAAAAACTTACATGCGCTAAAAGAGGGAAGACCGTAGATCTGCATATCTATGGGAGATTCATTAGGGTCTAACCCAGAGCTGTTGTCAGAAAAATGCGATGCTTCAGTTCACTGCTGAGAGGCCGTGTGAACAGCGCGGGTGAGAGCGGCTGAGAGGCAGAGTGCGTAATCTAATTGTGTTTCTGTATCACGGGTGTGTGATCTCCATCTCTCTTACGCCTCGCCACTCGTTGCCGCATAAATGCACATCTGTAACCAAGGAGCAGCCGCTCATCTCGGAGCTCAATGACGCTACGGCTCAATGCTTGTTTATGTGTGAAATATATCTGATGGTTTCAGTGACTGTCTCCAGGGATCAGATCTGACCAAGTAAAATGTTTGGACACAGTCTATCAAGCCTCATTTGTGCGCAATGCTAAGATAATACACACAATAGACGTGGAAGAAATGAATTACACCAGTCTAGAAAAGTATAGCAATGAAAAAAAGACTAAAATCTTTTGTAACTGGCAGAACGTTTTCTTGTACCACAGGGATGTAAAACAATATTTCCCCATCGGTTATCTATGACTTGAAAATCTCACATTCTGACCTCTGGAACAACCCTGAACTCCTGATTATGTGGTATTTACACATTTTAACCGATTTTAAATATTGGGGGGGTGGGGGGGGGGGGTGATGTGGAACATTGCCGACAGAGTTCCCAGAGTTCCTCTGGGATCTCTTCAGCCTGAGGGTAACATGCTCTCTGCATATGAATCCAGAAAATACAAAGCGAAGGTTCCTGTGAAGCACACCAGAGATGGTCTGAGGTCTATGGCTTTATCACTAGAGAAAGCATAATGGTCGACTGGGATCACATGTGTCTTTAGTAACCGGACACTTTACAGCCTTGACATCCATTGACAGTCAGTTCACACAACGAGGAGACATTGGAAATGAATGAGAAGTGGTGCATGCTGCTAGAGTCAGGTACCAAAACCCATATAAAAGTTGTGTGAATTTGTATCTATGTGAATTTGTATATGGAGTATATATATATATATATATATATATATCATTATTTTATAAAATAAAAAAGTAAAATAAATAAAATAATGAAAAAATTATATATAAATAATATTAACAATACAATACAATATATATATTAGGGATGTGACGAGATCTCAGGTTACGAGATCTCGCGAGACTAAAGCCTGGTTTATACTTCTCCGTCAAGTGATCGGCGTGACCCACGGCGCATGCAATGCGTGTAGCCGTGCATTTATACTTCTGTGCGCTGCTTGCATTGCTCTGCAATAACATTTCCGAAACGCTAGCTGGCAGTAGGTGTTTATATTCCTCTGTGTCGAGTTTCTTCGCTGGTGTTTTGTTTTTTCTGAATGCTACTTTAATGTGCAAGTGGCTCAAAATTGCACATTTTGAGGCGGGAATCGGCGGACGTGCAACAACTTTAGTCATGAGGTAAACACAAAACAACAGTTTCCATCTGGACCTCCTTCACGAGACTCCACACTTGTAAACACTCGCTCCATCCGGCTCGCGTGGCTCTTACCTCCGCCCACATTCGACAGCGCTACCAAGCCTACCAAATCACAAAATCACAGAGCTTCCGCTACGTGTCATTGCAACGTGTAGTTAGATTTTTTGAGAGGTGCGCGTCAGCGTCGCCGACGGCCACGGCGAGGGCTATGCAACCACACGTAGGCTGCGCCGGAGCATACGCGTGCGTTTGACGTAGAAGTATAAATCAGCCTTAAATTGCGATGAGATTTCTCATCGAGGTGAAAAGTTGTCTTGTGAGTTGTGATGTTATGATGGAGCGTGAGGGTGAATTTAGCACTCAAGATTGGATGCAGGATTGGATTTGACCCGCACATCAAGTGTTTTTGCACACACCTGCAACCCGGGCTCCGTCTGTGTTGCACGTCACTCGTTTGCTTGGGCTGGTGTGACGTAACCACTTTTTTCACTGGAGTTCAAGGGTTGCCGTGTCCAAAAGCAGAGGCTGCTACAACTGCTGCTATACAAATTAACTGATTCATAACCATGTGATGGAATAGCACTTTAGATATGCTAAAAGTCATAATTGTCGTAAACACAAATTGAATTAAGACGTGGAAAATCCCTATTTTAGTCACATTATTGAAGTGCAGTACAGACATGTAAATGCCATAATCAAACTATTACAGTCATGTAGGACTTTTAGCTGCATTTTGCGACAGGATATTCCACACACACGGCTGTTTGACACTATTCTCTGCACCTATCGAGTCAATAAAGGACCACAGACACACATCTCCCCCGAGTGCGCACACACACAGTGAACTCCTGGAGACACATACTCCAGTCGTCATCACTGAACACACGTTAAAAAGTTAAATTTGTGGAAAGGAGTTCGATTTCTCATGTGAAATTGTACAGGGGAGAAGCCAGTCAGTACAGTTTATGGCAAAATATTTTGCAGTGTTTGCATGTCCTTTATGGCATAATTCTTTAAAATAGAAGTAAAATACCATTCATTACACATTGATTTAAAAACCTAAATTGTTTTGCATTTTGTGATTTCATTTTTTTTCAGTTGAATAAAAATCTATTTTCCATTCATATATTAGCAAATATTTATATATCATTTAAAATGATATATAAACACTACTTTCTATTCACATATTAGCAAAATATTTAGCAGTGTTTGCATGTCTTTTACAGCATAGAATTAATTAAAATAGAGGTAAAATAACATTCATTACAAGTTGATTGAAAAAAAACAACACCTAAATAGTTTTGAATGTTGTGATTATTTTTTTTTTTAATAAAAGACTATTTTCTATTTATATATTTCATCATCGAAGATTTCTTAAAAAAATCTCGTGTCTCGTCTCGTGGAGCAATATATAATGTACACACACACACACACACACACACACACACACACACACACACACACA
>CAIGQV010000001.1:1145025-1156078 GCA_903798115.1 Danio jaintianensis
ACACACACACACACACACACACACACACACACACACACACACACACATATATATATATAATATACACACATATATAAAAATAAAATATATTTTTTTGTAAAATTAAGCATTTGTAAAATCATAAACAAAATAAATACAAATAAACTATTAAAATATTAAAAATAAACTGAGATTAAAATGTATTAAATATACATAAATATTTGTCTTCTCTCATTTCAGCACTTTTGGGTTAATTATTGCCTTAAAGAAGTTGGTTGGACTGTTCACAAAGGTGAACTTTAATGACTTTCTGAAGCCTACACATCAAAAATGAAAAACCAAACAGTCAAAATACAAACTATCAAAATCATCACCAATCCAATGACTTTGTTTTGTTTTGTTTGTTTAGTTTTTAGTTTTTTGTAAACCAACAAATTGTACAGTTTGAAGAATAATTTCCACTGAATGAACCGCTGACAGTCTCGGCCATCAGCTCTCACTGTACACAGCAGTAAAGCAACACTGACTCCTTAAGCCAAAACACGGGCACAGTGCCACGACAAATCAATATTCGGAGTCACTGACTGGTCAAAAGGCATTTGCACAGGACACTGATCACGTCCGGATGGCTGATCAAAACAAAAGCCAAAGTTAATGCCAGTTTGGTAATTAGAGTTTAGTAGGTGGGCTAAAGTTGCCATTCATCCCCAGCCAAAGGTGCCATGTTTCCAGCGGGCACTGCCACAGGAACGCCAGCTGGTACTATAGACCAGCTGAACCAGGCCGACAGCCAATAAGACAGATGCACGTGGTGACCTGCAAAGGCTGCTGGGATATCTGACACAGATTTACCCAGACAGCTGGGGAAATGTTTGGCAGGGGCTGAGAGAAGGAAAGATATGAAGATGGAAAGCTGCGCAGAGGAAACGACAAAGGAACAGATGGACGAGTTTTAGGAGGTAGTAAAACATCACCACATACCGGCAGCAGACTTCACAAGTGCCAATCAAAACGGACCGCAATTTGCTAATCGCTTACAGTTATTCCCAGTAAAATAAGGGTGTCCAATCCTGCTCCTGAAGGACCAATGTCCTGTAGAGATTAGCCCCAATCTACTTGAAAGACCTTAATTAGCTGGTTCAGGTGTGGATAATTAGGACTGGGGTTAAACTCTGCTGGACAGTGGCCCTTGAGGAGCAGGGCTCTATTTCATAATGGCATATTCCCAAATTAAACTGATGAAATTCAGTTGAAGGGATAGTTCACACAAAACTGAAAATGGTCTCACTATTTATTCATCCTCAAGTGCTTCTAAACTTTTGGTTTCTTTTGTTGTTGTTGTTGTTGTTGTTGTTGAACACAAAATAAGATATTTTGAAGAATGTTAGAAACTGGTGTCTAATGACTTCCATAGTAGGAAAAACCAATAGTATGGAAGTCAATGGTTACTGGTTTCCGACATTGACATTCCAACTTATTTTGAAAAAAAAAAAAAAAAAAACAGAAAAAAAAAAGAAACACAAACAGGTTTGTTACAAGTGAAGGGTGAGTAAATGACAGAATTTTCAGTTTTGGTTGAGCTATATTTTTTTAATGCAGATATTATACAATACAGCCCTTCTGTATTAGTGGAGGGAGATATGTAAAACAATATGCTGGTAGAACTGTCAACCTGTAAAATTTAGAATTTCAAGAATAGAGTGAATTTTATTTCTATCTTCCAATCCATCCACCTACTAGTCCATCCAGTCATGTTTTTAACAGTCATGATAATGAATGAATGAATGAACAAATGAATAAATGAATAAACGAACAAACTAATGGCACTGCACAACAATGAATCTGGCAAATTATTATGTCAAATAAAGGCTTTTTAAGACCTTATTAAGACCTGAAGAAATAAAATATGAATCCTATATATTGGGGTGTTCCTGGAGGGCTGCAGTTCTGCACCGTTTAGTTCCAACCCTAATTAAACCCACCTGATCCAACTAATTGTGTCCTTTAGGCTTGTTTGAAACCTACAGATAGATATGTTGAAGCAGGGTTGGAACTAAACTGTGCAGGGCTGTGGTCCCTCCAGGAACTGAGTTTGACACCCCTGCACGAACTAAAACATTATATTAAACTACTTAGTATCTTGACATTTTTAAAGACTGATGAGATTATTATTAATTATTATTTTGCTGTGTTTTTGTTCTCGTACCTTAGCTGTACCTTTTGTGCTCGTGCCTAGCTGGTCTAGACCTGTTCTGGGAAGTTCCCTGCTTAAGCTTGTAATATTATATTCTATTTATCTCTTTTATTCTTTTTTTCCCTCCATTCATTCAGAAAAAAAGCAAGGATCATAGAATCCTTAGCTACACTGAATTGTTCAAAATGCAGTTTCATTGCTGTGTGTTGCTCAATTTTGTTGGTAAAATAAAGAAAAACTAAAAAAAAAAACTTAAAAAAAGCACTGTCGCCTCACAGCAAGAAGGTCACTGGTTCGAGTCCCGGCTGAGTCGGCTGAGTTTCCTCCAGGTGCTCTGGGGCCGGTTGCACCAGCAGTACGTAAGTTAAAACCTATTGTGACTTAAAGGGACACTAACTTACAACTTACGCACTACTAAATAGTTTAGTGTTGCACCACTGAATGCCTAAATGTAACACTACATTCCAACTAAATATTTTCTAAATATTTATAAAAGAGATGACGCCGAGATTAGTTTACATCGAGGAGCTCGCGATCATAATGAAGAATGATCTTCCTCTACTCACAGCCTTATTTTCCTCCCAAATCTCGAAGAGTTTAATTTTCTTTCAAGGAGTGCATCAATTAAAACGAAAATTTCTTCATGACTAAGTTCATCTCCCTGCTCTTTTCTCTTTCATGTGTAGGACATTAAAAAAAAAATCAAGTTTATTGTTTTGATAACTTTATGTGTATTTCGTGTGCATTCATGGCTCACGATGGTATGTGCGTCATCTGTTATTAGTGACTGACTGTAATTAAATGTGCTATAAAAATGAAATTTATCATTTCATTTTCATAGGACAGTTATGTATAGATGCATTAGTTGCAGAATTATAAAGCAGTTTAATGATTTAAATGCTTTTTACTGGAATTTACGTCATTCACTGCGACTACGCATGACTTTATGGAGAGCTTACGACCTACTAACTACGGTTTGCCTTAAGAACATGTGGTGCAACCAAAGTGAGAACAAATTTAGTTACTTAGCTAGTAGTTACTAAGCCTCTAGTGTAGACTTTATGTTCTAATTTAAGAAAGAACTTATGATCACCTGGTGCAACCCTACCCTGGTTTCCTCCACAGTCCAAAGACATGCGGTATAGGTCAATTGAATAAACTAAATTGGCCATAGTGTATGAGTGTGTGTGTGAATGTGAGGGTGTATGGGTGTTTCCCAGTAATGGGTTACAGCTGGAAGGGCATCCGCTGAGTGAAACATATGCTGGATAAGTTGGCGGTTCATTCCGCTGTGGTGACCCCTTATGAATAAAGGGACTAAGCTGAAGGAAAATAAATGAAGGAAAAAATTATCTCCTGAATTTTGAGGTCATAAAATGGCATACAGTACATCATGAAGTGAAAAGCAGAGTGAATGACAAACTCGATAAAGTCAGCCCACACATCACTAAAACAATTACAATATCATCAGAAATACACAGGCGTCATGCACCTCTACACACATAAAAAGCAAGCTCAAACCTTCCACAAATTTCAGCTCACAAAGTAACTTCATTACCATTCAGCTTTATCATATATCATTTTTAGTTTTTAACATTGCAAATTCAAATGATTACTTTCCACTTCCTCATGACTTCAGGGATCAGTGAAACTAAAATCAGCATCATTGCTGATTGCTTGTTCATATGACATGATTAATTACTTTAGGAACTGAGTAATATCTTGAGTAAGCATGCATTTCTAGTTGTCACAAAGTTTTGAATCATATCATATGGCCAAATGAACCATAAAAATGAGCAAACTGCAATAAAGAGGCTTCAGAACTCTCATAAAATGCCTATCATGCATGCCCAATTAAAAAGCAAAACGCTCCACTGCTTGCATGGATCAAACAGTAGGTATTCTTAATCATTTATAGTATTTCGTTAAAAGCTCCTGACTGTCCCGTTTTGACCTTAAAATGCAGTCCTTCCAGTTCTCTCGTGTGTTAAAGTTTTATGCAGCCTTCAGATTTATGGCACTACATTAAAAACGAGAGGCTTCTCACCTTTATTCTGGCAACCGGCAGAACGAGAACAGCTCCGCCACTCCCCTGCCGCAAAGTCACAGACAGAAATAGCTGACTTGGGTTGAATTGGTTTAGCCGGTGCCATTGCTCATGATGCAGAAGGTGGCCGCTCTTGTGATTGTCACCCTGTCTAGCACAAGCTCCTTTCCTCCCCTCCACGAGCTCTTGATTAGATTACTTCTGCCTGTCCCAGGAGCGGCACGCCACACTTTGAATATTAGCTTTTTGACTGGCCCCATAATCAGCTTGAGGAATGATCTAATACTCGCCGGCTAATGGGCAACTCCTGTGACGGCTCGCCTTTCTGGAAATTAATTTGGCCTTTTTCACCAAACTCGTACGCTGACTAAGCTGCTCTCTCTCTCTCTCTCTCTCTCTCTCTCTCTCTCTCTCTCTCTCTCTTTGCAACACAAGCATGTGCAAACACTCACACACAAACAGCCCTTTCCTTTCATGACTCTTCTTTTAAATGTCACTATTTAGATGGAAGTAATGACAATCAAATTTAGAATCACTAGCCGGGTTTCAATCCTAACGTGAAGCAAAGTTTTCAAAGTTCGCAAACAAAAGTGAATTTGGTGCATTTCTAAGTTGTTAGAGTGGCTGACACTAGTATTGGTATCCTAGTAACCAACAGTAAACAAGGCAAGCAAAATGGAGTCAGCTGATTAATGTATAGTGTAATGTTCGTTACATTAGTGTTTATTCAGCAAATGTTTTTTTTCATCTCCCATTATTCGCATTAACCCAAAAACCACCTTAAGCATGTATAAACACATTTTAACAATATTTATTTGAAATGTGCCATTCGCATTCGCAATGAATAGGGTTCATTTCTAAGTTATTAGAGTGGCTCACACTAGTATTGGTAACCTAGTAACCAACAGTAAACAAGGCAAGAAAATGGAGACACCTGATTAGGGTATATGTGTATATATATAATTAGGGTATATAATGTATAGTGTAATGTTCACTACATTATGCATTTATTCCACAAATGTGTTTCTATCTTCCATTATTCGCATTAACCCTAGAATCACCTCAAGCAAACGTAAACACTTTTTAACAACATTTATTTGAAATGTGCCATTCGCATCACTCGTTTCTCATGTGATACTTCAAAATGCCCATTAACACAGAGTGATGGAAGACCACTTATAGTGGTGGCCAGAATTATTAGAACATCAGTATTTCACAAAAGTCAGTTATTTCTATATTTTGCTGTAATGTATAAGTAGGAAATATCGGTTTACTATTTTTTATATAATAACTGAAATCATTTTGTAAAATTTTAGTTTCCACAAGGAGTGTTTGACCATCATCCAGTCTATCTGGAAAGTCATGAAGAACAAAAACAAAGTTGGAATAAGTGCAAAGGGTTGTTTCACCAAATGTTGATTTAATTTAGTTAATAGAAGTTAAATGATAAAGAAAACCTATTTACGGCATAAAATTTAAAAGTATCCTCATTTTACGGCATTTTAACACAAGTGGGTAGTAACGTGTGCTACATGGCAAAATAAGACTTTTGTGTCATTGTATATGGGATTTAAGATTTAGGCATGACTCTATTCTTACATGTCAGCATTAACGTTTACATCATTCTACTGTTTTACAATGATGTAGCTCTCACACTGACAGGTGAAAATGCAATCTAACTGCTTACACTTCAGACGGAAATGCACATATCCAATTCATATCAAATGTATCCACACATATAGAAACTGATTCGAGTGTATCAGAATCAATGTAAATTTTTGATCTGCCATATCCATTCTGTGCCACATGGGAGGACAAAATCAGAATTGTAAACTGATATTTCCCACCAAATAACAGACTTAAAACCATTTTTTAGCAGGAGAAAATACTACTGTGATCATTTTGGCAACCACTGTACAGAATAGTTTTATGTGATTTGTTTTTGCGTTTAAATCAAAAATACATCAAGCCCCTTAGATATAACGTATGTAGCATTTTTGAATGACGACTTATTGGTCAGCAATGTGGCAAGTTTCAATGTATAGTTTTCAACATGAAACAAGTTAACATGTTTCTTACCCTCTTTGTCGTCGTGCCGAATGATGGCATCCTGGATGATGTCTGAAAGCGGGAAGCTGATCCTTTGTTTCTTGCGGTTGGTGGAGCGGGACTTGGGGAAGCTCTGTTTCTGAAGTGTCCGTTCGCGCTCGTAGTAAACCCGCAGCTGCTCGCAACGCATGCGTCTGACCAGCCGCTGACGCTGGCCCAACGGCAGAGACTCCAGCAGACACTGGTCTATCTCCATGTTCTGCCTGAACACGTTACATAGCTGAAAACAACCTGGACAGAGAAAAAGAAGAGAAGATAAGCAGATAATTCAGGGACAGAAGTTCACTTTCACAAGGCAACATTTCTAAACGGACCAAGTGCAAATGAAGGATAAGATTGGAGATGAGAATTGGTAAAAAGAGAATGAGGAACATGAGGAATGAGTTATTGTAATAACGGTTTTGTGCAACAGCACATTTTACAACCTGTCACTTTACAAATTGTCTCAAAAAGGCAAAATGTTGCGATCATTGCAGACTCCATTAACTTGACAAAGTCATGAAGACCTGCAGTGCTCCTCTTGATGATATCATTTCCCATTTGATACTGCCCCATAGAGATATTTTACCTAGAAACTGCAGTCAAATGTATGTTTAAGTAGGTTTTTGTGGTTCCACAAAAATGCAGGCTGAAATATGTACTTCCAATGAGCCTGTGTTGTTTAAAATACACACTACCATTCATGGATCATTAACAAAAATGGGCTAAAAATATATTAGCAACTAGGTAAAACATGTTACAAACATGATAGCAATGTCTTAAAAACAGTTAATGTCATCAGTGTGGTTTATTTATAGGTTTATTTGACGAGTCTTTAAAAATTAAACCTGTTTTAACACAATGCTATTGTTTTGAACATGCCATAACATTGTTAACAATGCTAGTAGCATGTTAAAAAGTGGTCTATGTATCAATTTAATCAACAAATCTTCTAAAATACTAGCAGTTAGGTGAAATAAGTTAGAAACAAGACTATAATGTGCTAAATCATGATAACACGTTGTTTATGTTAGCAGCAGATTAAAAAGTGGTCCATTTATCAAATTTGTCTCTAAAATAGCAACAAAAAGAAACATGCTAGAAATTATATAAAAGCATGTTTAGCATGTTTTAGCACATTGCTATCATGCTAATAATGCGTTAAAAACAATCTATCTATCTATCTATCTATCTATCTATCTATCTATCTATCTAGACCCATGAGTCTCCCATATTTCACACAAATCTCCTGCCACCCTCCTGTTTTGTTATTTTTCCTGGGAAATTTGTTTGGCTCAATCTAGTTACGAAAAATCCCTTTTTGTCCATGCTTGTCAAGTTGCCAGATCTTGTATGAAGCTCATCACCTCACACAATTGACTAAATATTCAAATCTCAATGCATTTTTTACCTCAATCTGACAACATACGTTACAACCCAGTTGCGCTGTTGATTTCTATGCAGGTGGTAGCAACATCAGTAGCAGTAGATTGGGTTATTTATTAACATATGTTGTAGGGTATGGCAAATGTTGGCAGGTATTGGCCAGACTTTGTTCAACTCTAAATTTGAATACTTCTGCTTTAAAAGTGTGCGTTTGTGCACCGTTGGCACACTACATTCATCATACCATATTTAGGGTCTTCTACTTCTAGTCTTGCATACTGAAAAGACAGAATGTGAATTAGCATGCACTAAGGCTAGAACGTTCCTGATGCCAGACAGATAGGTCTGTGTATTCCTCAAAGCTGGGTCCATTTAAATCTTATCTGGCACGCACTGCTGAGTAGCATGTCTCTTTAACCTTGAGAGAGCCCAGACTTTCTCCACACGCGGCACCAGCGAGACTTAATTATCATGACTCGGCATTTCTCCTGCAGTAGCATGGAACAAAGCCAATGCCATCCCTGTACACATGCTATAAAGAAGTGCTGAATGCTCTAGGATCTGCAGAGTGCTGTAAATAAAGAAGAAAACTACAGCCACCGAGAGAAGTATACTGTAGGTTACTGTAAGACATTTATTAAACTATAATTGCTATGAACCTACAAGAGAATGCAATTTAATGATTGGGTAAATCACGGAATTATGGAATAAACACTCAGGGACTATAAAAATGTAGCCCTTATTTACACAGGACTGTAGCGTACGCACAGCAACACACTGATGCACAAATACAAGTACTAAACAAATGAACCATCAGTGACTCTTGACTTAAACCACTGGAATATGATGCAAAAATCAAACCTGCATCTCCAGCATGTGCACCAGTGGTCATAGATATACGGTGGGGGAAATAAGCACTGAACACGTCACCATTTTCCTCAGAAAACATATTTCGAAAGGTTCTGTTGACTTGAAATTGTCACCAGATGTTGGTAACAACCAAAGAAATTAATATATGCAAAGCAAACAAAACTAATTAGTTTACAAATGAAGTTATGAGTAATAAAATGAAATGACACAGGGAAAAACTATTGAACACATGAAGAAAGGGAGGTGTAGAAAGGCAATGAAAGCCCAGACAGCAGCTGAAATCTCTCAGTAGATATTAAGCAACCCTCTGCCCTTCGTCATTGTAAATTAATATCAGCTGCTTCAATCCAACATCAACATTACCAAGATGATGAAGATGAAACCAGGGTGGACATTTCAAGGCAAGGCAAGTTTAATTTATATAGCACATTTCATTCACAATGGTAATTCAAAGTGCTTTACATAAACAGGAATAAAAGAAGTATAAAAAAAAAAGAATAAAAATGATTAAAAACAGATTCAAATGTGTTAAATAGGTTTTAAAAGAATGAAAAAGAAAAGAAAGACATAATAGTGCGACATGTCGGATGTAGCACAGTGCTCATTCAGTAAAGGCACAGCTAAACAGATGTGTTTTAAGTCTTAAAAGCCTAATGTTGAAGCACATCTGATCATTTCTGGAAGCTGATTCCAGCAGCGGGGGGCAAAGTAGCTGAAGGCTGATTCACCCTGCTTTGACTGAACCCTTGGAATTTCTAGTTCTAGTTTCTAGTTTATTGGGAATTAAATGGGACTAAGCCGAAAAGAAAATGTATGAATGAATGAATGAATTAAGTAACATTCATTCATTCATTCATTCATTTTCCTTTCGGCTTAGTCCCTTTATTAATCTGGGGTCGCCACAGCGGGATGAACCGCCAACTTATCCAGCATATGTTTTATGCAGCGGATGCCCTTCCAGCTGCAACCCATCACTGGGAAACATTCATACGCACTCATTTACACACATACACTACGGACAATTTTAGCTTACCCAATTCACCTATAGCGCATGTCTTTGGACTTGTGGGGGAAACCGGAGCACCCGGAGGAAACCCACGCGAACACGGGGAGAACATGCAAACTCCACACAGAAATGCCAACTGACCCAGCCGAGGCTCGAACCAGCGACCTTCTTGCTGTGAGGCGAACGTGCTACCCACTGCGCCACCGCGTCGCCTGAATTAAGTAACATGTTATATGCAAACCTTCAATTTACCAAACGCACTGTTTATCCCCATTAATTCTTGTTAATTCCCATATATTCCCGTTAATTCCCATATATACCTGTTAGTTCCCATGGAAAGTTTCCGGCCTTGAAAATTACCGAAATTTTACAACCTGTGAGTGAAAAACAAACAAACAAAAAAACAGTGTGTGGGATATTTCATTGGCACTCTTTAGATTCCTTAGAACCAACCAATCATCATTTAGAAGCCACAGCCTATACCTAAGTATTGCATCTGTCCATGTCCATCCCATTTAGTGATGGCTACATCCAGTACGATAACTTGCCAGAGAGGTCAAATAACCTAAAACTAGTGAATTCATTGTTTAAGAAACCAAATTCAAATGTCCTCCAAAGTCACTAGATGTCAATCCAATCAAGCAAATTTGAGATGTCCTTGAACATGAGATTGATATTATGGACGTATATCCAACAAATCTTCAGCAACTGTGTGAAGCTATCATGTCATCAAAGGCCAAAATCTCCATGGAATGGTTCCAGCACCATATTGAATCTATGTCACAGGCAGTTCTAAAGGAAAAACTGGCCCAACCAGACACTAACAAGTTGTGCCTAATTAAGTGGCCAGAGAGTGTACATTTAAAGTGAATTTTTAGGTTAATGAATAATTGAAAGTTTGAAACGTTTGAGTCAAATTGGCTGCCCTTCTCCTCAAGGTTCATTTGCCGCAATCACAGAGCTGCTCAGTCATTCTCACACATTTCATCTTCAGCTCGCAGTGGAGCTGACGCCAGCTGCACACATCATGCATTAGGAAGTCATTCACCACCCCGTCTAACCCAGAGAGATGAATAAGAAATATCCACAGAGAGGATGAGCTCATGTTTGAAGAGAGCCAGCGTTCAAACAAGAGCAGGAGGAATTACAAGGAGTTTGTTTGACCTTGCTGCTGCGGCCACTTCTATCACGCGATCTTAAGCACATCAATCCCCATTCCTCAAGGCTGTGTTTTAGCAATGACAGAGAGTGAGAGAGAGAGAGGAACAGCTTCTCTCTTTCCCTCCCTCCCTCTCAGACACGCTACTGTGCAAATCTGTAATTACTCTGCTAATTCAGGTCACCAGAAGCCCTCCAGACAGGGAAATAAAACTTTGAAAGTTTGCCTTTGTAGACAAATTAAAGAGAGAGCTTTTCATGCACTCTCTCCTCCATTAACACACACACACACACACACACACACACACACACACACACACACACA
>CAIGQV010000001.1:1162035-1239015 GCA_903798115.1 Danio jaintianensis
TGATGGTTCCTCATCCAGAGCGAGATGTCACTCAGGCATGCCGAGACACGTGCTGAAACAGATTGATCATCAGGATGGAACGCAAGGTGAAGTTGCATGTCGTCCGCATAGCAGTGATAGGAAAAGCCATGCTTTCGAATGACGGATCCCAATGATGTCATGTAGATCGAGAAGAGCAGCGGTCCGAGCACTGAGCCCTGAGGTGTTGCGATTCCGAGACTTCACCTTTCCACGATACTCTGAAGGACCTACCTGAGAGGTAAGACTGGAACCACTGGAAAGCTGTATCAGAGATTCCCAAGGTCTTGAGGGTCGAAAGGAGTATACAATGGTTAACCGTGTCAAAAGCAGCTGAAAGATCCAGCAGGATGAGGACCGATGACTTAGAGGCTGCCCTAGCCAGTCTTAGGTCTTCAACAACCGAGAGCAGTGCGGTCTCCGTGGAGTGGTTCCTCTTAAAGCCTGACTGCTTGCTGTCCAGGAGGTTGTTCTGAGTAAGGAAGGATGAGAGTTGGTCAAAGACGACATGCTCCAGAGTCTTTCCAATGAAGGGCAAGAGAGATACCGGTCTGTAGTTTTCTAGAAGTGCAGGATTAAGAGAGGGTTTCTTTAGGAGCGGGGTGATGTTTTGGTGGTAGTCAATGTGTAGGTCATTCAGATATCAAAAATGCAAAGCAAGGATGTATGAAAAGCTGAATACTTTTGCTGTACAGTATGTCCTGTTTATTTAGACATCTTTAGTCCATGGTGTGCTTATAATTTCAGTCAAATCAAAAAGAAAGCAACCAAGATCCATTTCTTCAGGTTTGGATGGCAGTGTTCACATGACGTTCACACTAGTGTGTTTTCATTTTAACAAATGTTTTAGAATGAAAACGCTCCTTGCCCAGACACAATTTTTTATTGCATTTAAAAAAAAGCCTAAAATACTGCACATATTATGTCTGAATTTGTACTTGCACTCTACCAGTTGCATAACGGTCATTTGAGTGGGGCTTGACAAATCAGTGAAAGATACGCAGTAGTCCAGAAGACCAGTCAGAGAGCGATTGTGGGTAGCAGTGCCTCTAGTGTTTTTAGTCTATCTATACTGAAATGCATCACCAGCAGTTCCAAACTAAAACAGGGTCTTCAACATTTTCAAAACACTCCATTTTCACATAACCATAATGAAACTTTAGCATTTTAAGGGTGTTTTCACACCTGTGGTTCGGTTCATTTGGTTTGGACCAAGGACAACAAATGAAACCTTGTAGCATTTTTCTTCGGTTTGGTTTCTTTTCACACCACACTGATTGCTCTGGTACAAGCCAGTTAAAAAGAAACAAAATGCAGTTGTGTTGACATCATTCACATCATTCGTTGGCCAGATGTGTCATTGAACGCCTTTCCTTAACTGCTTTTTGATTAGTCAGAATTAACATGCATTTACATTACATTTAGTCATTTAGTAGACGCTTTTGTCCAAAGCGACTATGCACAAAAATTCCAACAGAACTCCTGACAGTAAACAAACAGGAGAAAAAGCCAGAAAACAAATCAACGCTTTTTAATATGGAGAGACGACTGTGCTGGCTGACTGTATTCCTTGTATATTATATACAGGAATCAGAGAGTGAAATTCAATACTTTTTAAGACTTCCTATACATTTTAAAACCTCATCACCACTTTAGGTTTCAACCGGTAACATTGGTGACATTTTAACTTGCATTACATTCACTAAATACTGATTGTAGCAAACTAATCCTAAAATAAAACATTAATCATATACTGAATAAAAATGCTAATCCTGCAGGTGGTGACTTTCAGCAGGAATAACGGTTTTGCCTTGGTTACTGCAGTAAAAAAAGCAGCGTGATGTCAAATCTAGCAGGATTTTGTCAATTTCATAAACTACAAAGCATCCCAATATTGACAGATTAAATTCAGGCAAACTTTAGCAGACAACTGTATATATTAAAAAATGATACAAAATCTGTAACTTTGTAACAGCATTTAAGACTTTTTTTTATAATTTTTCTAAATTGATTCATGAACTTTTAATACTTTGTAAGACCCCAGCAGACACCCTGATATAGAACATATGCAACGCTTATGTTAAAATGTTATGTATAAAAGTTCAATAATGAAGCATGGATGCAACTTAAAAACAACGTTTTGAATATACAGCAAATGGCAAAGTTGCATAGCAAGTCACTTCAGAAGTTTGCATTAGCAAGAGCTCCATAGTTGCTAGAGGACAATAAAAAATGATTGCCCTCATCCCATAATATAAAGCACTGCTGACTATGGCAGCTGGTTTAGTTTAAAAATGTGCAGTACTTTTTTGCATTTGGGTTTGTTTGAGTTCAAATCATGTTCTGACCCCAACAAACAAACTTCTCCAGTGCTTGTTTGAAAGTGTACCAAGGCCATCACGTCAAGCAGGTCTCAGATCAGTTGTTTGATCCAATTTTGATGCACACTTGAGTGCAACTTCTGCATTCACACCAGCCGCAGCTAACGGCAAAACAAATCTTAGTGCAATTCAGCCAAACTAAATGAGGCAGGTGTGAAAGCACTCTAAAACTAAGACGCATTAGTGTAAATGGCACCTTACCCAAATGAACAGCACTAAAAGAGAACCAAGAGTTCTTTGTCTTTGTTTTATTATAAATACAGCTGAAGTGAGTGCATCTGTTGTGTGGCCATTTTAATCAAGATAAAAGAACTGATAAAGATTTTTACTTTCAACATTGTGTATTTCTTTGTGTTGAGAGGAGCTGTAGTCTGAGCGGTGATGATAATCAGACACCGGCTGAAGAGAGAAAGAGAGCATGACTGATGCTTACAATCTGCTCTGATAGAGATCACTATCTGCTTACAGCCTCACACCTGTTACAAACGGACACAGAGCAACAGAGGTAACACGTCATCATTCAGAGGGCCGATTTGCATAGAGTCTGGTTTACTGTGTATTACACTCTGCCAGAGCGGCATATGGAATGCATGAACTTGAGCGTTTTTAAAAAGGTAAAAACAGCCTCTGGACATCAACAGCTAAAAAATATATGAGATCTAGATATAAACTGTTGATCCCAAAACAAAACTGACTTGAGGCAAACAAAGACATGCCAATAGCTGGAAGGATTCTGAATGATATATTACTGTTTAATGGTTAAACATCTCCTATTGCATACTCAATCATAATATCCATGGTACTTTAGATAAAAATATCAAAGAACAGCACTTTTTAATTGTAATTTTCTATTTTAAGAATGAATAAATGAATGAATTTCCAAATCAAATGTTTTAAAAGTGAAAAGTTTTCATTCGTTTGACCTCATTTTAACATCTCCCCCCAACATCTACAACAGAGCAGGATGCAAAAGCAGAGTTTTTCCATCTCTCCTCCATACTTGGCCTTTTCTTTTCCTTCTCCCTCCCTCTGTGCTGACTCAGTTTCTACTTTGATAAGACAGTGAAGATTAAAGACATTTTAAAATAAGCTCCGGCGCTGCAGTTAAATAAGGCTTTGGTCGTAAAAGAATCCAATTACCCTAAAAAATCAGTTCCGCGGCTTCTCTCCTTTGTCTCTCCCCAGGAACGTTACTGTAGAAAGAAGAGCTACGGCCCACAAGCCCCAGAGGATCCAGATAACGTCTTCACACTCCTGGCCTCTCACCTAACATGTGACAACATCCATAAATACACATTTATTTAGCCGTAGCCAACACCACAAGGGGGCTACAGCTGTATGGTTAATATGATGAAGCATCAGGAGGATTGAGGACTGTGTGTTTTCGCCATCATCTTCAATCTAGACTCAATGGAAAAACATGATTCTGGCTAAATTAATTCAAAAACACCAATCAGGTAACAGATCCACAAGGGATGCAAGGGATTTTTTTTTTTCACTCTCCATTACTGAACTGTTTGTTGGTTAAGCCCACGACAAACCAAGTCTACGAAAAAGAATTAGCCGCAACAAAAACCGACTGTGTTTTCACCTTATGTTGGCTGCATCTGGTCCCGGTCTGAACCAAAAAGCTGCGTGTGAACCAAGCGGCAACCTCCCGCTCTCCCTCGTGAAGCCAATACAGAAGTAACTGAAACTGCAATTCATCGACTCGCCTTTGGGGGCTGGATCCAGGAACTCCAGATGTCCACTGTCTGCAATGCTAAATTGGCCAATTTTACAGCTGATAAAAACATGTTTACAGCCTGGTACAAAAGATGGTTTTGGTGCAAATAGCTAATATTACCCTACATGACAACTGTGAGGGGGGTGAATTTTTTTATAACTCATCCGTTTCGTTTATATTAAGTTTACATAATTAAGGGCGTGGCCACTTGAGTGACAGCTAGGTCTCGCTGGTCACAGTCACGTCACCTCAGCTGATTCCGGCTGATTGCCTTGCCAATTGCCAATTGCCTTTTGGAATTATTTCTTACAATTATCAGATAATATGGCATGCTGTGTGCACTTAATTGTGCTCACAAACCATTCAACTTGCCTCCATTTCCCAGGTGAGTGAAATTATGCTTATATACCGTATCTATAAATGTATTTGTTTTACTTAAGATAATGTATCACTTATAATTTTCTTTAGACCTGTAAAGCACTCCAGAATCTGACAGATTGATTAGCTGTAGGCTATAAAACAGTCATCTAAAACGTTGTCATACAGTGTTATGCCTGGATTTCATAAATAGCCTTGCATTTACTAACACAGACTATACCTGAAGTATTTTGGAGTCATTTGCGTTTTCCTCCTGTAGAAAAATGCCATAAGAACAATGCTTAGTGGCTCAAAGTATTACAACAGTGTTTTTAAAAGACTAAACACTTTACTGATATAGTGTACAACCAAGCACATATGGTCAGAACACAAACGAGTCGCAGGTAATAAATTATTAAATGTTTCTCCTAAATAAAAGTCCGTCTAAGCAAAACGCTAGCAGGCATTTTTAGCTCCACTCACGCTCCGCCTCTTTGCCCTATTTTGGGCACCTCCGGTAGGTGCGATGACGCGCGAACAAAATGGCGACAGTTGGCCACGCCTACTTATAGCTTCATTTGCGCTCTTCAGAAACCTATGGGTGACGTCACGGTTACTACGTCCATATCTTTTACAGTCTATGGTGTGAACACACCAAACGGATGACTGAAAGTAGATAATAATAATAATAATAATATTAATAATAATAATAATAATTCCTTACATTTATATAGCGCTTTTCTAGACACTTAAAGCTATTTACACAATGGGGGGGATACATTCTGAGCCTGTGTGAGAAGTTGTATCCTTCAATACCTGCAGGTGGCAGTATCTGTATTGCTATTCCAGAAAGGGAAACCGGAATTAGTGCTGCACACATACAAACCATAAACAAAGCAGCGCTTGCGTACCATTTTCACAGCATTCTTGCTCACAATATCCTTGATTTTTTTAAATTTAGATAAAATGACAGCAAGCTTCTCTGTTAGGGCTGCACAATATATAATTTCAGCATCGATTTCGCATTGTGTGCATCCGCAATTTAAGCATTTAAGCATAGCAGAAAGCTTAAATTCACATAGAAAAAAGAATTGATATAAATTCAACAGAAAGTTAATTATCTGCATGTGTTTTTAAGGAGTTTAAAGCATTTTAATATAACTTTTATAAAGATGAATATTGAGTTATTTATATGATGAAGACTTTGCAGTGATATTTTACATGTTATTATTCAATTTCTGTACCTGAACAAAGTTAGACTCTCCCCAGAAAACCATAAAGCACTGTTTATTACACTTTAATATTTGCTCCATTGTGTTTATGACCGCGTTTTATAATATGTATATAATGAATTACATAAGATATTTATATTTCACTCCCTTACAAAACCATCCCAATCAACCTAAATGAATGATTTTCCAAATAGAGTTATTTAGGTCATCTGGCGAATTTGTATTTATATATTTATAATATATATCGCTGAAAAAAAAATATTGCAATGTCAAATTTTTCCAGTATCGTGCAACACTATTCTCTGTTCTTGACTTGCATCATTTGCCTAGTTTCCTTACAGTGTTTGTGCTTGTGCTCCGATTCATAGCTGAACAGCCAATCAAAACACTCAATTTCACCGTCGACAGATTCTACATGATGAATCAGGCATACTCCCTCTAACGTGAGTAACAAGAGTAACAAACTAGCCTTACAGACACTCACTGACGGCCTGACAGTACCCAATGGCTGTACTGCCCAATAATGTAATATAAAAACACATTTTCTAAATCATCTATGCCATTCTATCTTCTTTTTAACTCTATCAACTTTTAAGTGAGTGTTTGACATTAAAAGCATTATAACATCCCAGGTGAGTTACCGAGTATGTTTACTGCATTGGAAAAGCCATACATAAGGAGATGGATATGTGATGCATTCCTTAAAATAAGTATGATTATAACAATTGTAATACTGAGCAAGGCTGTAAAAACAAGCCTTTATTCATCAATAATCTGTCCTTCTATTATTATTAGATTTATTTACATAATAAAAGATAAAAAGATAAAAGACAAAGATAAAAGAGAATAAGACCATCTGATTGGTCAAATTTAGGCAACCAATGCATAAAATAAATGTACACTATGTAATGTACACTACTATCAGGATAATGACAATTTTGCAATATATTGTGCACCCCTAATCTAACGGAAGACAAAAATGATCAATACATCTCTAACACAATGCAAATTTTTGGCAGAAATGTAGGCATATTTACATATTCTCAAGCACCCACGTTTCTTCATCTTCTAGCCTATCCATAAAAAGACATGCACTTCAACACACGCAGCTTCTCAACCAAGTATTATAATTGCAGCACTTCCCAAGCCCTCAGATTTAAATGCAGTAGCATGAACATTTGCCCTTCAAACGCAGCAATGTCAGACCAGACTAAGAGCAGTAGGGATTCCCACAGCTCCATTCATCATGGATGTGGAAGACATTCTCCTGGTTTCGAAGCCTTGAACACAATCCACAAGACTCAACCATAAGCTGAAGTCAGTGAAACATTCCCAGAAAAAACACCCCCATGAACGCAATTCCATTAACAAAGGGAATTAGCCGTGAGCTTTCATCTCCCCCTCAGCCTGCTATCAGCGAGCCACAGATATGTGGGACAGTGGGACAGTAGCATGGCAGCACATACTGTATAATCACAGGACTGAGCTCATATGAAGCTATATTTCCGAGAGACTCCCATTTCTTAGTCACGGAATCAAACGATCCAAAAACTCAAGCCAAGAGTGAAGATCATGTGGATTAAACGGCGCTCAGAGGAACACTGACCTACTACATTCTGCCTGGCGATAGTAATAGCGTACTGTACAGCTTAGGAAAATTATGAAGAGCGATTAGTAGCTGAGGGGCGTCACGGTGGCGCAGTGGGTAGCACGTTTGCCTCACAGCAAGAAGGTCGCTGGTTCGAGCCTCCGCTGGGTCAGTTGGCGTTTCTGTGTGGAGTTTGCATGTTCTCCCCGTGTTCGCGTGGGTTTCCTCCGGGTGCTCCGGTTTCCCCCACAAGTCCAAAAACATGTGGTATAGGTAAATTGGGTAGGCTAAATTGTCCATAGTGTATGTGTGTGAATGAGTGTGTGTGGTTAACCCCAGTGATGGGTTGCAGCTGGAAGGGCATCCGCTGCGTAAAACATATGCTGGATAAGTTGGCGGTTCATTCCGCTGTGGCGACCCCGGATTAATAAAGGGACTAAGCCGAAAAGAAAATGAATGAATGAATGATTAGTAGCTGATGGTTCTCATGCAAAATTGAGAAATAAATTGCAAATGTCTGAATCGTACACGTGGTTACTGGTAGGATGCAAGAATTTGAAATGCTGGTCAAGACTTGGAAGGCATTATGAATGGATTGTGGGTGTCGTGAAAGAAGCACGTGTTTCATGTTCACTGAGAACACTTATAAAGGGTCTACTTTTGATAGTCTTGACAGTATCAGAAAGAAATGGACTGGTAATTCTAAATCAATGTCTAGCATGTGTGACAACTAACAGCCTCATGAATTTGTGGTCCAGGAGAATTTCTTATAACATATTGGTCAAACTTAGGGCTGCATGACTAATCAAAATTAAGCAAAAGCTGTGATTCTCATGCGCATCTTGTCAGGAAAACACGGCTCTGTCATCAGTAGTAAATCTCCTCCGAAGGACAGAGGGCGCTCTTAAGCAGAAACTGCAAATATGCCACAAAGAAGAGACATGGGAAATCAAACAGAGCAGAAGATTTAACTGCTTTTATTGATTCAACGTGACCAATAAATCACGCAATAAATTATTTTCACAGAATTATTTATTTCTGAAGATATGGGGTGAGTTAGGGGTAAAACATGTTATTAAATAGTATTTTTACATGCTTTCAGACGTACATAAACACAGAACCGTAGTTCACTGAGAAGTGATGCCAACAGCTGTCAAATTATAGAATATTTATCTTTGATTTCAGAATTGTGCCGATTAAATTGCCTGTCATTTTTTTGTGTAGCTTCCTGTGTAGTAAACGCTGTTTCATCTGAAAGAAGTTGCTGAAGATTTATTGCTGATTACAGAGCCTGCTTTACAACATGAAAATCCACTTTGCTTAATTGTGCAACCCTAGTGATGTTTAGAGAGATTATAACATTTAAAAAAAAATGTCTAAACTAATTTTAAATGATATTGATTTATTCATTTTTCTTCGGCTTAGTGCTCTACTCTACTTTCTTCGATGAGTGCTTTACTCATCAGGGGTTGCCACAGTGGAATGAACCGCCAACTTATCCAGCATATGTTTTACACAGCGGATGCCCTTCCAACTGCAACCCAGTACTGGGAAACATCCCTACACACATACACTACGGCCTATTTAGTTTATTCAATTCACCTATAGCGCATGTCTTTGGACTGTGGGGGAAACCGGAGCACCCGGAGGAAACCCATGCCAACAAGGGGAGAACATGCAAACTCCACATAAAAAAAAGCCGAAATCGTTTTAATTGCTAAAATGTTCGAAAGGGAATAATTTGGTACTTCACAATTGGATTCCTGCATTAAGATTCAATTAAATATTGCTTCTTGTTTTTGAGTAAAATTTATCTTCAATATCTGTTGAGATTTGATTCCAGTTTGTGGTGTAGGATTACTTTTTCTTTGTATAGATTACAATGCATATTGTAATCTTTATGGATTATTATTATTTTTTTTTAATCTGTGAAAATATATCCGAATGCATCAAAACTATGTGCATTAGGTTCTGCTAAATATCTCCTTTTGAGATACTTAGAAGTAAAACGTTGGGATTGAAATAACATGAGGCAAGTCAAGGATAGAACTTCCATTCAAAGGTGAATTATCCCATCAATGACATTACACAGCTAAAACTTGGTACAAAAGACAGAATGACTGTGTGTCTGCATAATTAGTTCAATATAGGTCCAGCAGTGAGAAGCAGAAAGCAGTTTGGCTTTGGACATAAGTAGAACAGCCGCATACTGTATGCCAAAAGGCAGAAATGGGATGCCGCTGTTATGCTGGTCCCAGCATGAGACTGAGTGAACCAGGAATGAACTCCTGCATTTTTATCAGTCCCATATCAGTCTCATTTCTTTCTTCAGCTGCTACCCTTTGCTGCTTCTCTTTCCACTCCCTCTCGAATAAAACCAACAGCCATCTTCTCTTTTTTTACAGTCCCATCTACCTGATTTTCCATCCACCCCATTTTTATTCAACTATTCAATCACCAACATTTCCAGCTCGGATTCTTCTTGACCTCATTCATTGCTGTCTGCATCTTATTGGCTTCTTTATGGGCTACACTGAGAGAGCCCATAACTGTTTTATAGAGGACTGCATTAAGTCAGACACAGCTGTCACCCACACACCAAACATGGTACAGACCTAGCCATCACTGATATGGCAAAAAAGGACCAGAGTACATGACAACAATATACTCAAGTCATTTTTAAACATTTAAAAAAAAGTTTTATATAGAAATTAAAACACTAAAAGCAATCCATGTTCATACAGGTCTGTGAAAACGATGCTGTATTATCCATGTCAAAAGATGGCGTTGTCACTGTGTAAAGAAACACTGTGGTTCGCCATTGTTGATTTGGTTCATGCATACCTGGAATAGGTATGCTGAATAGGAATAGGACTGATTGGAATACGCTTGCACATGATGTCACTGTTTTGACAGATTAGCTCTCAAGAATAGAGTTAATTAGATTACTCATGATTTATCTATGTGACTGTCATGCACATCTTGTCAGGAAAGCATGGTTGTGTGATTAGTAGTAAATCTCAGAAGGACCAAAGAGGATGCTCTTGTGTGGAAACTTAAAGTACCCACAAAAAAGAAACCCTGACAAATCCCAATATAGTTATATTATATACTGAAGATTTAACAGCTTTCATTGATTCAGTGTGATTAATAAACACATGACTATGGAATAAAAGCGGAAAGGTTTTTTTCGAACACAAAAGTTGCTTAAGTAGGTCTGGAGTAAAAACATGTTATTAAATGTGGAATTTTTTACATACATATGGAACAGCAACACAGAACCATAGTAAATTTCACATAGATTCTGCATAGCTTGTATAGTAAATACTGCTCCGTCTGAAAGTCTGTGCTGAATGCAATAATGCAAAATCCATATGAAAATCAGATTTGATTATTCGAACAGCCCTAATCTCAACTGATTAATCAGGTGCTTCTCATTTATGATTTGTGCAACCTTATTTCCTTTCCTTGCTACTTCCATTTTGTCGTAGCTCCAATGTACAACATACAACGTGAAGGATGGATGCAGAGAAAGAAACCAAGGATGGGAGAATCCAAGCAAAACATATTTTTCTCCATAATATGCTTGATCAGTCATGTGTCACTTAAATGTACATAAACTCGTAAGGTTACCTAAAGTGCAAAGGTAAATCAATGAAAATTGACATGTGTGTAGGTGAAGAAAAATATAACTGCGTAGTGTGTGAAGCTTTTCAACAAGAAAGACTTCCATATAGATATACCCATACCCATATACATATGTGTTCCTCACCTCCTTGTGATGCAACTACAAAATTTGTTCAGTTTCCAGATCACAAATCTGAAGACAGTGGCATTTGGAAATGAGAAAATTTGAGTATTGTGAAGCACCCAAGGTCTTCAGACACAATAGATAACTCCAAGCAGGCATTTTGGATCTGGTTGGAGCCAAAATATACAGGATGTTGGCCTTACAGAAGCAGGATAGGATACCCCAATCTTACATCCAATCTTAGCCACTTTCTAATGTGGTTTTAAATCATAGAGACATATCCGATACAAGTACATCCGATCTACGTCTACATGCATATCCGATTCCAGAGTGTGCCATAGCCTTATGAAACAGACGAGCCAGCAAGTGCTCGCACACAAACTTAAAGCTTCTCTTGTTGAGGCTGACATTTTAAACTTCATTCCCTGTCATCACATGAGTGGAGCTGGCATTAGTTTCAACATTGCTGCATAGCTAACACTACCATGACCAATGTGAAAAGGCAGGGGTGTCCAAATCTGTTTCTGGACGGCCACTGTCCTGCAGAGTTTAATACCAATCCTAATTAAACACACCTGGACAAGCATAACCAAGGTTTTCAGACTTCTACAGACAAGTATGTTAGAGCTGGTTGGTGCTAAATTCTGCAGGACATCGACCCTGATCTTCAGATCTTCCTGATTTACCAGACATTTTTAAAAAGCAGAACATCTTTAACTTGCCATTAACTTCTAAAAATGACTTCTAAGTCCATCTGAAATATTTTCAAAGACCTAAACCTGGGCTGTTTTAGTCATAGGACTCTGTATTATGCACTTCAATGCCAACATTATCAACTTATATCAACATAAAGCCTAAATGAATCCATGGTTGTCAGGTGGTACAATGGCCACATGGTTGAAGTCATAAAGTAGCTTTCTGAAAAATGTACAGTCGACAAGTTGTTATTACAAGTTCAAGTACAAGGACATGAACAGTTTTTACTAGATGGAATCTTGTGATCATGACAGGAATGCAGCTAAACACATCTGTCTGCAGCTTTCTAGGAATCCTGAAGAGATTGGATTACCTCATTTAGAGGATTTTATTAGGTTTGGAGCTAATCTCTGCTGGCAAGTGCATCTCGAGGACCAGAACTCTCCAGTCCTGTTATAAATGTCTATGTTCTCAATTACAGTCCTCGCAACCCACTGCTCTGCATATTTTGCATGTCTCTCTTAAACTGCGGTCACATTTTGTGTCATTAAAGACCAGAAACATAATCCTGTTTTAACCCACCACTTTTTGCAGTGCTTCCAGAAATAATTTCGAATGCTTAATTTCTAGTGTGTCCATGGCTTTAGCAAACACTTGATTTAGACAGACCAACTGGTTACAAAAGAGCTCCATGAATGAACTCAATCGGAAGGTTCCCTACACAGTGTTCTCTCCTCCTTCATTGCTTCCTGGAACTGGAATTGAGAACCACCAGTCTATGTCCTGTTTACCAAACCAATGGAAAGTGGTACAGTGACATCATGGAAAAAGTGTCTCTCAAATCACTTTTAACATTGATTTAATACAGTATACACAAACATATAAACCTACTAACTTTAATAATCAATTGTAACCCATTTTGTACTTTACTGATATTCACATTCATAAATATGTGTTGCAATGTGTGATGGGTGCTGGCTGAGTTGGTGACACCTCTGACTGATTACAAAATGTGTCACTCGTGTGACTGTATGAGTCATGGAGAGGGGCAGCGGGTGACAGGAATGATGGGATAGAGAGGAGATGGGTGAGCTTTTCTCCTTTTACTGGGTAGCTTCTGTGTCTCCGCTTCCAGGCTGTCAGGTATTGATTTACACTGGAATACCTTACGAGCTCCTGATAATATAAGAGCCGGGGGAATAAAGAAGCACAAATTAGACTGAGCACTCTCTCTTTGTCTTTTAAACAAACATACTCAACTTCATGCATACACCGAAAATGCATGGAGCATGTAAAAAAAAAAAATTCCCCCTCACGAGACTTATATCAGACAAGCTTGAACGTGAAAACTTCCGTAAGCACGCACTTGTCTCCTGTACTACATTTCAAACCTTGAGGGGGATTTGAGAAGAGCACAAGCGGCACACAAACATACTTTAAAGCAACACACATACAATGTTCTGCTGGTTTTCCTCTGGCCCTGGCCACCGCTAAGCCTATCTCTGCTCAAACACACAGGAAGGAAGCGGAAAGGTGAGAAGCAAAAGATAAAGGAGAAAATGATAGCACAATGCACTTTCCCTGTATGCATCAGACTCAGAGTAAAAACATGTTTAAATTAGAGTTTATTTGATCATACATATTAGAGGTAGAAATATTTTTTGATTGTGAAAACAGAGAACTAAATCTAGATGTACTGAAATAAATTCGAAAACCAATCTTGTAAATATACAGTATCATGAAAAGTAGTTAGTCCGAAGATGCCAACCTTCCAAATCAGATGTTATAAACAGCCAGGGATTGAAAATTAATTAAATAATTAATTAATTACTTTATTAATTTGTTCGTTCATTTTCATTCGGCTTAGTCCTTGATTTATCAGGGGTCGCCACAGCGGAATGAACCGCCAATTACTCTGGCATATGTTTTACGCAGTGGATGCCCTTTGTAAATATTAACTTCAATCAGCTCATTGTTGCAATTCACTCAATTAATCTACTGAAATGTTCTATTTGGAGTAGCAACTGCCCTCACTACAATCAATCAAATCAAACAATCATTGTGCTTATTGAAAACTGTAAGACTGTTAAAAACTGTAAATTAGCATTTCTTAAAAAAAAATGAACCATTTTAACCCTTTGTATATTAATGTTCCTATATTTGAGCGTACAATTTTGTATTGGCAACTAAATAAAGCTCATCTACATAACCTTATTGCCTAATTTACACTAAAAATAGAAAACAGCTGTCTTTAAAACTTGAGAAATGCAGGTTTATAAAGCAGAGATCTCTAAACAGTTGCATCTCATTCTACTTCTAAACAAACTCAGGTGCGGTTTGACAAATATGAATGCAACACAGACCAAAGACATCTAAATGAACCAAAAACAGGACAGGAAGTGATAAGATGTAATAATAATAATAATAATAATAATAATTCCTTACATTTATAGCGCTTTTCTGGACACTCAAAGTGCTTCACACATTTTTTGGGGGGAGAATCTCCTCAACCACCACTAGTGTGCAGTATCCACCTGGATGACACGACAACAGCCATATTGCGCCAGACCACATGCCTGCTGATTGGTGGAGAGGAGACAGTGATGAAGCCAATTATGATATGGGGATGGTTAGGAGGCCATGATGGACAGTGGGCAAATTTGGCCAGGATGCCAGGGTTAAACCCCTACTCTTTTTCGAAGGACATCCTGGGATTTTTAACGACCACAGAGAGTCAGGACCTCAGTTTAACATCTCATCCGAAAGACGGCGCTCACTGAGCAGTATAGAGTCCTTATCAATATACTGGGGCGTTAGGACCCACACAGGCCGCAGGTTGAGCGCCCCCTGCTGGCCTCACTAACACCACTTCCAGTAGTAATCTAGCTTTCCCATGTGGTCTCCCATCCAGGTACTGACCAGGCACAGCCCTGCTTAGATTCACTGGGCGACCATATGAGAGTTGCAGAGACCTAGCTGCTGGAAAAATGTGACCAGTAAAAAGACAGAACACTGAAGAATATCCTTTTTCTTTTCCTTTTTGTTGTTGTAGTCACAACGCTGCACAATACAGTTAAATACAGATGCCAGAAACACATCTCCTCATTTGATGAATTCCAGGCACCGTTTTTGACTCCAAGAGCTCTCCAATAGTTATGAACTAATAAATATGTCATCGTGTGTACACACATACAATAAGCTTACTTAGCAAAGCCCAATGTATTGGAAGCTCAGTAAGTTCTGTTGCAAAATATATGTCATAAATGCATTTCGATGTTTGGAAAAAAAATTACCAGGACTATTTGCATGACTTTCGTTCTTTTTTTGTTTTTTTGTGTCTTTTTTTGTCTGGAACAAAAACAGCCTCAGACATGCCCTAAATATTGGTACAAGAGTAGCAAGCCTCATATAAAATTAACAGCTCATAAATACTTACATTACAGTATCTGTCCCTGTTTTCCCATTTCACGGAAACTGCCACAAACAAACAACCAAAAAAATTAACTAAACAGAGCAAAAGCATAATATAATCCACTAAAAGCGACAGAGGGCTGTGTGGGTGTGTGTTCAGATGAGCAAAACACACACAGAATAAAAAAAAAATAAAAAAAATAAAGCAATGTAGATGAAGCAGCATTAGACTATCTGAATAAAGATGAAAGAGAGGGGTGGCAAAGGGACGAGTTTAACAACTGCCTTTCATCTGCAGCTGGCAACACAAATGCTTCCTGATTACCACCTTCTCCCACATCAGCATCTCCATCCTCCACCGCTACATCCGTTTCGGTCTAAAACACTCCCCTTCCCTCTCTCGCTCTCTCCATTATCATACCTGACACTTTCTGTTGTACATTCGTGTTCAAGACCACACGCCTACCAAAAACAAAGATACACATGAGAGAGGGATCCTGTGGAGGCTGTCAGACTGTCACCCACTGCCCGTCTGTCTATAAAGCAGATAGACTCCCAGAGGAGGATCCTGCACACCTGCAGCATCAGCACCGGTCAACTTTTACACTAATGCCGCATCCTGCTGCAACTTCACACACACACACACACACACACACACACACACACACACACACACACACACACATATATATATATATGCACACATTACAATGACAGCTTGTCCAGTCTCACTGTACTGAATGGATGTATGCATTTGGTGATGACAAACACGAATATACATTAATCACTAATGCATTTTGATCTGCATGCAGATACACACCCTACACAACACAGTTCCTCCTGCCGCTCAATCACTCTCTCCAGCAAACGCGCAAAATGACATCACTGACAAATGACATCATGTAAGGAGGAAAGGAGGCTCTCTCGCGGCTCGTTACTCACAGCATTTGATGAAATGATAGTGTGACATTTTCTCCCGCGGATCAGCCAGCTACAGGTTCGTGCTCTCCGGTGCGGCGGTGCTGTAGTAGCCGGTGCGATACATCATTCAGAGGCGGGCGGCTGATAATCGCTTCGGCTCCGCGTGCATTATTAAAGGGCGGTCGGGTTGCAGAGGCGCTTGTGGATGTAGTGAAGGAGGAGCGGTGGATATAAGGTGACGGTAACCGCTCGCTGGCGGTCTCTCCCTCCTATCAGCAGCCTGCAGTCGCCTCGCCTCCGCCGAGCCGCTCTATGACCATGACCGACACACGTGCTATTGTAGCGCCGCTGATTGACGCGCCTCAACCCCGCCCACCGGCGCGCACACCCCTCGCGCACAGAACCGCGCGCGCTCACACACACAGACAGAGACAGAGAGAAAGAGAGAGAAAGAGAGAGAGAGTGAGAGAGAGAGAGTGTCCAAAAGATGGTGATGAGACGAGGTAAGAGGATTGGAGAATGAGAGAGGAGAATGGAAAGAGGGAGGGGATGACTTTTGGTTTTAGACTGAAGGAGAGAGTGATGCTGAGGTGAGTTACTGCAGTGCGGCTCTCTGACACGGTACGCTGAAGTGTGAGATGCGATGCGGGAAAATGTAGAATGGGTAACATATTTTAAGAATGTATGATGCACACTTTTAGGTCAAAGTATTAGCTGTCAAAATCCACAATACACATTAACACAGTATTACGGCATTCTTAAACTACTAAAGTAATGTGGAAAGAGATCAACAATACTGAAAAAATAGCAATCTACATTTACAATTTTTGAATTAGCTTTCAAGTTTTTCCTCTTTTTGTCCCCCCTAAATCCTTCATGTGACCTGTCAAAGGCATGGGACTAATGACTATACATAGCAGTGTTCAACCTAAAGTAATGGTTCACCCAAAAAAGAAAATTTACTCACTATTTACTCTCCCTCAAGTGGTTATAAACCCTTATGAGTTTGTTAATTCTATTGAACACAAAAGAAGATATTTTGAAGAATGTTGGAAACCTGTAACCACTGACTTCCATAGTAGGAAAAACCAATAGTATGGAAGTCAATACTGGTTTCCAGATTTCTTCAGAATATCTGCTTTTGTGTTTAAAAGATGAAAGGCACTCAAACTTGAAACAAGTGAATGGAAAGTAAATAATGACAGATTTTTCAATTTTGGATGAACTATCCTTTTAAGGTGGTACTGTGAAGACCCATTGACCTATGGCTTACATGCCAGTTAGAAAGTGTCAAGAGTAACACAAAGACATCACAACTAGCACTCGATATTTGAGATATGTTTTATACTTTAAATTAGGCTTTAAATTAGTAGATCTGCTTACTGTATACTGTGTTCATTCATTCATTCATTTTCTTTTCGGCTTAGTCCCTTTATTAATCTGGGGTCGCCACAGCGGAATGAACCGCCAACTTATCCAGCATATGTTTTACGCAGCGGATGCCCTTCCAGCCGCAACCCATCCCTGGGAAACATCCATACACACCCATTCACACACTACGGACAATTTTTAGCTTACCCAATTCACCTATACCGCATGTCTTTGGACTTGTGGGGGAAACCGGAGCACCCGGAGGAAACCCACGCGAACACGGGGAGAACATGCAAACTCCACACAGAAATGCCAACTGACCCAGCCGAGGCTCGAACCAGCGACCTTCTTGCTGTGAGGCGAACGTGCTACCCACTGCGCCACCGCGTCGCCTACACTGTGTTTCAGTGGCCAAAAATAATTTACAAAAAGATTTTTGGAATGATCTCTATTCGAAACAGAGATGTAGATTTGGACAGTAATTATAGTAAATCACCACACAACCTCTGTTTTTGTCAAAAAAAAAAAAAAAGAGGTAACTTGGTTGGGGATTTTCACTTAGATCATGAGAGAAAAAACACAGACATTCTGGATTCAGATGGCTATAAAGTCAACAACTACCCACCATGAGTGTGAATGGTAAAAAATCCCCCTGAGAATCAATTACCATCCAAATATGACTTAAAATCGGTTTCATATCAATATATATATAGTTAATCAATATTTAGCTAATTATTGCAATGTCATTTTTTTTCCAGCCCCTTGTGCAGCCCTAATCAATCCTTCAAGGGAATAAAAAAGTAACTTTTAGCATGAAATAAACCTCATGAGACTCTCTATATACAACAACATCTGTCTGAAACATACACCAAGTTAAATACATAGGACTGTCAAGGATGCAGGAGCAAAGCCCCCTCGTATATGAAATGTCATTTATGATAAAGGGCATATTTTGCTGTGTCTCGTTGCTTGCTCTCAGTGTTGACGGGTGTGAGTCCTGACAGCTTAACTGCTCAGCAATAGTGTTTAACTGGCCACAAATTACCACTGACAAGCTCCATCTCCTTTCTGCTCTAGCTTAACACGTTCATGCATGCAAACGGCCTGTTCTGGAAATTACAAAGTCTGCATATTTCACGTGCCGTGAGTGATGTCAGGTCATGTAAAGCACATCAGACTGATTACATAGCATTTCCAGCAGCATTTTGTCCAGCGAATCTAGTTCACAGTGTGTCGGAGTGTGTGACTGTACAGTGCATGAATGTGTGCATATGTGCTTTGTCTTTCTGCCAAACACCTCCACAAAAACCCACACATAAACTCCACTTTTTTAAGAGAAAAAAAGCAACTGTGAGAGCCAGTGAAATGGAGAAAGAGACCAAAATAAAGCCTGTCATGTGAATCCAGGTCACAGATTTAACCCTCCTCTCCCTGCATCTGCTCGAGCGCCGGGATTCATTTTCAGTAAAAAAAAAGACAAATTCAGATGCCATAGATGGATATTGTAACAATTCTCTGACTGGAGGAGTCTTAAATGATTCAGAGCATCATAAAACACAAATCCCATTAATCCGCAAGACTCTAATCCACATTTACATCATTCACAGAGATAATTAAGTCATTGAAACATGCACAGTATATGCTCTAAAATAACTAGTGATGGTTGTTTGTGTGTAATGCTATGTCCACATCATGACAGTATACATAAAAAAGTGAGAAAAGAGGTTATAAATAATTCTTATGATGAGGGGATGTGTTTGAAAGGATACGTCCTTCTGGCTGCTATCATTGGCAACAGATGCGTTCACCCAGCAACCCTTGAGCTGAAGGAATGAAAAAGAAGCTGTATGGGGAAAAGACAGATGGAAGGGTGGATGACAGATAGAGAGATGAACAAGTGGGCTGAGGAATGGACAGGAGGAATATTTAATGCATCTTTTGAATTTTACATATTCACTTTGTGGCTAGAGACACTGGCAGCAGAGATGACCATAAAAGCATGCAATGTGCGAGAGACTGAAACTAAATAAAATAAGAGGTGGGGAAAAAATATTTGTCAAATTGTAATCGTGTAGATAATTATGTAGACACAACTTGAGCCGTGGCGAAAAATCGTTGAATACATTGACATTCTCTCTTGAATCGATTCTGAGATTAGTTTTTTTAACAACAGATGGCACTGTATGCTTTTCAAACAGCTTTACTCTGCTTGCATCCAATTCCTTACACATACCACTTGAATCTAAAATAATCATGAATAAAATTAGGAAAGGTTTAAGCGAATTACAAGAGTGTTCATAGTGAGCTGTGTATATATTAATCTTGTGATATAAAAGCCAACTTCCATGACCCTTCCCTGTGAGCATTTGAGTGTACGATTAAAAACTAGAGCTCAATCTGCTGTTAAAAACGAAGTTCGGAATGGATTCAAGAGAAAATATCGATGCATTTTTATCATCTCAATTGATTCCGAAAACTTTATTTTTTTTTTGCCGCAGCTCTAGACACAACCTAGGAAGATACTTGCTCTCTGCTTCTTACAAAGCACTCTAACTAAAAATGAACCTCAAAAGTGAGTGTTTTGGTACACTTTATATAGGGAGTAACTCCATTTACTCCCTATATAAACATATACAAATAACACTTCTCTCCGAAACTGCCAGCCCAGACTGGAAATGCGTGCCTCAGCCTACATTTTTGCAACATTAAAAATAATTTACTCTGAGTATGTTTTGTATGTTTTGGTTTCAGATAACCAATCCACTAGAGGGTGCTGTCTACATTTTTGTGAATCAGAAATATTGAATTTCATTATTCAATATTGTAGAATTACATAGGGTACTTTGTTCTCTTTTGCACGTCTACTAGAAGGCGGGTCTTGCACATGTCACCTAGGCTGTATTCCAGTCCATTTTTTTATGCCCTTCACATGCTAACTTCCCTCCATCTCGTTCACTTAGATGTACGTCATTGATTACGTTACACAAGTGCACTGTTGTGACATCACAATTGCGTTGCATTCTGGGACATATAGGTGCTGGAGTGGACATATGAAACCTACTCGCTCCCTCTGTCAAAATTGAGTGACTGAGGATATGTCCATGTAAGCTTCCCTCATTCACTTGATGAAGTGGAACACACTTCAAAATGGCAGAGTGGATTCCCCGAGGGAACAAGTGAGGGGAAGTCCACGAGTATGTGTCTTAAAGTGAAGTGGAATGCAACCCTAGACCAGTGAACCATTGACCTAATCCATGGGTCACCAAACTTGTTCCTGAAGGGCCAATGCCCTGCAGAGTTTAGCTCCAACCTTAAAAAACACACCTGAACAAGCTAATCAAGGTCTTACTAGGTATATTTAAAACACCCAGGCATGTGTGTTGAAGCAAGTTGAGTTAAACTCTGCAGGAAAACCAACCTAAACCCAACCGATAGTGTTTTAAAAAGCAAACATTGGACAAAAGTGCACTGCAACCACATAGTTTTACCTAAATTTTACATTGCTTTTAACTCTTTTGTGGAACTGTGCTTCACCAGACTCGAACCTGAGCGCTCCATAGAACACCATACAATGTGAGCTACCGAGCAAATTGACCATGCAGGAACAAAAAAAAAGTACATATGGAGATAGGTAGGTGAAGCAAAGGTTTTGTGGTATTTTTAAGTTGATTTGTGGTATTTATTTGGTGTCGGGTAAAGAAATGCATGAAAACGATCATTAATAGTCAATAATATGCCCCTGTAAATGTCATTAGTGTGAAAAGGAACAAATGCTCTTGGCGTCACACTGCCCAGTAGCATTCGTTTCACCTAGAAACTGCAGTCAAGTGTATGTTTAGGTTTTTGCAGTTTCACAAAAATGTAGACTGAAGCACATATTTCCCATGACTCAGTGTTGCTAGGACAAATATAAAATATTAAGCAAAGAAATTTAATCCATTTTCCCCCTTGCCGCCTCCTTCCGGCATGTAATTCTATAATATAATTTTCAAAAACTTTCTACCATTTGATATGCTTTTCTTTTGAGAATGGATGGAAGCCCAGGCAAACAATAGACTGCTACTAAACAGGAAGAAAAACACTAAGAAATTGAAAATGATTGAAAAAGGAGGGCTGCTATATTCGCCTTTGAATGGGATCTCAGAGAAGGTCAGATTTCATGGATGAGCAATAGAGATTATACATCACTTGAGGGGACAAATGACCCTTCACCCCATCCTCTCCCACCAGCCAACAATTCGCCCAGCAGATAGAGAGCAAAGACCCATCCACAAAATAAAATAATAGCTTAATTTGTGCAATGGATCCTTTTCACAAGACGCATTTAACGGTCATCATAATCTTAAATCCTTAAAAGTATTACATTTTTTATTTTTTTTTAAAAACATAGTAAAATTTTATGCATTTATGTATGTATTATATTATCTTTGCGTCAAATTACAAAAAACGAATTTACCGCTTATGCGAGGTGTTTCTAATGCAGCATCTATGGGGCTCAGAGTAAATTTGACGTTATTCTCTCCTCTGGCTGTCATCAGTCTCACACTTTTTTTTCCTTTTTCTGAAAGTCTTGACAACAACATCATGGCGTTTTTCTTTTATTATTTCAGCAAATACGATTGTAAAAAAGATTTTGTTGTACTCTCCCATTCACTGCGCTCTAAGTTTACCCAACTATGATGACTTCTGCTGCTGAGAAACCCAGAAATGTGAAAAGGGTCTATACTGAAATAGTATTGCTCAAAAGTTTACATACAATTCATTTTAAATAGGGTGTGTTGCTAACTCAAGCATCAGTGACTCACATTTGTGTCTTTTTATAGATTTACCAAAAAAAAGTTTTAAGTCATGATGAAATGCAATGTTTACCATTCTTATTATTTACTGCAGCATTCAGCATTCGTTTAATCTATTTCCTTCCTTTTTTAACACCATCTTTTCTTAAATGGCATGTTAACTTCACTCAAAAAAATTATTTCGCAGCTTGATCAACCGACTTGTATTTTGGGGGACAACTTGTTTTATGTTCAATCCACTTAAATTAGTTTAGTTAACTTAATCGATTTGTGTTAGGACAACATGAATGAATTGTGTGGAACCCTGCATTTTTTACACTGTAGGGCAAGGATAGCACTGCAATCCAATCAATTCCCAATAAACAAATTCATCCAAAAAAAAAAAAACATTGTTCCATTCTACAGTTTATCTTTTCTCGAAAAAAGCACCTTGACAAAGAATCACAAAACAGCCTGAATTGGAAGTAAAAACTTTTCATTTTGTCCATAGAGAAACTTATTTGTAACAATAGCTGATAAATCTTTATTGAGAGACCCGTTTTGAGCTCAGAGGATCTTTAACTGATTAAGTATGCTTTTGTTGAATGCGTATGTACAGCGATTAATAAGTAATTCAACTTATTTTTTAAAACAATTGCTTTTAATTGAAGCTTTTGTGCAGAAACTACATTACCCATGATGCTGTACAGAAAATCCAACCAATCAGAGAGTCATAAATACCTCCAAAAAGGTGGATGGGCACTAACACACGCTCTATAGGCAGTGCTTAATTTGAGCTGGATCTTGCCGGATGCTGTTCCGGAAAATGTCAGATTTTCATGTTTTGCACTCCGGTATTTATTTGAATTGATCCGACATTAACTTGTGCGTGGTGAATACCTGCTTGTGTGTGTGTGAGAGAGAAATGTGAACGAGTGCGAGTGAAAAATGTTTTTAAATATGATAATGAGCCTGATCTAAAGAGATCTCGAGAAGATGGAACTGCACCCCTGGATCAGGATAGCGGGAGACAGAAGTAAAGCGATCTCAAGTCAGCCAGAAAACATGAAAGAAGAGGTAACTGTGGGCTCTTCTGGAAGATTAGACAGAGTAAGTGTTTTATTTTATTATTATTTTCTTTTTTCACTTGGCACATAATAGTGAAGTCAGTAATTTTTTTAATTAAGTTAAAAGTTACAATCAAATATAAGTTATTATATACAGACATAGTTAAAGGTGCTGTATGTAAGTTTTTGACTCTTCTAAAGCATAAAAATACCATAATATGTTTGCAGATATTTAAGAAACATGCCAAGTGAACATTCTTGTTTATCTGAAAAACAATGCTGAAGTCAGTTATTCTGCTTTGAAAATGTGAGTTACGTGCCAGAACGCTGTCTTTGTTTTGGTCATTTTAACCCGTCCACTGCCACTTTAGCCAATTATGTTTTAGCACCCTGGGTTGCCTTGGTGGAAAACCGCATATTTCATTCATTCATTCATTCACACATTTCATTCATTCAAAAGGCTCTCAAAGCATGTGCCCGTGATCAAAATGTGACCTCCGGTGGACAGTAGCGGACGCAATGAGACGCAGATTCAGAGTTCCACATGAGGTTATTAATAAGAAAATATTACGAACGTAAACATTGAGCAGGTTACATTGTAACCGCGTGTCCTAACAATGCGCTACGTGACGAGATTTGCAGTGATAAGCAATTTGGCTGTTTGCACCAGACAAAACACGACAGAAACATTCAAATACAGCCATTCAGAAGCACAAAATAGTGCACTCACTGCACTCCAACGAAATGGTAAGGTTTATAATCTAATTAATACATATTAAACCTCTTTAACATTATTAAATTTACATGCTGAATCACTGATATTTGTTGGCTTGCACAGTTCTGAAGTTCAATTTCAAATGGTTTATTTTATTTTCAAGATCTGAAGTGAACTATCTGCTGCTGCTTTCAGTAGTATGGCAATAAATGTCATGTAAAATGGAGTTCAAACTCACATTGTTAGCATTTAACACTGAATAAAGCACATGAGGTGTACCTGAGGTGATCATTGTCAGTTTTCTGTTGTTCAGCTGCAAGAAATAGAAACCGTTTCTAATTTATCAAATCAATATTAGAACAAAAACTCATTTTAATATGGAAAATATTCCTTCTATTCCGTGCCATTGCTTTTATATAGAACACGATTTAAACCAGCCTTTAGACTCGAACTTCAGACTCGCTCCTGATGGTCCTCAATCTGACAACCTGCACTTGCGTTTGTTTTGATCCAGGAATGCAATACCTAGTTCAACCCCTGGGTGTCAAACTTACATACTGCACCTTTAACCTGCAATTTTATAGCACATAGGTGATGTCTATGTGTAACTTTTTAATGAACTGTATTTGCGTATTAATTCTATGTGCTGTCCTTGATGGTTGGCATCATCTCTTCATCTCTGTCTGACTGATTTGGAACGAAGCATTAAAATCTATGCAAAAAAAGATGAGTAAGTAGATTCAACATCATAACTTCATGCACTGGTGCACAGAACTGCACGCATCCTTTTATTTTGTTTCCTCAAAAATACACAATGTAACTCACGGACGACAAAAGATACACGAGGAAGCCCGACACGTCTCTGCCAGTCAGCGCACTTGAGTCCACACTGGTCAAAGGTCACGCAAGACTACTGTGTCCGCGCCAGTGAGTCAAGACCCAGAGAAATTAGATGTGATGTTTCCCTCCATTGGTGCGCTATGAGAAATGTCAGACTTTCAAGCTGGAGATGACAGAAAGCTAAGCGGAAGGAGGGAGAACCGGTCTCCTCTGTCAGACCAATAAAGGATCGGAGAGAAGAGTGTCATTTGAGGTAAATGTCAAGACCGAGAGGGAGGAGCAGAGACGGAGAAAGAAAGCATACGAGAGAGAGAGAAATTACCCTATTTTCGGGATGATGAGATGAGGTGTGAGTTTCTGTGCATGTATTAAGCTGTCAAGAAGGGATGGGAAAACACACTTATCAACAGCTGTCAGTCTCAAAGACCTTTCACTGGCTGAGGGTGAAGAGGACACTACGGTGATAAACCCAACACTGATCGCGGGTATGAAGGACATGCCGTCACTTCATCAAAACTGCTGAGAGCACAGCCGTGCATTGCAAGTTAATATACAGTTGAAGTCAGAATTATTAGTCCTCCTCAATTATTAGTCCTCCTCAATTATTAGTCCCCCTGTATATTTGTTTCCCCAATTTCAGTTTTTTTTTAACACATTTCTAAACATAATAGTTTTAATAACTCATTTCTATAATAACTGATTTCTTTTATCTTTGCCATGATGACAGTACATGATATTTTACTAGATATTTTTCAAGACACTATAGTATTCTGCTTAAAGTGTGATTTAAAGGCTTAACTGGTTAATTAGGCAAGTCACTGTATAACAGTGGTTTGTTCTGTACAATTGAAAAAAAATTGCTTAAGGGGGCTAATAATATTGACCTTAAAATGGTTATTAAAAAAAATGTAAAACTGATTTTATTCTAGCCGAAATAAAACAAATAAGACTTTATTTAGAAGAAAAAAATATTATAGGAAATACTGTGAAAAATGTCATGCTCTGTTAAACATCATTTGAGAAATATTGAGGAAAAATCACAGGTTGGCTAATAATTTTGACTTCAATTGTATGTCATAAACTGAGCAAGAGGGCAACGTCTAAAGCCTACAACTGATTTCTGAAGTATAGTCAAAAGAGTCTTTCATGTTCCAAACAGTATGTTATTTATCAGTGGTTTTAAGTTGTTGTTGTTTTTCTTTCTTAATTTCTCTCGTCATTAAGCTATGACCTCTTTTTTTTTTTTTTAAGGAAATTGAACCAAATAATAAAAGAAGTAAAACACCTTTTTTAAAAACAAACTGAATTACTTGCCTCAGACAAATTACTTGCATCACACTTTGCTTAACATAATACACAATAAATGAAATGTATACATATGTATACGGTTAGGATATTAAATAGAATCCGAAACTAGTTTATGTTAAAAAAAAAAAGTTAGTAAGTTGGCATGATCCAAAATGTCAGTTACTTTATTTTAGTTGTACATATCATTGCTCTCTATAGACACTTTGGTGACATTTTCAACATATATTTAATGCACTCTTGCTATTAATAATCTATTAACTGTGACTTTTGTCATTATAAACTCATAATTTACAACTTAATAATAGTTATTAAGGTAGTGGTTCGGTTTAGTTAGGATTTGGGATGTAGATATACATATATGTACTTTATAAGTACTAATAAACAGTCAATATCTTTATAATAGGCAGGTAATAAGCCACTTGTTATGAGTAAACTAAAGTTTTACTGATGCAATATTGTTTGTGTAAAATAAAGATGCAATAGGAGATCTTGAAAAATGCTAACATTAGTCTGTTAGCACTGAAAGCCTACATCCCCACCCTGAAAACTGCCATCCAAAGCCACACCTCCTGAACGCATGAACGCACACTAGAAAATCTCACTATAATACAACACGCAACATTCACTAGAGAGAAAACTTTATATTACAGTTAGTAATTACAATACCATGCTTAAAAAAAGAAGGTAGGGTGTTGATGTTCGTCTGCCATTCTTCTGTATTTGTGAACGTGTCATTGATGTAATCCTTTCTGCGCAAACAGGGTGCGCAATTACATATTTTAGGACATATAGTTGGACAGGGTAAAGTCAGGCAGACATCAGTGGCCGGACGTTATTGCTAATTATTTATATTATTACAACAATGCAATCCAACAATACTTACTGTTTTTACATTATTGTGAGGGTTGGGTTTACGGTTGGGGTAGGGGTAGGTGTCAATTTAATAGGTAATTTAATAAATAATATGAAAAATAATCTGTATAATTACTGTTTTTATATTACTGTGAGGGTTGGGGTGAAGGTAGACGTTAATAAAATACAATTAATGGGTCATTTAATAAATAATATAAATAATTCTGGTTAAATTCCGGCCACAGCTGTGTCCTTACCAGCAACAATATAGGACAGCCAACTTTTCCTGGTTCTACACTTTCCACAGAATATTAAAATACATACAAATACATTTGGACCACTTAATTTAATGATGGCTATCTCGATGTGAAGAGACTTTCAACCAACATTGGTCACACTTTATTTTAGTGTACAATTCATGCTATTAACAAACTATTAACTAAGACCTTTAGCTCAATAAACTACTAATTAGCTGCTTTTCAATAGTTAGTAAGATATTGGTTGGGTTTAGGTATTGGGTAGGGATGTAAAATAAGATCATACTTCATATATGCTATTAAATAGTTAACATCTTAATAATAGACATGTAATAAGTGGTAAATAGTGTGAACTGTTACCAAAAAAAAATACTTAAGACAATCACATATTGCACCTTTAAAGATAAAATACGATTCATTGCTGAGAAAGTTTCAAGTACAGAGGCACACACACACGCACACAGTGTGCGATCATGCACAGAAGGCCGTTTGCCAATCAATATTATCAATGGCCCATTTGTTCTGAAGCCCCTCAGGAGTCACTTGTGACTGTCAGAATCACACTTGACCTTGTTTTCTCCAGGTTCTACATCAGAAATGCAGCTCAAAGCTCAATCAATGTAATTGGGTCAACAGCCATAGTGATGAATGTGAGTATGGAAGTACTTATGCTCATCGTCATGTGTCTGTCCCTCATGCAGTGAATGGATGAGTAATATTTAATCTAGACTCCAATAAACGGCTTCAGCATACTGATGCAAATGTTCTACTAAAATAATATTAAAATTGTATGTTAAAATATGGTTGCATCATGGTTTGAACAAACTGAATGCAAGATTAAAATGCAAATGCTGCCTTGCCATCATTTACTCATCCTAATGTCTTTCCGAACTCTAAAATACGTTTCATTTTTTATCATCCTTGGAACACAAATGTAGATATTTCTTTCTATTACCCAAAAACCTCAGACACTTCAAAATGCTCAAAAGGAAATCCTGATGAATTCAGTGGTTTAATCCAAGTCATGTGAAGATACATGATCGATTTATGTGATAAATGGATTGAATTAGTCTTTTATTCACATACACTACCTGACAAAAGTCTTGTTGTCGATCCCAGCAACAAATAATAACTTGACCTCTAGTAGATCATATGGAAAAGTGGCAGAAGGTAGATTTTTCCTATGAATCATCTGTTGCATCCCAATCATCACAAATACTGCAGAAGACCTATTGGAACCTGCATGGACCCAGTATTTTCACAGAAATCAGTCAAGTTTGGTGAAGGAAAAATCATGGTTTGGGGTTACATTCAGTATGGGGGCATGCGAGAGATCTGCAGAGTAGATGGCAACATCAACAGCCTGAGGTATCAAGACATTTGTGCTGCCCATTATACCGCTCCTTCTCATACTTCAGCCTCCACATCAAAGTTCCTGAAAGCAAAGAAGGTCAAGGTGCTCCAGGATTGGCCAGCCTAGTCATCATACATGAACATTATTGAGCATGTCTGGGGTAAGATGGAGGAGGCATTGAAGATGAATCCAAAGAATCTTGATGAACTCTGGGAGTCCTGCAAGAATGCTTTCTTTGCCATTCCAGTTGACTTTATTAATAAGTTATTTTAATCATTGCTGAGATGTATGGATGCAGTCCTCCAAGCTCATGGGATTCATGCACAATATTAATTATTTTTCCACTGCATCATGACTTAATATTCTATACTGTACATTATTTCTGTTAAGTGGCAAGACTTTTGTCTAAGCAAAGTCAGACCTTACTGTCTTAACTAAATAATTCAAAATCAAGGCATGATCATATCTTATTTTGGTAAAATAAGCCTAATCTAGAGGCCTTTGCCTTTCATATAAGACACTTCTGATACCAAATGATCAACTAGAAGTCTGTTTGTTGTTCCTAAAACTTAGACAGGCGACAAGACTTTTGTCAGGTAGTGTATAGACATTAAAGGGCACATGTGATCGCAGAAGCCAAGAACCAATGAGGTTTACATCCCACATGTATGCTTGAGCTTCTGTTTATGTTTGCTGATCAATATTTAAGTGAATAACAGCCTAAATGAAATTTGTTTACCACATGAAGCGATCAAGTCTCTTCAGAAAACTTGGAATAAATCACTGAAGAGTGTCAAGAGATTAAGATGAATATACTTCCAATGGACAGACCATAATCTCTCAGATTTGATTAAAGATAACTAATTTTGTGTTCTAAAGATTAACAGAGGTCTTGTGGGTTTGGAACAACATAAGAGTCAATCAATGCTGACAGATACTTCATTCTGGAGTGGACTAATCCTTTAAGTAACAACTTAAAATGATATATTTTCCTCAAACAAAGCTATAATGCGACTTTTAGAAGACATTGAATATAAAGTATGTAAATCCAAAATCAAATAAAAAGTGCTTCAGGCGTAGTTAATGTGTCGGTGCTCTTTGGATAAGAGATTCATAAAGGTAAACAGCGAAATCTTAAGTGCAAGGCACTCAAAACGTAAGTGAACAAATTAAAAAGCCATTATTAACATGCTAAAACAGCAGCCATAAAGTACTATGAATGATTGGTAACGGTTTGGTAACTTTTTTCAACGTTCTATATGAAATGTACCACAGATAGTTTGATAAACTTGAATTCTAAAATATTGTGTTAGTCTTTAGAATTGTACTCCAAAAGCACATATTATATCAGACAGTAGCAGTCATCATTTAAATTGCATACACACAGTAAAATAAGACAACAAATGTTTTTATGCTCCTTTAACTTATTCCAATAAGTTAATTAGGTTTAATTTATATATATATATATATATATATATATATATTTTGTAAGTTGACATCATTAAACAAATTTAGACAGCAAGATTTTTTTACAGTGCACTATTTGATATAAGGGTTCAAATTTTGTTTTATAATAACAGTAAATGGGGATACATGTGAACGTGTTGCCAAAGAGATTCAATCAGCATGTCTTACACTTTAAATTAAGCTTCCATATCACCTAATAAACGCACACCACGATAAAATGTATCAAGCGTCTGTCACATGGAGGCAGTAGCATTCCTGTATACAGTAGAATAAATTTTTTATTTCATTTATAAAATAAACTTAGTAAAATACTCTAAATAGCATGACATTGTCGAGTCATATTTCATAGTGCCTTTTAAAAATAACATGTGTATCTTACCTCACCACCTTGTGATTATATTCACACACCACAGCTGTAAAAAGCTGTTGATGAGACCCTGAGGTAGCTCTTTCACTAATTAAAACAGCTTGTGACAAGGATCTCACAAACACTAATGAATCAGTTCAGCCATATTGAACCAGCGCTTTCAATTACGATGGTATTCATGGCCTGGGGAGGGTAAGAGCCTCAGGAATGGCCAGGGTTTAACGAATGAATTAAACATGTGATACAATCTCGGCATGACATTAATTATTCAGCCCCCGCGCTGTATTTACACTACTAAATATTTCTTTTCCCCTAAATTTCACCGCTGAATTCTATTAGCATAATTTAGGGGTTCATTTTCCCAACCAGTAAACTGGCAAATGAAAATCTTCTAAAACGTTAACCGCGGTAAACTGCATAGTGAACTGCACAGTTTATCTCTCAAGCGCAATACTTCATACAGACATGAGGACGATGATGATTATAAAAATATTGAATAAAACCCTCAAAGATGTTTTACTGGTGATCGTAGACCTCTAGGTCACACAGTAGACTAATAATCTAGTGGTCCATTAAGCTGTGGATTAATACCCTTATCTCTTCCCCTTTTTTCGCTCTAACTCCTTAAGCCCCTTATCTGTCTTTCTGTCTTCTTACTTGCTCCTTCATCCCTGAATGTGGTTTACTCTCAGCGTTCATTGATATTACCAATGTGATGTTTTAACACCCCTAGAGTCCACTTGTTTAGATCTGATTTTACCTTTCTCAAGTGACCCGATTAAACCCAGTTGCATAGCGGAAAGCATTGCAAAGCATCTAGTTATTTATACCCCTGAAACCCAATTTCTACCAAAGGTGAAAGCAGGTTCTACCAATGGGGTAATGGATTTGTGGTTTTAACCATAGCAGACAAATCTTTATTGACTGGATCTCATCAATGGATAGAAATCTGACCATCATTCACTGGGGTAAACAAGTATTTAGATTTATAAAAAAATAAAAATAAAAAAAACTAACATTTGCGTAGATTCTCAATTTCAAATTTGGAGCTACTTTAGTATGCATGATTTAAAAATCCACTCATTTATTTATTTTGCACACACAAACGAGCAGGACAAACATACTGTGCATTAAAGGAACACTGCTTTTTTGTTGTAAATAAGCTCATTTTACAAGTTCCCTAGAGTTGAGAACCATTTTTGAATCCATTCAGCCAAACTCTGGATCTGGCGGGAGCACTTTTAGCTTAGCTTAGCTTAGTTTAACATAAATCACTGAATCAGATTAGACCATTAGCATCTCGCTCAACATTTTCAAAAAAAAAGTTTCAAAAGAATTTCAAGAATTCTCTTATTTAAAGATTGACTATTTTGTAGTTCCATAGTGTGCTAAGACCGATGGGAAATGAAAAGTTGCAATTTTCCAGGCTGATATGGCTAGAAACTATACTCTCATTCTGGCGTAATAATCAAGGAACTTTGCTGCTGTACCATGGCTGCAGTAGGCGCATTTATATTATGAAGAGCCTCAGCTATGAAACTAATTAAGTTAAAAGTGTTCTTGCCAGGACTAGAGATCAGCTAAATGGATTCAAACATTGTAAAACGCAACAGTTTCACTCTAGGGAACATGTAAAATGAGCCTATTTCCAAAAAATGTGTAGTGTTCCTTTAATGAAAGCGTTATGAGTCAGGAATGAAGACTGTGCTAATGTGAATGCTGACTATTGGCTCTGTCCTATGATCTGAAGTGCTCTTATTAGATTACACTATTCATTCTTCAAATGAGCTTGCCTGGTTTAATGTCCATTTTGAGAAATTTGATGGAGTAATGTCATGACTGAGACTGAGGACATAATGCTACAGTGGATCAGGGGTTTGTTAGTTGGGAGATGGAATAAAGAGAGAAAAGATACAGAGAGACCGTATACAGTAAGAGTGAAAAACAAGATCTCTGAGATTTTAGTTTCACTCAACTAGTCTTACTCAAGATTTGTGATATGAAGTATGATTCAGTAAAGGAGAACCATCAATCCAGTCCAATGCTGTTAGTGTTCAATAATTATTCAGAAACATTAGCTTAGTGCCTGATTTTTCAGGGGTTGCCATGGCGGAATGAACCGCCAATGATTCTAGCATAGGTTTTATACGACGGATGCCCTTCTATTGGATGCCATTCACTACAGCCTATTTTTTTTTTACCCAATTAGCCTATTGTCACGATCACCAGCAATCTAGCACTTACAGATCGCTGGAGGATATTTACTATGACCCGAACTACAATTCTGTTACTGAACTGCACTACATTTCCCATCAGGCACTTCACACACTCACCAGTTTCGGATCACCCATAATTGTACACACACAGCTGATACTTGTAAGGACTAATGACAAGGACTATTTATACACCCCACTTGGACACATTGCTGAGTCTTGTTGTTTGCTGTAACACTTCGAAACGTTCTAGTCTAGTTATTCCGTGTCCCTTTCCTTGTTTCCTTGTTTACGTTGTTTGCCGCCTGTAGTGACCTCTTTGCCTGTGACCTCGACTACGCATCTGTATTACCCTTATGCTCCTGTTTGTACCTGTTGACCATTGCCTGCCTGACGATTCTTAATAAAACTGCATGTTGGATTCTCAACTCCGTTTTTACACCTATACTGCATGTCTTTGGACCAGTGGGGGAAACTGGAGCTCAATTATAATTTAGTAGAAGCTAAATAGGCCTTTTCCTCTGTGTCTCTTTAAATGCAAATGTGTTGCTGCCCAATTTTTCTTAGTGATGGCTGCTTTCGAAGCACTGCTTCATGAAGCTTCGAAACCTTTATGAATCTTTTGTTTTGAATCAGTAGTTCAGAGTATCTATCAAATCAGCTAGGTCTCATGATTTCAGTAAATGGGGCTTTGTTACATCATTACTCTTTCGAAATGTTTCGAACAGTCAACGGTTCTCCGTTGAGGGCAATCTGTGTAATACCATCAAATGATTCACGAGAGTCCATTCAGATCAGTGTGTTTGTAAAGGTTTTCATGAGACATTTGTGAAAAGAAAAAGAATAATGTTAGTTAATATTCTGTTGTTGCTCTATTTAGCAGAACCCACAATGAAACAAACAAAATAAGACTTGAAAAAATGATAAAAGAATGCAAATTATAGCTTGACACTTAATATTTAATGATATTAGACGATAAGCTAAGTGCATTTGATTTGGTGTGTTTGAAAAAGCCAATTTTAATCCATATGTTGAGCTTTTCTTGCATTTACATGATTTTGATCAGCTACACCTGCTTTGCATGCAGTGTTTCGAACACTTTGAAACAGTGAATCATTTTGCAAAGCAATTGTCTCAAAGCTTTGTATCTCCCATCACTACCCTTTCCAGAAGAGGGCAAAGCCTAGTGCTTTTGATACTCCAATGACAACAAACAGAACATCTGTATGCCCTTTATAGCCTTGTCAGTTTGAACTCCCTCCAGTTTAGGTGTCCACACTAAAAGCCATCTGCCTGTCAGCACTTTTAATATGCTAACTGATGCTAACTTTTAATACTCACAAAGTTATGCCAAAAACACACAAAAAACTTTTACATGATTTCATTTGATGTTGGTTTTAGCAATAATAATGTATAAAACGACCCCACACACAGTTAGCAAATTAGAATACAGAACACAGATTGCAGCAAGGTTAATCCAAAGAGGCGCACGCTAATACCTGAAATCTGGTACGTTCCCTCGCAATACCCCTATATCTATCCTAATCTCAGCATCAAGCAGCATTAAAACGCCTTAATCCTGTTGTTTTGTCCTTTATCCTCCAAAAACGCGGCTTAATATTCAGCAGCATCAAGCTGATTAAGTCACTGTCACTTTGACTGACTGCGAGTAATTAGCCTCTCTCAAGACTCCCTTATCTCAACGTAACTAAGACACACGATCACATTTATACACGTATAGTAAAGCATGGAACTTTTCAAAAGCGAAGTCCCAGAGGGGTCGTCTGTGGTACCAATTAAGTTGACTTTGTATTCCATGCAGTGAAGGTGGAAAGCCTGGAGTCGGTACGGTTAGAGCTGTCTCTGAATGTTTAATTGAGCAGCACTCACTGCACTCACAGAGCTGAATGCGAACCGCCCTTCTGTCACATCTACAACCGCAGTCAGCTGTTCTCAGGAAAGACAAGGGGCAATTCCTGACAGAACAGCAATGCATTTAAGAGCTACAGAGTGAGGGAGAGATACAGAAACTGACATTGATAGAGTGAAAAGTGCAGGAATGAGAGCTAAAACAAGTCAGAGAGTGTATAAGTGTCTGGCAGTTAAAAGGATACTTCTTTTCTGTCTTCACGTCTGAATGGATACAGAATGGACTCACGTTAGCTTTCAATACAAGTTTAATAGTAGCGGCGTAACAGATCACGGTTGATCCATGTTTTGTTTTTTTTACTTGTAGATTAATCCTAAATTTGTAATGATCGCAGAGAGATCGCCTCCCGCATCATTCAAATCACATGTGTGAAAACATTTTGGCTTTCCTGTAAAATATAATGATGACAGAAGAAGTTGTGGTGGCACCTAAATGCTTTCTTAGTTTATTAAAGGTGTTTTCTGTCACTACTTGTTTAGCCTGCATTAATGCATTCAATGTAAACCTGCACAATTAATCATTAAAAGATCAGGATCTTAATTCAAACACCAATGTAACATAAATTATAAATGATGATGATTTGCATATGTTTATTAATCCTTCGATGCGCTGCATTCAAATCGAGATTGTGAGGGATTCAGTTTTTACACTTTTCAGTTAGTTACAAAGTTACAAACAATCAAATAACACAGAAGTACTGGGATAGCAGTTTATAGTTCAGATATAACTGATGTTTATGGTAAAGATTAAAATCCCTGTTTAATGCAACTTGACGCTGTTGAAAAGTCCCTTTATTTATCAGGGGTCGCCACAGCAGAATGAACTGCCAACTTATCCAGCATATGTTTTACACAGCGGATGGCCTTCCAGCTGTAACCCAGCACTGGGAAACATCTATACACCCTCATACACTGCGGCCAATTTAATTTATTCAATTCACCTGTACTGCATGTCTTTGGACTGTGGGGCAAACCGGAGCACCCTGAGAAAACCCACGCGAACACAGGGAGAACATGCAAACTCCACACAGAAATGCCAACTGGCCCAGCCGGGACTCGAACCAGCGACCTTCTTGCTGTGAGGCGACAGTGCTAACCACTGAGCCACCGTGCCGCCAATTATTGAATCATTAATTGAAAATGAGACATGTGATTTTTCAGGTTTTTTATTTTCTAATAAATTTGCAACAATTTCAAACAATCTTTTTTCACATTGTCATTAGTGGGTATTGTGTGTAGAATTTTGAGGAAATAAATGAATTTAATCCATTTTGGAATAAGGCTGTAACATAAAAAAATATGGAAAAAGTGAAGCGCTATTAATACTTTCCAGATGCACTGTATCTTAAGCATGTTTCAATATCACTTGTAATATAAAGGTTCTATCAAATTAGTATGTCTCAAGTCTGAAATAGACAATTATTTCACCTCTGCTTTGAGTCATTTCCAAATGTGATTTTCCAAATCAGATACAGTACACGTTTGATATCTCATGTAAACATGTATATCTGATTCCCCTTGGAAGCCATTAAATTGCAAAGGCTACACATTTGAGGTGAGAACTTATATATAATGGTAAGGGTTTCAAAGAATGGACACAAAGATTCAGTCAGAAGCACCTCTCCTCAGTAAATAAAACAGCTTCACTAATGAAATCTACATTTTATTTCTAAGCAATGAGGCAATAGTTGACATATTTCAATGAGCGCCATAAACGGGTTTAGAGATGCTGTACAGATGCAGGTAATATACACACTAGTCTCTCTTTCTCCTTCTTTCTTTATTTTCCAGCATATACAGTACAGTATCAGTGTAATCAAATTTGGCATGCAAGCATCCAGCTATTAGTTTAACCATGCTGTTGTGTTAAGTAATCATAGAACCACCCTGCGTGAATTTTAGAAACTATTTTAACAGCAAGGCCCTTCAATACCATGTCCTGCCAGGATAAACCAGCCTGGACTAACATGGAATTCATGCTGGTTTATGGTGGCAGGGCAGTCATTCAGAAGATCAAAAGGTGGACTCAGATACCCTGTACTGACCACTTGTTCCTTTTATACAGAAAAAAACAACAACTTGGCTCTATAGACTTAAAACATACAAAAAATCAATTATCCTCCTTCTATTCCTTCTTCCAACATTTTTTTTTTTATCTATAAATCCCTTTTCCTTGCTATTTTTCTGTTTGTTTATTGTGCTTAAAGCTTTGGAGAAAATATAGAAACACACCACCAACTCAAACTAGAAATAGATGCACACAATGCATTTAACATTAAAAATAAGATAAAATAAAATAAAACAAAATAAAAATAATATAAAATAAAATAAAATACAATAGCAGATGTCCACAAGGGCATATTACAAAGCATGACTAGATCGATCATCATGTAAAAACAATTAATACATAACAAAATTTGACTATTATTGTTCTAATTTTGGCTTTAAATACAAGTGTGTTTACATGTACATCAATACGCTGATAGCCATCAAAATCCGTTTACTGAAATAACCCGTTTCACCAGTTTACATGTAAATCAATAGCAATGTAGGTAAACCACATTTGCCACAAAAAAAAAACAAAAAAAACATCAAAATGCATCCATGTTTTCTTCTCACAGCACTTCAGTTGCTAGGCGAGTTGGGGTGTTAAAACACATGATTAAAAACCAAAATGTCAGTGGGAAAATTGCACACTCTCATTTTCAACCTCATTCTTCACTCAAATATGAACTGTACTATTCATACAGTATATGTTGCATGCAATGAGATAACTTGTCAACCATACACAGTTGAATTATTAGCTCTCCTGAATTATTAGCCCCAAGTATATTTTTTCCCCAATTTATGTTTAACGGAAAGAAGATATTTTTGTCAACACATTTCTAAACATAATAGATTTAATAACCAATTTCTAATATCTTTGCCATGATGACAGTACATAATATTTTACTGGATATTTTTCAAGACATAGTATTCAGCTTAAAGTGCAATTTAAAGGCTTAACTAGGTTAATTAGGTCAACTAGGGAAGTTTGGGTAATTAGGCAAATCGTAGACAGTATAAAGATGGTTTGTTCAGTAGACAGTCAAAAGAAAAATTGCTTAAGGGGGCTAATAATATTGACCTTAAAATGGTTATAAAAAATAAAAAGTGCTTTTTATTTTAGCCAAAATAAAACAAATAAGACTTTCTCCAGAAGAAAAAATATATTAGGAAATACTGTGAAAAATTCCGTGCTCTGTTAAACATCATTTGGGAAATATTTGAACAAGAAAACAAAAAAATTCACTGGAGGGCTAATCATTTTGACTTCAACTGTATATCTTTTTTGAATTCTGTGAAAACTTTGACTATGTAAATAAGTGGGAGTGGCTAACTGCTCATGTGGCATGAGAGAAACACAAACATTTTTGTATAACATAACATATTTATATTTTCATATGTACATTTGTTTTTTAAGTAGATCCTAGAGCCTTTAAAAAGATGTTAATTGAGGAAAGTGTGTAATAACAAGGTTTGTCTGCGCAGTACAGTGGAATTTGTTGGTAAAGTTAATCCAGTGTTTCCCATACACGGAATTATTTGTGGCGTGCCGCCGTAACATCACAACTAACCACCACAAATAGATTTTCCAAAAGGCTTTGACTTTGTTGAATAAACATGAGCACTGCACATTTCAAATCAAGATTCAGCATGGGTGTCTTAATATAAATGTCCCTTTGACTGTGTGTATGTGCGTGTGCGTGTGTGTGTGTGCGTGCGTGCGCGTGCGTGCGTGCGTGCGTGTGTGTGTGTGTGTGTGTGTGTGTGTGTGTGTGTGAATGCGTGCGTGCGTGCGTGCATGCATGCGTGTGTGTGTGTGTGTGTGTGCGTGTGTGCGTTTTTGGTCAATGTCATTTTCATTTAGTCTTTTCTGTAATGCCTATTAAAGTGCCATTTGAGAGCTCGGTGCTGCTGTGATTATAGCCGAGAGACCTCTATTTATGAATCTCCATAAGCACTTCCTGTTGACAGAGAGTCAATCTGCATTTACAAACTGTCTGCCATGTTCCCTCAGACTAACGCAAATCTCGACGCAAAACACTTAAATATATTTGTATATATTTACTCCCCGGGGGAAATGCTGCCACACATAGAATGTACGTCTGTGGGAAATACTGTAATAAAATTTCATATTTCATTTACTATACATATTAAGGTCTATATAAAAGGTCGAAAAAGTAAGGTGAAATTTGAATCAGTCAATTATTCATCAAATAAACATAAAACATAATATACAGTGGTTACGGAAAGTATCCAGACCCCCTTAAATTTTTCACTCTTTGTTATATTGCAGCCATTTGCGAAAATCATTTAAGTTCATTTTTTTTCCTCATTAATGAACACAAAGCACCCCATATTGACAGAAAAACTCATAATTATTGAGATTTTTGCAGATTTATTAAAAAAGAAAAACTGAAATATCACATGGTCCTAAGTCCTAGGTCTTAAAGTCCACCATCACTGCAGCCCTCCACCAGTCGGGGCTTTATGGCAGAGTGGACCAACAGAAGCCTCTCCTCAGTGCTCAAGACCTCAGATTGGGCCAAAGGTTTACCTTCCAACAAGACAATGACCCTAAGCACACAGCTAAAATAACGAAGGAGTGGCTTCACAACAACTCCATGACTGTTCTTGAATGGTCCAGCCAGAACCCTGCCTTAAACCCAATTGTGCATCTGTAAAGAGACCTAAAAAATGGCTGTCCACCAACGTTTACCATCCAACCTGACAGAACTGGAGAGGATCCGCAAGGAGGAATGGCAAAGGATCCCCAAATCCAAGTGTGAAAAACTTGTTGCATATTTCCCAAAAAGACTCATGGCTCTATTAGATCAAAAGGGTGCTTCTACTAAATACTGAGCAAAGGGTCTGAATACTTAGGACCATGTGATATTTCAGTTCATCTTTTTTAATAAATCTGCAAAAATGTCAACAATTCTGTGTTTTTCTGTCAATATGGGGTGCTGTGTGCACATTCATGAGGAAAAAAAAATAAACTTGTTGAATGATTTTAGCAAATGGCTGCAATATAACAAAGATTGAAAAATTTAAGGGGGTCTGAATACTTTCCGTAACCAATGTACATATTTTCTAAATGCAGTATTAGAGAGATCGTTCACCCAAAACTGAAAATGATGTCATCATTTACTCATCATTCATCTGTTTGAGTTTCTTTATTTCTGTTGAACACACACACACACACACACACACACACACACACACACACACACACACACACACACACACACACACACACACAAAAAGTTATTTAGAAAAATCTTGGAAACCGGTAACCATTGACTTCCATAGTATTTGTTTTTCCTACTATGGAAGTATACTGGTTTTTAAGATATTTTTAAAATACCTTCTTTTGTGTTCAACAGAAGAAAAGAAACTCTTAAAGGTTTGGAACCAGTTGAGAGTGAGCATTTTTTTTTAAATTTCAATAGTTTTAATTTACCATTTAACAGGTGCTTTTATTCCAAGCATCCTGCATTGTGTCCAAAGTGCACATTTTACCAGTTAATTCATGACCTTGGCATTGCTATCACAAAGCTCTGTGATTTAAGCAACAGGACTGTATTGGTTTTAAAAAAGAAGTTACATTTGTCCTCCGCATTTATAGCCGGCATAATGATGTATATATTTATTCCCCCTCTCTTTCTCTCTCACTCACAAACACAAGCCGCAGGGAGACAAGCCCTGAAAGATCCATGATTAATTTGGCCCATTATCTGCCACCGCCAAGGGAGGGAAAGCGAGAGAGAGAAAGAAACCAAGCATAAAAAATAAAAATAAAAAAAAAACATAGTTCTTACCCTCAATGCTCATTTAAAGAAAGAAAGAAAGTCAGTTAGTCAAACATATAGTCCCATGTCCTCATCTCACCCTGTCAAGCTCTGAGCATCCCACTTTTCGACCAAGACCTCTCTCACAGTGTCTCTTCTTTCTTCTGTTCTTGCCTCTCTCAGGGTCTCTTCTACTCCACTGAGATGACTCCGGGGTAATGTTATGAAACCAGTGTGAAAGCTGCTCCCTCTGAAGTCATTCAGCATTCTCCATCTCCACCTGTCCCTCAAGCCACAGCTGTCTGACAACAGAGCCCAACGGAAAACTGGAGCTAAAAACGAGAGCAAGAGGGTTGAGGAGGAGGAGGGGGGAGGAGTCTGACCCAGACTGGATAGGACTCTAAATGACTAACGCCAGGACTCGTGCCAGGACGTCTGATTTGCTCTCCAGACCTACATTAGGGCTTAATCTGGAGGATCACCCAAACACGGTGCTGCATTTTCCTTTAGCATGAGGCAGTAGGTCACATCCACACACACACACTTCGTATTTTCCAGCCAAGGGAAAAGCAGACAAGAATATAGAAATCTCTCTGAGGAGATGTGGTGGTGGCAGGGAATATTTCTCTGGAGACAGAAAGGGAGCGAGGGATTTGACCATAGCCATGCTCACAGCAGATGATCCACACACATACGGACACACATTTTTGCGCTTGCTTACGGTTCTGTGGTGGTGTAAACAAAAATCATCATGTTTCTAAGCAACCGGCTGTCTCTGTACAGCAGCTTGTGCACTACACGGAGTATTAGTGTGAAAGCATGCATTGGAATGATAGTATGAATGATATTATAATGATAGTATAGTATTTACTATAAGGTGTGACTCAAGCAGGTTCCTTAATGACTGGGGAGGTTTAAAGGAATAGTTCACAAAAAAATGAAAATTTACTCACTATTTACTTTCTCTAAAGTGGTTTACAACCATTATGAGTTTCTTTCTTCTGGTAAACACAAAAGAGGATATTTAAAAAAAGCTGAAACCCTGTAAGCATTGACTTCCATAGTAGGAAAAACAAATACTATGGAAGTCAATGCTAACATGTTTCCATGCAAACTATCTTCTTTATATTTAATAGAAGAAAGGAAGTTAAACAGATTTATGAAGGGAGAGTAAATGATGACAGAATTTTCAGTTTTGGGTGAACAGACAGTCGCTGCATATTAATTCACCTCTTATGATAAGAATATAAATTTACAAAAAACGTGTACTCTTTTTGATTTTGTTAAGACAAAAGTACATGCATTCAAATGTGTTGCAGTCAGAGGACCAGGCTGTTTATTTGTTATTTTGTCTTTAGAATGCCGCTAAGACATAATTAGTCATATATGTATCGTGCCCATTAATCTGGCTTTTCAATCATCTTAGTACAATTACTGTCATTATATATACATTTCACTTAGCTTAATTTACACTACAGCTCATTGTACAGTATTGTATTAGTAGTAGTAGTAGTAGTAGTAGTATTGTTATTATTTGCATATAATTATATACAAGTTAATGGCCAAATGTATCTTTGTGAAAGCCTTTTGATTATTCAAGCATAAATTCGTACCAGTTTGTACCGTTAGGAGATAGTTCAAGTACTGGCATATTATACTGACAGGTATTAGCATTGCATTCCCTGCTTTAAAAAAATGAAAATTCTGCCATCATATACCCTATCCCTCAAGCTGCTCAAAAGACAAAAATAAAGTAACTCAAATTACATATTACGTTTTAAGTTCTGTTGCAAATTCACCATTAGTTTAGGTTTTGGTCCCATTACTCATAAACAAAAAACAAACTATTACAACAGCAAATGTATCTACTGTCTGCATATGCAACCATGTGCAAAGATGCCAGATTTCATATCACACACGCTTGGGACTCCTGCATCTATCTGAGCAAGTGCGCTAGAGATAAATGAGAATGCTAGCTTTCTCCAGGTGTTATGTACTGTATACGTTCCTGTTGTAAACAGCCATATAGTAATACTGCACTTGCACTCACAGCCTGAGGGTGGCAGTGTTCACACAATTTTCCACTGACTGACATTAGTACAGTTCAGGCTGTGTGTATCCAGAGTAAAAGCTGGTCTTCATGTTAAAGTCACTTACTCAGCCCTGTTACCAGTTACACACATTTTAGTCACACACACGTTATACATATACATTAACATATACATGTTAATAAACATGTAATATACCATGATCTGACATCATCAACAAAGAAAAATACCAGAAAACACACATACTGCACAGTATATTAGACAAGGATATCATTCCTCAAGCTCTTTATGGAAAACAAATGAAAAAAATAATAATGTATGGTTTAAAAAAATACAAATAAAGTCTGTAACAAAGCCTCTCCTAGAGCTGCAAATTTCTCTGCTCCGCGCGGTCTTTTGAGAGTCACTGTAAAGATTCAAATGAAGCTGCTAAATGAACCCACATGCATAATGAGCAGCATGAATAATTGAAAAGCTGAAGTGGAAATGCTGATCATATACCGTACGAACAAATGAAACGCAGCAGAACATTTCCTAAACATTATGAGCAACACTACATATGCATTTGCTCAAACAAGACCCCCTTGTTGAACAAATTTGTGTAAAATGTTCATAAAACACCAGTCGCTTTACGCATCAGCGGTTTCATGAATGGTTTACTCAGGAATTTGTTCTGTCTGTGTTAACGATGCCTGTAGTGTCTCACACATACACAAGTAACAACACATTAAACCAACATCACACTTTTATTCAAAGGGTGTTGCTGAAAACAACCGAGCAGGAGACTGACTGGATCAGGCATCTTGATTGGCTTAGCCATGACCTTTAACCCCTGCTGATTGGTGCTCCTACGATGGTCATGGAGCTTGATTTTTGTCATCAATCACGAGCTCGTAGCTAATAGCACATCACAATGAGCATCTTTTCCTGCGACATACAGTACTAACGTGATATCGTGAAGTAAAAAAAATGAGAATGAAACCTCATAAACATACATGTGCACACACTTCACAAAGCCCCATATGACATTGACAGACCTTTTGTAAGCTGGAATAATGCGTTGGGAAAATGGTGGCTTGCATGACATGCACATGGTGTTTATTTGCTCACATGCAACAACATACACGCATTCAGAGGTGCACGTAAAAATCTCTTACACTCCCTAGCATGGTATACCTCAAACGCAATACAGCCGAACAGAAATCAATTCCCACTAATGCCCATGACCTTGGAGTAATTAGATTGCGATATGACATCAGCAGAGTCCAAAGGCATTTTTGGGGTCTAAAGTCCCCACAGTGATCTCATCCTCACACACAAACACACGCCGCCCCCCACATTACCCATGGTATATTTAGCGCTGAACCAACTGCACTTCAAATCAGTCCTCTAACTCCCGCCGGCTAGATCTCGTAACATTCATTCCCTTGCACTCATTCACCCCTCTTTCCTCATGCACCCGTTTGCTCTTCTACCTCCAGGTCAGCAGGATGTAAAAAAAAGGCAGCAGAGTTTAAGCAACACATGAACAAGCACACACAGCAAAGAACACAAATCCTACCAGCAAATCCCGTCCGGCGCGTGTGAGAGAAGCGTGAACAGAGGAGAAAGGTAGGGAGATGGAGAAAAACGTGCCTGCCTGTGTACGCCTCCGCTCTGCTCCACCAAATCAATTTCACACTCTCTCACCTCCCAGTCTCCATGATGTCATTCATTCATCAGTTTGGCGTTGCCATGGAAACGCTGGCCGGCGTGGTTTTGCTTTGGCCGTTTGGTGACACCGTTTCCACTGTTTGTTTCTTGCTTGTGGGCATATGCTTGAGCGTATCCGACCCTCCCTCTCCGTAAGGTATAACAGAACCTCCCCCCCAAATCCTCTGTAAGCACGTGGGGTTTGTATGTCGAGGGGCACGCAGGGTGCATTTTGTTCAAAAGCCAGACCCTTTAAGGGGTAAAAACCCCTAAGGCGCTCGAAGTGAGATTGTTTTATCTAGACACTAATCGAGACCCCCTACACACCTCATCCAAGGGCCAGTCTCATCATTATAAACATCAAAACCACACGCACACACAAATAGACTCCTTATTTTGGTCCTACCTTATTGATTAGCCCAGTCTTTTCAGGCACACACAAATAGGATTATGACAGTATCAAATATTCGTGTTGTGATTAATTGGTGAAGCTTTTATCACGGCATACAGTACTATCACAATATTAAAAAAGGTTACTTTCGCCAACATAAATGCTTTCTGGTAAATACATGTTCAGATTAAACAAATGTTTCGACCAAATTAAACTGCAGAAGGATTATGAAGTACACGATGTTACACTGCCAAAAAGTCTCATTAGTAAATGTTAGTTAACGGATTAAAATTCATTCATTCATTCATTTTCTTTTCGGCTTAGTCCCTTTATTAATCTGGAGTTGCCACAGCGGAATGAACCGGAAACTTATTCAGCATATGTTTTACGCAGCGGATGCCCTTCCAGCTGCAACCCAACACTGGGAAACACCCATACACTCTCATTCACATACATACACTCCGGACAATTTAGCTTACCCAATTCACCTATACGACAGGCCTTTGGACTTGCCAACTGACCCAGCCGAGGCTCGAACCAGTGACCTTCTTGCTGTGAGGCGATCGTACCCACTGCGCCACCGTGACGCCCGGATTAAAATCAACAGTATCAACAGTACTATGTTAATATTAGTTAAAAAATATACAGAATTTTATTAGTGATTAACGCCATTTAAGAAAAATTCCGACTACCATTTTAAAGCGTTATTATGGTGCGTTCACATCAGACGTGGATGAAGCATCAAGCGTGAGTAATTTACATGTTAAGCCAATGCAAAGTCGTGAAAAGACATCCTGCAGTGCAATTTGCGTGAAAGAGGCAATGCAAATGACATGATTCACGCAAATGATGCGAATGAAGCGGCACAAATTGAGCATTTTACACGTTTGTCTGGCTTTATGCGTGAATCAAGCGATTCGCTCGAGTTGGAAAATCTGAACTTTAGCGGATATTTGCGTCATGTTAACCAATTAGGAGGGCGTGATTATGACATAGCGACGTAGTTAGTGTCCCGAGGAGAAATCCTCATGCTGACACCGGACAACAGCTCATCAAACTGGGCTCGGCTCAGTCGGAAGCACCGCTGAAAGCTTCCATCATCCAGGTATAGTTTCTGGAGGAGTTTATGAACTCACCGAGCTGGCTGCACATAAGCACAGCTACTCTCTCAAAAAATCCTTGTTAGCCATTATATAGCAACGAAGCTAGAGTCACCAGACAAACAGAAGCTACGCCCATCATGCAAATCCGCGTCTTTTGTGAAGTGAATTTCACAAATGAAGCGAATTAGATGTGCGAATGAAGCAAATTTGACGCATAAATGAAGCGAGTAAACTCAAAATGTTCACGTGTCTATTTACGCACGAATAGCACAATTTATTCGCGCATGCCGCGTCTGGTGTGAACAGCATCAGGCATTAATTAAAGTATTTCAGCATGTCGAAGGCCAGATTAACATGTGAAAATGTTAATGTTTGAACTATATAGCTAAACAATTAAGTCTCCAAGTATTTGAAAATGTTATGAAAAGTGTTTATCACTCTAAAAGTTTAAATAATGAATAATTATTTACTGTTTTTTAAAATGCCCACAATAACAATATAGTCCATTTTCATTATCACGATATATTGAATTACTGAATATTGAAAATGTCTACACACAAGCAAACCACAGACGCTCTTTATAGCCATGTCTAGGCGGTCAAGTTAAGTGCCCGCATTCTCCACCAAGTCTCCTGCCATGAATAGTTAATGGGACTGCCCCCCTTCATTACGGTGCGATCTCTGATAGTCTGACCTTGGAGGGTCTGCATCTTCATATAGACCCTTTACTTCCTCATATTAATCACAGTCCATAAAAAAAGATAAGAGACTCCCCGGGAACCACCTCCCTCCCCCTTATTACTGTCTGCACCAGAAAAGCCGCTATCACTCTCAACTGGAATATCATCAGTCTGATTAATTCTTAGCTGCAGACTGAATTACATATTCTAGTGGAATAAAGGAAATTGATTCTGTAACTGAAAGGCCACATTCCCTCAATAGACCTGCATTAGTGGAATTTAATGTGTGGATAGCAATGACCTTGTTCAAAAATGAACTGAATGATAGCTTTCAATTGTGTATCTAAACAGACCTGGTGAACGGTGTAAAATTATTCACATTTATCATTGTTACAATATCAATAGAAGACATAAATTACGTTGTCATGCATGACTGCACACATATAATGAGCTTCTTTTTAAAATATATCATTTACATACCATATTAAAGAATCTTTTATCATTAGTAACAGTTCACACCTATTGTGATTGAAGTAATTGGATACATTAAAGTATCTGATGTAAAAAGTAAACAGAATCCATCTGAAAGTAATCATAAAAATTGTCCTTGTGAAGGTGAAATACGCCCCTGGAAATTAGTATGTAAAATATTACCCATTAACAAAAAGGTAAATTGCTGATTCTTTTGGACCATTACTCAAAGGACTGTTTTTGGACCATAGCTACTAACTGAATCCAAAAATGCACACTTTCCCACTACAGAGCAGCCAAAAACAACAACAGCAACAACAACAACAAAAACAGTATGACGAGATTTGTGAATGATCATGTATTGATTATGTAAGGAATACGTATACTATGTGGTGACGTGGTGGATTATTTTCTAATAATTCAATGGCCTGGAGTCAAGTATTCCCCTTATATCGGGTGTGCCTCACACATCCTGAAAAGTGAAGCTCTGGGCTCTTTGATCATCCCCTGATGGCTTAATGAAGGCCAGGCCATAAGCCATGCCTTCTCCATGTTAATGAATGGGAGTTAAGTCCAAAAAAAAAAAAAATAATAATAATAATAATAATAATAAAAATAAATAAATAAATACTAATAATAATAATAATAATAATTATTATTATTATTATTATAATAACACCTCCCATTAAATTCCTGGGTAGGGTTGCAGCAGCTGTTCGTAAGTTCTTTATTAAACTGGAACGTAAAGTCTACACTAGGGGCTTACTAACTACTAGCTAGTTTGTAACTAAATTTGTTCTCACTTTGGTTGCACCACATGTTCTTAAGGCAAACCGTAGTTAGTAGGTCGTAAGTTCTCCGTAAAGTCATGCGCAGTCGCAGTGAATGACGTAATTTCCAATAAAAAGCATTTAAATCATTAAACTGCTTTAAAATTCTGCAACTAATGCATCTATACATAACTGTCCTATGAAAATGAAATGATAAATTACATGTTTATAGTACATTACAGTCAGTCACTAAAACAGACGACGCACATATCTGCATCGCGAGCCGTGAATTAATCTGAAATACACATGAAGTTATCAAAACATTAAACTTGTTTTTTTTTAGATCCTACACATGAAAGAGAAAAGAGCAGGGAGATGAACTTAGTCATGAAGAAATTCTCGTTTTAACTGATGGATACAATTAACACAAGACACTCCTTGAAAGAAAATGAAACTCTTCTTTCACAAACCCCCAAAAATTTAGATTTTGGAGGAAATTAAGGCTGTGAGTAGAGGGAGATCATTCTTCATTATTATCGTGAGCTCCTCAACGTAAACTAATCTCACTGTCATCTATTTTCTACCATTACACATGGGGGGAGGCTGCCATAAATATTTAGTTGGAACGTAGCATTACGTTTAAGTTAAGTTCAGTGGTGCAACACAATAATATTTAGTAATGTCTACGTTGTAACTTAGTGTCCCTTTAAGTCACAACTAGGCTGTTTTTTAACTTACAACCGGCCCCTGGAGTCAATTATTCCACTTATACTATGGCTACCACACCTAAAGACACTGTTCAGATGTTGCATTTCAAGACATTTGTCAAATTTTTGTCCTCAAACAACTCCTGTGTCTAGTACTAACTGTAGTTTCTTAAGCATCCCATCCAAAGTCTTCTGTTTTGGTCTGATGTGACTATATGATAGTCATAGTTTATGAAATAACTTAAATCTTTGGCAAAGTGATATGGAACTGTAATGAAATGAAGACCTGCCTGGAATTCCTTTAGCAGTGCGGTTCCCTGAAAAAAATACAAATAAATAAATAAATAATAAAACCACACCTAAAGGCTAATTTACGCCGCACAGATGAACGCCAACAAACAAAAAGTCTGTCGGAGCTTGTTGGATCAAGTGTGTTACCCCTGTCGGTGTCTATTGGAGCAGTGTGATATGCATTTCCAACAAACTGCAACAATCTTAGATTTAATCTGACCAGGGACCAAATACTGTAGGACTCACGTAAATGTCTTTTTAGCTCTGAGAAGGATCATTTAATTAATTATTTAATCATTTGGGCTTGGCAATTGTTGTGGGGTAGTGTAAACATGACAGTGATTTATTTATTTTATTTTTTTCACAACATTCTAAACACAATGGCCAACTTGTTTGTTGGTGTTTGTTGGCGCTTGTCTGTGCAGTGTGAATTGGACTTGTAGTATAAAGCTTATCAATCCTCATTTTAGCTGTGATTAACTGCTTGAATGATACTAATTAATAAATGCTCTGTTCATATCTATACCCCAAAAATATTTATCTATTATACAATACAAAAGGGGGCGACGCGGTGGCGCAGTGGGTAGCACGTTCGCCTCACAGCAAGAAGGTCGCTGGTTCGAGCCTCGGCTGGGTCAGTTGGCATTTCTGTGTGGAGTTTGCATGTTCTCCCCGTGTTCGCGTGGGTTTCCTCCGGGTGCTCCGGTTTCCCCCACAAGTCCAAAGACATGCGGTATAGGTGAATTGGGTAAACTAAAATTGTCCGTAGTGTATGTGTGTGAATGGGTGTGTATGGATGTTTCCCAGAGATGGGTTGCGGCTGGAAGGGCATCCGCTGCGTAAAACATATGCTGGATAAGTTGGCGGTTCATCCCGCTGTGGCGACCCCAGATTAATAAAGGGACTAAGCCAAAAAGAAAATGAATAAATGAATACAAAAGGCTGAAGAGAACTAGCAAACAGAAGAACTGATACCTTACCTACTACAATTAAAACAGCTATTCTACTGACCAGCAGAGCCTATAGTTCGTCACACCTGACAGTTTGCTTACTTTAGTTATCTGTCAACCCTTCCATTTTTGCCGGGATTTTCCTGTACTTTACCATTCTATCCTGTCATCATCCCGTTTAAGTATTTTCCCGTATTTCTCCTGTATTTTTAATCTTTCTTTGAAAAGTGAAAACAGCATCAAAGAGCCGATCTCAAATGTGATAATTGCAAGAGCTGTTCAAGAGAATTATGCTTTCGCTTTATTTTGGCTTGAAACCACGTAGAAATGAATATAAAAACGACCGCTTTCACTTAATTTCTGTCCGTAAACATGTCCATCCTGGTGTGTTTTAAACACAAATAATTGTAACTTAAATGAGCATAAACAGTTACGAAAGTAATCGAATGGTTTCATTATAGATCTGTGGACTCTTGAAGTGACTCCTCTGTTATCAAACAAAACAGTGGATCAAAATGAGAGATTCGCTGCTCTTCACTAAATAACTATAGTAACTTCAATCAATATTTAAATACAGTGAATAAAAAGTGAACAAGATTTTATAACTTGATTTAATTTCTGTATAGGCCTTTCATTTTAATAGGCTAAACCTTTAATTTTATTTTCAATATTTTCTAATGTTTGCTATGCATTCTATCATTTGAAGCTAATTTCCTCCCCATATTTGTAACGGCTTCAACTAGGCTTATACAATTAAACTGCTCTGAATGAACAGATTAAGGTGGTATGGAAATGTCTCATGTGAAAAAGTTTTAGTTTCTAATTTAAACTCTATTTTACCTCAATTGTTAGATGCATTTTAGAGTACACAGAATCTGCAAATATTTTAAAACTGTCACCAAAAGTTGTCATGAAAAGATCCCGAATGCCTCGATTTATTTTTATTTATTTAGATTTATCTTTGTTTTATTTATTTTTAATACACTCTCATCCTTTTTACATGCTGTCACCTGATAGCTTTGATATGAGGACTCCTTACATAACAATCTGTCTTTTTTTTTTTCTTATTTGACCACAAATACCTGTTTATGCTGTGAAACTGTTTATGCTTTCTACATATAGCAACCACTGTGATGCTATATTTGCAAAGCTGTCCAAAGTTGACCTCTGACCTTAGCAATCAGACACAAAAGTCTCAATCGCGCCAAAGTTTCAGAAGTAAACAATGTCTTGCTGTGTCATCAGGCAGTTACAGTCTGCTTTATTACACTCGCAGACAGGAAATCAATCACAGCTCTTTGTCCTGCTGTCAACAAACCTGAATATAGCGCATGCAAGTAATGCGTGGACAACAGAGCATGTGATGACAAATGATGTGAGGAAGACAGATGAAAGCATTTACAACTGAAAAAAGTAATTATCAGATGTTCGGTGGTCATTATGACTCCTATTTTGTCATGATGAGGTCCTATACTTGGACCTACAACTTGATGTTCATCCTCCTTAAGCCCTCCAACGTCTTCTAGACTGCAGTTCTGCCTCTTTACATTTGGCTAGAGGAGAACTGACAACCCCAACTGGATTTTACCAAGTTTGTTTTTTCCACTCTTGTCAAAATTGGTGGAGTTTTTTTAATCCTTGCCACTGTTTCTTCTGGTTTGGTGTCGGTGGAGCTGCTCTTCTGTGGATCATCCTTCAACAGTGACATCCATATCATCAGAACTGAATCAGTTTTAATTGAACTAGAACTACACCAGAATTCTACCACTAGTCTACCCCCTGTCTGATTTGCAGGAACGTACCACAATCTACAGGCTGAATGACTTTAGATTATTTGAAGTCGACTTATATGTTATTAAAGTCAAGTCGATGTCTACTGGTCACCGGCAATGTCGTCAATAAAACACAAGATGAAAATGTATGAATGAATTGCAAATCAATGAAGATGAATTGCAACATGCCACAATTTGTAATTTATTTGCAGGAAAAATCCATACACATGCTGTTTGACAGCTCATAACACATTGCAAAAACAGTGCAATATTACCAATGACTAATTTTAGTGCAACACAAATGCTTTGTTGACACTGTTCATTTCGTTAACAATGCAACATTAGCACAGGCTAATTTCAGTGCAAAATAAATGCAGTCCACACTGATCACTGCACGTTCTAAGAATGTAACAATAACCAATATTTTAGTGCGAAAGTAATGCATATGTCGTCAGCATATAGAACAGTGATTCATGGCAATTCATGGCTAACGCACGAAAGATGGAGTGATATTTACGATGATGCTATTTACACTTGCTATGAAGTTTTCCACACCTTTGTGGTGTGCTTCACGATTTTTGCCCATTTCATGGTTCATTTACAAAATCTGTCAGTGTCTACCCTTCGCAGAAGACAACAGTCAATCACATTACTTTTCCAGTCTTGTGTAAATACGATTGGCTAGCTCTACTCTAGGGTATTTGCACGGAGCGATCTAACTGGCTGACACCTGTTTGACGAATTAAAGTTCACATGAATCAAATCAAGTTCTTATGATGCTGACATAAGAATAGTAACATTTTAATTTAATTCAATAACCAGATTCAGTGAACCTACCTTTATGTAAGGCCGCCATGTAATTCAAGTAAAAAAATTAATAAAAGCGACGTCAATCTAAAAGCGTCATGACAGAGCATTAAATGCGACATAAAAAAAACAAAATAAAATAAAAAAAAATCGAATAAAATAAAGTTGTCTAGTCTGTGCAAACCCTATTGTTATGGCTTTTTATTCTCTTTTCCTCATCTATATTAAGCCGCGACATTCTACATTGTAAAAGCTCTATAGAAATAAAGATGAGTTGACTTGACTCCTATGGCAATGGCTTCAGTACAAAAGCTCTCACAGGGTTGGTGCTCTTTCAAAAGGTCATGCTATTTAAAATTTTGATGCTAAAGTGTACAGAAATTTTAGATACTAATGTACAGTCAAGCCTGAAATTATTCATTAACACGCCCAGGGGTATGGTACCTTTATGGTATATAATATAAACCTTTTGGAATTAAAGGTGTCACTTATAATAGTACGCAAAAGTGGCAGCTTCTACATCATTTTTGCTGAGAGTGTAACCACAGTCAGGATAAAAATGTATCTTGTAACTGACGCACATACTGTACCTTGTGGGAGGTTGTATCAAGTGTGAACTGACATGATGTTAAATGAGAAAAAAAAAATGTACAAAGGGTAACAAGTTTTGGTCTTGTAGTGTCTGGTGTAAAGAAATGAATGTCTCATCCCACTTATCAAGTGTATAAACAAGAAAAACTTAATGTGTCACAAGAATAAAGCTCTCAGATGTCTCTTTCGACTTCTGCTTTGCTAATAATACATTACTGAATCAGTTTTTAGAAAGTAAAACACATTACAATCAATGTCACTTTTAAGTAAAGTCAGGCCAGTAGCTATATTTGTGATGCTTCCTGGCAGCTATTTCCAGCCTGCAAAACAAATCCATGACTATTCGCTAAAATGTCATATCAAAAACTGCAAGAATTAAAATAACTTTTAAAAATATTAACTGAAATTCTGTCATGAACTAATCCACAAATGATACTTATGACAAGTTACATTTTGAAAAAAAATTACTTTCTGGCTGAAATCTGTCCCAGGTGCACATTTTAGGGCATCAAAGCCCTCTTTCCACGTATTATTATTAACATGGATTCTCATTGAACTTATCAGAAGTGGTGAAGTGAGATGCATTACTCTTTCCACCTGCTATTAACATGTTCAAATGGTTCTCTTGTGAGCACTTGTGTTCAGACTTTGTCGAGACCCTTCCCTCTTATTAAATTACACACTACATCATTTTTGCGGGAGCACTCAATGTGACGCGCCCATCTTACATGGATTACAATCAAGCATAAAGATGGATGACAACTACAAATTTAATAGCAATTCATGTGTTTTTGGTTAGACTTCTGTTCAGAGTAGATACAGGTTTTAAACAAATTCAATTGCAAAAGGATGATAAAGTACAATAGGAAACACTTTACAGTATCATTCATAATCGTTAGAATCAACAGTGAGAAATAGCCACATTATAGTTATATGTGAAACTTATTAAAATTATATTATTTATTAACTCCGTTTAATAAAATGAGTATAACTTTTGATTTGAATGTCTTTTTTTTGTAGTTGTCGTTACATTGACTTTAGTTAATTAAGTGATGTTGTCAAATGAACTTTACTGTACGGAGTTAACGAACAAAAGGCCCATAAATATCTCTCACTCAGTAACCTTCGGCGGTTCCTGATTTATCAGGGGTCGCCACAGCAGAACGAACCGCAAATTGACCTATAAATAGTCACCGAATTTTCAATGTCACAGGCCAGATTAACGTGAAAATGTTTGAAAATAAATTGCCTATTAAGTCTCAAGTGCTGGGATGAACAACCATTGTCAATACAACAATCTGAATATTCTTAAAAGGCACTCTAAAAGATTAAATAATAAATAATTGTTGTTCTCCCCATGTTCGCGTGGGTTTCCTCCGGGTGCTCCGGTTTCCCCCACAGTCCAAAGACATGCGGTATAGGTGAATTGAATAAACTAAACTGGCCGTAGTGTATGTGTGTGAATGTGTGTATGGATGTTTCCCAGTACTGGGTTGCAGCTGAAAGGGCATCCGCTATGTAAAACATTTTAAAACATTTGCTGGATAAGTTGGCGGTTCATTACGGTGACCCCTGATGAATAAAAGGGACTAAGCCGAAGGAAAATGAATAAATAATTGTTCACAGTATTTTGAAGTGCCCTCAATATCAATATTGTTCATGTTCATTATCACAATATATTGAATATCGGTATATGTCTAGCTTTGGTACAATACAATGAGGTATGAATGTATTGGTGCACCTCTCCCAACATAACAATAACAAGTTCGGTCAATAGATGGAGAATAGGTGGCCTTTCATGAGCATTTACACCATGAAAGCAATCCGGTTGAATACATTTTAGACTCTCTTTGGAAATAGTCAGAAAGTCACAAACTCAACAGCTTTTAGACAATGTTTACACCTAGCTACACCAGGTGTAAATGATGGTTTCCATTGCGATTAAACTGTAAGAAGCACCTTGTAAGCCTAATCTTGACATTAACTGTAAACCTAGACCTCTGATTGGATGATTGGAATGTTGCTCCAGGATCAACAAATATGTGTAATCAGGAACATGTTTGGTAACACTTTCTATAAAACTGATACTTAAATCATAAATCTATTTATAATTATTTATAATCAATCATAGCAATTCTATAAATGTAGCTATAAAAACAGCTTTAAAGACCTTATACTGTATTATAATGACAGTTATAGCTACATTTATAACAGTGTTATTAATACTTAGTAGTGATGCATTTCATTTTTCAATGCACATGTTCATAACACATTATACATGGTTTGTAAGTATTAATTAGTCAGCCATGATTGTATATTTAGAAAGATGCAGTTCATTAAGTATTAATAATCAATCATAACAAGTCTATAACTAGTCTGTCATGTTTGTTTTCTTCATTCAGTACATTTAAAAACATAATAAATGGTTAGGTTTAGATATAGGAGTTGGAAGATTAGTTAAATTTGCAATAAAACCATTTATAAATGGATAATCAGCATAATGATTAAACCGTATTTATATGGAAAATGTACATCCTGTTTTTACTTTACTTAAAGCCATCAATGATGACTTTATAAAGGTTACTAAGTGTATTATGACTCACAATAAGTATTTATAAGGCATGGGACTCTTATCAAAAAAATAAAACCATTCATTTATTTGACAGAACAAAGTCTGTTAACTTACTAAGGAGTCTTTAACTATAACATAATGTTTTAACATTGCAGACTGCATCTTTATGAATACAATCATGACTGACTAATTAATACTCATAAATCATGTATAATCGTTTATGAACATGTGCATTGAAAAACAAAGTGCATCAATAGTAAGTATTAATAACACTGTTATAAATGTAGCTATAATGGTCATTTTAATAGATTATAAGGTTTTATAGATACATTTATATTATTGCTATGATTGATTATAAATAATTATAAACAAAGTTATAATTCATTATAAGTATGAGCTTCATGGAAAGTGTTATCGCATGTTGCACAAGCTAAATCTGGTTATATGTCCAGCATTCATTAAAAAGGAGGTATAAAGTACCTGGATGACCTTATAATTCCAGTTAGATTGTAAAGTGTGCATTCAACTGACACTTTACTATCTTATGAGGCCACTGGAGAGGATTATGAATGGAAGAAACACAACGTATGCTGTAGTTTACATAACAGTGTCAACATGGTGGATCTATTTATGTACGTCCAAATTAGATTCCTATTACAAACATTCATACCACATAGAAGTTTATTTCATTTTTTTAACAATTGCAAATTAAGTGAATGACTGAATGACTTCTGCAACTGGCTCTTTAATTTAAAATGCCGAACTTATCCTGGTATATTTGTATGAAGTCTCTTTGCTAAGACATCTTCCAAAAATTTCAGACGAGAGATTTCGGTCAAAAACAAGCCAGCAAACAAACCACCTTCAGCATAAATCCCCTCATTTTTCTCCTCTCACAGCCTGAACAAACTGTGAAAGAGTGAAGTTACTTGACGTTTTCGCAAAGAAACTGTAAGCAAGCACGATGGGTCATTCGGTTTCTCACACAAAGCATATTTGTCCATCAATTCCTATCTAACGCAGCACCTCTGAAACTGATAATACAACAGATTCTGACTCGCAGTACTGCATGAATGAATTGATATACACTAAATTGGCTGGCTAAATTAGATTCAGTGTTCTTCATACGGAGATAATGTCCTCCCAGGATGGTGTTTATGAAACTGATGACCATAAATTTGAACCTCAATGGGAATGAAACAGTGTATTATATGAAAGCTGCAGCCCGAGCACAGCTTGGGGGAGGAAAAAAACCCTACAAAATGGTGAGAAAAAGATATAACGGAGCAAAAAAAAAAAGTAGGTCAGATACACATCTCAACCAACCAACAGCAGAGCAAAAAGACATCAAATAACAACGGGTTGTAGGAGAGCAGGAGCTGGAGCTCAGAGATGTGAATGATTTATGAATTGATGCTGATCAGCGGCTTTGAGCTTCACGTTCTCCCGGCCTAATAAGAGCACAGAGAATCAAGCCTGTTATTTAGAGAAATCCCAAGAGTTTTTAAGGGTTCACGGTCATGTGACGCTTGTCCATAAGCACATGGTGGAGAATGAAACCTGATGAGTGGCTTTTCCTGATTTGTGATTTGTAACAGTTTGGGATGCAAACCTGTGAAGCCTATAGACAGCAACTGGTGAAGCAGAAATGAGTATTTCCAAAGGACCAATTAAAACAAACTAGCGAAGGCAAACGTGATTAAAATTAAAACTTCAAAGAAACAGTGATCAACCATTAGCTTTAAATGTATCAATGTTTTAGCCCCAAAAAAACTAAAATGAATCCATAGGTCAACAGAGAACAATTACGACCTGGCCAAGAGGCAGTGTAAAAGCAGATATGAAGCAGTAAGGACAAAATACAATAACAATGAACACAAATGCAAACAATAACATATAAAATAAGAGGAAAATAAATAAATAAATAAATAAATAAATAAATAAAAACAGTGATCTTGTACTATTAATTAAATTGAATTTTAAAAGGATAACAATGAAATAACATAACTAAGTTTCAAGTTCTGAAAACTGAAAAGAATATCAAACAATTTTTATTTTATTTTTTTTACAAAAAATGGAGTTTAATAAAACTACTAGCGTGCAGAATTTGACATGTTATAAATGTTTAGAGTTTCATACATGAACAGAAAGCAGTGAATATACTGTATCCTCCTTAGTGTTCAACAGAAGAAATGAAAATGGAGTAAATAATGAAAGAAGGTTCATTTTTATCTGGTCCATCCTTTTACATAAGATGGGGAAAAAAAACTCTAGTAATGTTTTCTTTCAAAACATCAACCTCTGAGTGAGTAAACAATCTGAACATTTTCAGTTCTGATGGAACCATACCACTAAGAGTTAGCTACACAGTTGACTAAAAAGTATCTATGTAAATTATAATGAACATATAGATGGTTATTATTGCAGAGCTCGATTTACATGAATATTAACACGGGAACTATCAGAATAATAGAAGTTCTCATTTAAGACGCCATATTGTAATGTCATATTTATATTCAAAGTGTCACACCCTTGGCTCGTTCCTGCAGTCCCAGTCACCACTCTCAGTCACCATCCACCACACACCACACACGTGAACCCTCACCTGATTACTAATCACCCACACCTGCACCTGCAATCACCAGCACACTGTATATGCTCACCTCTCTCATTCACTCACCGGCTGGAATCGAAGACGGATGGTTCTCTTCGTCTTTTCTCCTGTGTTCTCCTGTGGATGATTCTCCTGTGCTATTCCGTGGATGTTCCCTTCCTCCTGTGGATGCAAACTCACCTATTTAAGGGAAGTGACTATTCTTATGTTGGCGTTTACCCAAGTACTGAGCTAACCAACAGAACTGTTTGTTGTGTGAAGAGTGTGCTATCTTCACTACACCATTATCCTGCTTCACCTTGTTGTTGTTGTTGTTGCATTGCTCGAATAAATACCCATAAACTGTATCCCTCTTCGTCTTCCTTGTGTGACCGTGACAGGATTCCAGCCCCTCAAAACAACCACGGCCAATGGCGAGAACTAATCCCTCTCAAAGGTCTTCCCACAGCTCTTGAAACGGCCGAAGCACTCTTCAATCATGTCTTCCGTAATTATGGGCTCCCAGAAGACATAGTGTCCGACCGAGAACCTCAGTTCATCTCCAGGGTCTGGCGGGCGTTCTTCCAACTTCTGGGAACAACCATCAGCCTATCGTCTGGTAACCACCCTCAGACTAATGGACAGACCGAACGTAAAATCCAAGAGATCTCCCGCTATCTCCGGACGTACTGTGCACGTCATCAAAACACCTGGAGCCAGTATCTACCGTGGGCTGAGTATGCTCAGAGTTCCCTTCGCCAGACTTCCACTGGACTCACCCCTTTCCAATGTGTCCTAGGTTATCAGCCATCCCTGTTCCTATGGACCGACGAAACCTCTGAAGTACCCGCGGTGGATCACTGGTTCCAGGAGAGCGAGAGGGTGTGGGACTCAGCACATGTCCATCTACAGCAGGCAGTACGGAGGTATACCGATGCCGCCAATCGCCACAGGTTACCTAACCCTACTTACCATCCAGGAGACAAAATATGGCTCTCCACCAGGGACATTCGCCTCCGTCTGCCCTGCCGCAAGCTGAGTCCCCGCTACATAGGACCATTCACTATTCACTCCCAAATTAACCCTGTCACCTACCGTCTCAACTTACCTCCACATTACCGGATCTCCCCCACGTTTCATGTGTCTCTCCTAAAACCTCACTCTGACCCAGTTCTCCCTCCTTCCACAGAACCGGAAACGCCTCTCCCTCCAGGACAAACCGAAGTACTCGCTGACAACATCTACCAAGTCCAGGAAGTTCTCGACTCCCGGAGGCGGAACGGCCAGCTCCAGTACCTCATAGACTGGGAAGGTTTTGGTCCTGAGGAGAGATCATGGACACCCCGTAACGACATCCTGGATCCAACTCTCCTCGAGGAGTTCCACCACCAACACCCAGCTCCCCGAGGTCGAGGCCGTCCCCGCCGCTGGTCTAGGGTGCCAGGAGTCACCCGTGGAGGGGGGGGTACTGTCACACCCTTGGCTCGTTCCTGCAGTCCCAGTCACCACTCTGTCACCATCCACCACACACCACACACGTGAACCCTCACCTGATTACTAATCACCCACACCTGCACCTGCAATCACCAGCACACTGTATATGCTCACCTCTCTCATTTACTCACCGGCTGGAATCGAAGACGGATGGTTCTCTTCGTCTTTTCTCCTGTGTTCTTCAGTGGATGATTCTCCTGTGCTATTCCGTGGATGTTCCCTTCCTCCTGTGGATGCAAACTCACCTATTTAAGGGAAGTGACTATTCTTATGTTGGCGTTTACCCAAGTACTGAGCTAACCAACAGAACTGTTTGTTGTGTGAAGATTGTGCTATCTTCACTACACCATTATCCTGCTTCACCTTGTTGTTGTTGCATTGCTCGAATAAATACCCATAAACTGTATCCCTCTTCGTCTTCCTTGTGTGACCGTGACACAAAGCTTCTATTGAAATATTATAGTTAAGCTTTGAATGTATGCTGTCATACTTTATGAAGCCATTACCCTAAAAATACAATCTTTTTTGTAATACTGCCAGTTTCTGTCACTTTGTACCTCACTTTGTCTGGCAAACAGGACAGCAATGTTTTCACCGCATAGAATATGAATATGTTTTGAAAGGTATGTCTGAAGTAAAGTTGTTTTTGTTATCAGAATTACGTTTTTGTTAGCAGGAAGTTATGAGGCACGAATATTCAAAGGCAAGTGAATAAGTAGCGGATAGTGAAATGCTGACATCTGGTCAATTTGACCACTGTGGTAATCCAAAGTAGAAATTCTCAATAGTCTTTTGCATTTTGTAATTTCAATAAAATAACAGTGTTAGAAAGAAATATACATGCATTTAGGAAAAGACAGGGTATCATAGTTGGGTTTTATTTTGAACACAGTTGAACAAATGGTCAAAATGACCGACTCTGTTCTAGTTCTAGTGTTAAAGGTGATACGTATACATAATTTAGACAAGTTATACAGATTTGAGATTAAACTATATCAAAGTCTTGCCTGTTTGTTATCTAATTATAATCCACTCCAGTGTACAAAATCAATCTGGCATAAAGATGAACACACTCTGAAAAAAAGTGATTAATTGTGTTGACTTAAAGTGAATAAACCAGTTGCCCTTAAATGATTAACTATCAATACTAGTTATAAAAATGAAGTCAACTTACAAGTTACAACAGATTTCACTTGTCACAAACTGGTTTGACTTTCTTTTTTCTGATTAAAAAAAACATTATATATATATATTTTGAAGAAAGCTGTAACCACTTCCATAGTATTTGTTTTTCCTACTATGGAAGTTAATGGATACAGGTTCCTAACATTTTCTTCAAAATAACTTGTGTTCAACAAAAGAAAGAAACTCAAAGGTTTGGAAATAATTGAGGGTAAGAAATTAGTGAGCAGATTCCAAGGTTTACCACGATTTGGAAAAGTCAAAGTTTTAAACCTGTTAAAATTTTCTGTTACACCGTCCCTATGGTATATGTAAGTTGTTGTTTTTCACCTGTTTTTGTATGACTATTTTATTTAGTTGTTTTAGGGCAATAGTATCTCAACATCAAAAGCTACTCAGCCCAAGATTCAGCAAACATCTGAATAACAAATCTCTTATAAACCAACATCCAAGCATGCTATAGACCTGAACAGTGCAGTGGCTTACTTTATATCCAAAGAAAAGAAAGATCTCCAAAGACGCCTTTTCACATTTTAAAGAAATCTGTGTTTTTGAAACAAATTCAATTCATCTTTATTTCTATAGCACTTTTACAATGTAGATTGTGTCAAAGCAGCTTAACATAGAAGTTCTAGTAAATTGAAACTGTGTCAGTCCAGTTTTCAGAGTTGAAGTTCAGTTTAGTTCATTTCAGTGTGGTTTAATTGTCAATGCTGAAAGTCCAAACACTGAAGAGCAAATCCAATGACTAATGAAGATAGCAGAAGTAAATGTTTTAGCCTGACATGTTTACTGTTCCAATTTCTTTTTTATTTTTCTTAAATCAAACATATTGTGCTCAGTGGGGAAATAAAATTGTTTTTATTTTACCCAGACATTTAAAAAAATATCATATTTTAGAGCAAAAATCACAATACTGTGAAACCGTGGTATTTCTATCCAAGGTTATCATACCATTAGCATCTTATACCATGCCTAGTTTTCTTATTTTTTAAGTAACTAATTGTGTTTTACAGTGCAGCAGCATATTACAATATTATTACTCTGACTTTTCCAACATTTATCCAACTGACCCTCTGATTTTCTTCTTGTTATTGGGATTAACACAAGTCGGAATGTCATGATGACCTACCAATCAGAATCAAGTATTCCAGAGAGTCATTCAACAACTAAAGATATTTGTAGAGCAAATAAAATAACAATCTAACTCCAGTGTGAAACCACCGATGCACTAGGTATAAATCTATAAACCTATTATACCTATTAAACCTATTATAACCTAAATAAATAAATATATAAATATATAATTACAATACGAATGCCCCAAGTTGCATGAGCAGCTGTTCTACAGTCAGGAATCAATGATTATTTATGACTGTAGACTACATATTTTATAGACAAGTACTGAAGCGGGTTAATGGCCAAACGAAACTCCCAGTTCACTCATTTATTACAAACATGAATTCTGCAGCAAGCTGTTCTGCCGCATCAGTAGTCTGCGAAAGGCACCGCGTCGCCTATCAAAAACCCATTTCTGTCATTAAATGCTGACATATGACTGGGGGAACATTGGCTTGCTGTCAGTGTTTTAATGAGAAGATGAAGCCTTTCAGGCACTACAATTGGACAAGCTCTAGGTTTGCAATGAACGCAAAACTTTCTGGCTCTGTCAGTTCAGGTAGGTTTCAATTCTGCAAGGATGTGCCCTGTTTACATCTGCTATCACGATGCATTTTAGTAAATCTGAACATGGGTGAATGCGAGAGACACAATACTGTTTACATCTGGCGTTTAAATATGTATGTCTTTTGTTCATTTTTTTGCACTTTCCTGTTTTTGAGAACACTTTCTGTTATGTTTTAGAATGAGGAGGGTAGGTGGATTTTTGGGACCACACAAGCATCTACAGAAGCAATCTGGGCAAATGTGTTTTCAACTCGCTCTAAGGGGTCAAAAGTGATTCGGACCAGGTGTAATCGGGACCAAAGCACCTAAATGTCAAACATTTGAGATTTGTGATTAATTGTTTTATGTTCAATCCACTTAAATTTGTAAAAAAAAATATTAAGTTAACTTAATTTGTGTTGGGTCAACATGAAGGAACATTTTTTTACAATGTAGCTTGATTGGAATACAAAAAAAAAGATATACATTAAAAAATATATAGAAACTGCTGCAATACTTCTATCTTGCAAAATAAGCAGTAAAATTGTATGTACTGTCATCATATTACACTTAAGACAAAATAAATTAGCTATTAAAACTATTATGTTTAAAGATGTGTTGTAAACATCTTCAATACGTTAAACAACAATTGAAAAAGCATTCAAATGTCACAGGAGGGTCAATAATTTTGTCTTCAACAACTATGTGTTGTTTACATGCTGCTGTAGTGTGTATCAAAATTGTCACAACGACAGCAGGATCACAGTGCAACAAATCACCGGCAGCTACAGTGCAGCTGTGTTGACCAGGGCAGTGTCACAGCTCCCACAATGTGTCACATATCAGACTTCTGCCTATGGGCTTGTGTAGCCAATGACCCAGCCAAGTCCCCCTGCAACTGTAACTACACATCATAGCCAACAGCACATTAAATAAACCCAAGATCATCAGGTTTGGACTGTGAAAAGATTGGAAGAAAATTGGTCTGATAAATCAAGATTTCTGGTGTACCACGCCAACGTTTATGTGCAGATACAGTAATTACCAGAAGAGGCCATGGCACCTGATCCACTGTTGGGCAACGCAAGCAGGTGACACTATATTTGTAGGTGCATGTTTTCTTGAGACACTTTAGGCATCCTTATCCCAATGGCACAATCTCTGACAACTGTCAGGTGTCTGAAAATTGCTGTGGACCATGTGCACCTATTCACGGCAACGGGATAATGTGCCAAACCACACTGCCAGAATCATCTAAGAAAGGTTTGAGAAACATGCTGGTGAATTTCTGTTCATGCCCTGGCCTCCAAAATAACCTGACATGAACCCAATTAAACATTTGCAGTTCAAATTGGAAAAGCAGATTCACATTGCATCACTACCACACTGCAACAAAAAAGAATTAGATGATCAGCTGGTGAGATTACTAGATAACAAAAGACACATCGCCACCTCACTAAACCAATGCCTCACTGCATGGCAACCATTCTGTGGGCTACTGGACGTCCTACAGGTTATTAAGAATGTGGTCATAACGCAATGGCACATTGGTGTGCATGTGTGTATATAGAACTCTTTAAAGACTTAGAATTACATTTCAAGCATAAAAAAAAGTTTACTCAACTTAAAATTTTAAGGCCACTTGCTGCAGTGCTCTTTTAGTTGACTCAACTTAAATTGAGTCAAGTGCAGTTATTGGATTAAAAGTTGAGTCAACTCAAAAAGGCTGTGCAGCAAGTTTGCTTACAATTTTGAGTCAACTTTTTTACAGTAATGTATAACTCACAGCAAACTGAATACAGTATTTTTCAGAATCAGAATCAGTTTTATTGCCAAGTGTGCTTACACACACAAGGAATTTGTTTTGGCTACAGAAGCTTCCAGTGTACATAAAGTGACAAGTGACAACACAAAATAAATATGAGAAAAATACGACAAACATTGAACAGAGATGTAGTTAGTCAAAAAGCTCTGAATGTTGAATTGTTTGTACAGATTTGTTATAAATATGCAAGTTTTAAGGTGCTGTGTACAAATGCGTATGGAGAAAGTATTGCACTGTATATTGTTATAAGGTGCTGTGTTCAAGTGAGTATGAGAAAGTATTGCACATGTTTATTGCACAGTAGGGGAATAATTAACTGTTCATAAGGTGGATGGCCTGAGGAAAGAAACTTTTCCTGTGTCTGGCTGTTTTTGTGCTCTGTAGCGCCGACCAGACGGTAACAGTTCAAACAGGAAGTGTGCTGGGTGTGAAGGGTCCAGAGTGATTTTGCAAGCCCTTTTACTCACTCTGGAAGAGTACAGTTCTTGAAGTGTAGGAAGGGTAGTGCCAGTGATTCGTTCAGGAGGCCGGACTATTCGCTGTACTCTATGGAGGTCGGTTTTGGCAGCTGAGCCGAACCAGACGGTGATTGAAGTGCAGAGGATGGGTTGGATGACAGCTGAGTAGAACTGTAAACATGTAAACATTTTTTGTAAAATGCTTATATGTGATAGGGAACATCTGATTCTGTTGTTATTATATGTATATTATATGTAGATGTTATTTAACTTATGGTTAAACGTTTAAACCACTAACAGAATTGACAATAACAGAGTTGACATTTTCCAACATGTGCTTTAGCTCAAGATGCTAATCTCAAAGCAGATACCACACGGCATGTCTAAAACAGACTTTTAAACATTTTCATCATATTGTGGTTTTCAAAAAGTGAATGAGAAATTTACTGAAATAACAGAGTTGATATAATTAATCTACTATTGGTGTATCCTAATCATTGTATACAAATTAATGAGAAATGAATAAAATGACATGCCTCGATGCCTCCCAGAGTTTCCTGCCAGAAGAAGTGACTTCACTTGGAGCAAGTCACCTGATTTTTCTCAATGCTTTAAAAATTGTTGTCTTTTTATAACCAGAATATAACAAAGTAGACCAGAACAGTTAAAAATTTTTTTTTTTTTTTCTATTACTGAAATTACAAAAAAATAAAGAAAATGTTTTAAATGTTCATTTACCTTAGTAAACACACAAACACACACACAACATAGGAAAATTAGACTGAGTTATTTCATGATCATTTAAGCTTGATGTATGATTCAGAAGGCAGAGATCGACAATAATAGGTATCATGGAGATCTTTAGGTTAATATTTTGTTTAAAAAATATATATGTCCCCAAGTACTGTACACATACAGATGTTATTTTTAGTGAAATATCTTTTTTTTTTATTCAAAACAATTTCATTAACATTTTTGAAAAATAATAGAAGGTTTATCTAGGACAGTGTTTCCCAACCCTGTTTTTGAAGGCACATCAACAGTACACATTTTCAACCTCTTCCTAATTAAGCACACCTGAATCAACTCATCAGAACATAAGAAGAGACTCCAAAACCTGAAGTTAAGGGGTCAGATAAGGAAGACATCCAAAATATGTACTGTTGGTGTGCCTCCAGGAACAGGGTTGAGAAACACAGAATGAACTCAAACTGTACATACACAAAATATAAATGTATTTTAATTGCAAGCAAAATCAAATCAACTCATTAATCACACAATTCCAAGTAGTCCTTTGTAGTCCAAGCAGTGTTGTGATCTGTTGCCTCCCAAGTCAATGCATTGATCTCCGGCCCCGCTGTTATGTGACAGGATTGATTTCTCTGCTGTTTTAGTCATGGCTGCGCATGGGACGGCTCCAAGAAAAGGTGAACGTAGATCTCCGTGATTGTTTCGAATCTATGAGGATATTCCGTCAAATTATGACAGACTTTCTCCAAGCGTGCTAATGCATTTTTTATCACCAGACAGTTCACTGACCAATGAGATTAAATGTCAGCTGTGTCCACTACAGGCTGAGAGGACTTCATTTCACATCGTGAAGATTAGAAACTCAGTTATGGTTCAACTGATGAAAACTGCGAGGCTGAGAGGGCAATTATGGACAAATACACTGTTTATCCATTTCTTTTCTTGCCCCACAGAATTTAGAAGAGAATAATAGCAGAGCCGTCACATTGAAACTCATTTTCTAGGAATAAGACTGTGCTAATGGAATAGGAAATTGTGTTTTTTTTGCATATAGGGTCCCCTTGCTGAAACTGCGACCTGGCAAGTGATTGAAAATGAATGTTTTTTTTGTGTTTTTTTTTCTTTTTTTGCATGTGTGTACATTTTTGAAGAACTGTTATGCAGCTCTTTCTTTAGACAGACAACAACTAATGTATATATATATACACTCACAGTGGTGTAAAGTAACTAGTAGCAAATACTCAAACTACTGTAATTGAGTAGTTTTTCTCAGGAATTATAATTTACTAAGTAGTTTAAAAAATGTGTACTTTTACTCTCACTTGAGTACATTTTTAGTGCTGTATCAGTACTTTTACTCCACTACTTTCCTTCAACCTGCAGTCACTACTTTAGTTTTTCTTGTCTATGGGGATTAGAAACAACAGTCTTGTGATTCCTGTCCAATCAAATCGCACATAGAAGGTAAATCGCATCATAATGAACTATCTCAAGACATGTGCGCTTTATAACTGCAGCAAACTGTTTGGAAGCATTAAAAATGTCCAAGAAGATGTCCAAAATCTTTACACGCAATGACCCAGAGACTGTTTAGATGCATGTCACTGATGAGAAGATGACGGATGTTTACTGTATGATGACCAAAATGGCCTTAAACGACCAGCAGGCACAAGACGTCAACATGACGTCAGATTGACGTTGTACCCTAACGTCATGGAAGTTGCATTTTATTTGGAAATGAAAATCGGGTTGAGAACTCAAAGTCAGACCAACGTCAATATCCAACGTCCAACCTAAAGCCAACCAAATATCAACGTCTAATGATGTTACAGCTTGACGTTGTGTGGACGTTACCACTATGACGTCTATCAGACGTTGGATTTTGGTTGCCATACCTGATGAATAAATGTCAGTATTTGACGTCAATATGACGTTGGTTTAAGATGTTGGCTCGACGTTGGATTTTGGTCACTTTCTAACAACCTAAAATCAACCAAATATCAATGTCATTTGACGTCATTATTGGACATCAAAATAACGTTGCCCTTAGACGCTGGCTAGATGTTGAATTTTGGTCAGTGATGTGAAATTATACAGTGTAATAGTGTTGCATGAGGGAAGAAATGAATCTGAAATGGTTATTAAGCAGCAATGAACTGATGCTATGTGGATAGAATGGGAATTTTATCAACTTTAAATTAAAGAGGGTATAGCTTGGTCATTGTGACACATGTGGTGGTATAAAGTCAATTGTATTGTCAAATGTATTTCACCAAGTCCATGGTAGTTTTAGCTATAATGTAACAAATGAACAACACAAAAAAATATTAAAGTCTTGTTTCTTTAGGCTGTCCCACAGCATTCTACCTTGATGGGGGAACATTAGCCAGTGGGGGAGTGTCTTTCCTCTCTCCAGGTGTGAATTGCAGAAATATTCATGGCTATTGTCACACCACGCATACAGCAATGCTGACCACAAAACTGACTTTACAAAACTTTAATCATTGTAATGTTTTCTTTGAACGTGAGATCAGAATAATTTTCACATAATTGTGAAGTAAATATTCTAGCATACAAGACTGGTTACTCAAAAGTCTTATTCAGGCCCTTTCAGTGATGGTTTTTGGACCTCATTTCAGCAATATTAAATTAAATGGGGTATAACTTGGTCATTGTGACACATGTGGTGGTATAAAGTCAATTGATTTTAATATATTGATAAAATCAATCAATTTGTTCAACTATATTTTGGGAAAAGGAAGACAAATATGGTCATGGAGGTAATTTCTGAGTTTATAAATGAGAATATATAACAATTTCTGAAGAACTTTTGAACTTACCTAAGCCACATACCTACTATGTAGATATCAATCCATCATACTGAATTTAATCAATGCACTCTATGGTGCCTTTAATCATAAAATACTGATGCTTTTTAACGCCATAGTCACTAAATGCACTGAAACACAAAAGTTGTGCACAAATTGCATTATCTGATGCCTTGGGAGTAAAAAGCAGGTTGGTGTTGAAACAAAATAACAGCATACAGCTTTGCAATGACATGAGGACGAGCAAAAGTGCCTTTCATTTCATTTTAGGGATGAACGCTTCCTTTAATGTTTGATTGCCGGAGTATCATCCAACGTGTCAATCATAGGGAGAGAGCAGGAGTAAAGGAGAAACAGATGAAAGCATGACTCCAGAAACAACAAATGACTATGATTCTGGCTTTTGTGTGTCATTCTTCTCACCAACCATCTGTTGTTTGATTTTAGTGAATGTTCACCTCTCTGTATGTGTGCTGGGCTGGACTGCTGTTCTCAGATCAGGCCAGACCACTACATAAAATGAACATGTTTAAAAGACAGATGCATCCCAAATCTCCTGATCCCCCCTTTATCCAGTCAGATATGGCTCTTCTGCTCTCTATCCATCTGTTTCACGCACACGCAAACATATTCGTCATGTCTTTGTTCTTCCTATTTCACCCACGTTGCCGTATGCTCTTCATCTTCCTTCATTATATATTCCATCTTCAGCTCATTTCCACAGCTCTGCGATCTACTCATTCTGACATAATCTGGCATTCTGCATTTCTCTCGACATCTTCTTTCTGTCCGTTCCTTGACCATCACTAAACTCTGAAGAGGCACCACTGAGAGATGGAATAGTTATCTTGAAATGAAATTGATTTAATATGACAAGAGAAAAAGAGAAAAGAAGTTTATCGTCCATCACCCATGAGAGTTAATAGTTTTATCTGTTATGCTTTATTTTAAAGCTATGCCTTTTAAGTCTTAAAGTACCTTATAATATTCCAGCGACAACAATAATTGTGAAATTGTTCATGAAAACTGCTGATGCTATTGAAACTATATTTTTAATGCAGCTTTCTCAAGGGAATAAAACCACCTTCAAAAGGCACTAAAAGGGTTAGTTCATCCAAAAATAAAAATTACGTTATTAATTATTTACCTTTGTGTTGCTACAAACCACAGAGACCTTCATTTATCTTCAGAACACAAATTAAGATATTTTAGATGAAATCTGAGAGCTCTCTGACCCTGCATAGACAGCCACAAGATGCTTAAAGTTCAGAAAATTTACCAAAAACAGTGTCAAAACATTACATGTGACTTTAGTGGTTCAACTGTAATCAAACAATCATAATCATGTTGTGCACCAAAAAAAAACCCTGTAAAAACAACATTGTTTGTTATTGTCTTCTCCTCGGGGCGGCACGGTGGCTCAGTGGTTAGCACTGTCGCCTCACAGCAAGAAGTTTGCATGCTGTGTGTGTGTGTGTGTAGCGTGTGTGTGTGTGTGCGCGTGTGTGTGTGTGAATGGGTGTTTCCCAGTACTGGGTTGCGGCATCCACTGGGTAAAACATATGCCGGAATTCATTCCGCTGTGGCGATCCCTGATAAATAGGGGACTAAGCCGAAGCAAAATTACTGAATTCTCCTCCACATCAGGTCAGGATGCACATTTACTGTGAGCATTTGCCATTAAAGCTCTTTAAGATCTCAAAACTCAGGGCTTCTGGTAGTAACTAGAATAGCAAAGTCGAGTAAAGGTGGTCGAGCCTTCTCATTTATGGCTCCTAAACTCTGGAATAGCCTTCCTGATAATGTCCGAGGCTCAGACACACTCTCTCAGTTCAAAACTAGATTAAAGACCTATCTTTTTAGTAAAGCATACACTCAATGCATCGCATAACGGTATGATGCATGAATGTGCTCCACGCAGGTGAGCTGGCTCGACATCACCTGTAGGACACACTCCTCAATACACCAGACATTGAGTTAGAAACTCTCATATGCTTTACATGTTTGTTTCTATGTTTGTTTATTTAACTGCTATTTTCATCTATAACACTCCATTTTTACATCTCATTTAAATACACTATGAACAGCAGCTACGCTAATTATTTTCTTTATTCTCTATTTCCACCTGGGGATACTCATTCCGAGGTCCCTAGAGACTATGCAGCACCATTGATGCGATCCAAGACCTGTGTAGAGATGATCCCAAGGTATCCATAATCCTGGACAGGTCGTATCCTGAGCTGATGCTGTGGTCGTCATGGAGAAATGGAGTGCATGAGACTGATTCCTGAATGACCACTGTGATAAATGAGTCCCCACATTGATCCTGCTGGCCAACCTGACTGCCTGCCGGTGCCCTACTCACACCTGCAGCTTCTCCATGATGGACGTCCAGCTTCTTCAGCCTCCAGCGCCTAGACTGCAGCTCTGAACAGGAAGTTTGGCCAGATGAAAAATGGTCGTGCCTAACAGAGCCTAGTTTCTCTCTAGGTTTTTTTTCCCCTTCACTTCGTCAATTGGTGAAGTTTTTTTTTCCTCGCCACTGTCGCCACTGGCTTGCTCGGATCGGGACTTGTGGAGCTGTGCTTCGGTGGATTTGCTCTGCGGTGTTTGAACTTTCAGCAGTGAAATTTAGACCACACTGAACTAAACTAAACTAAACTTCAACTCTGAAATCTGGACTTTACTAGAACTATGTTAAGCTGCTTTGACACAATCTACATTGTGAAAAGTGCTATATAAATAAACTTGACTTGACTTAAAGTATAAAACTCAGTTTAACCAATACAATTTCAAGGAGGTGCAAAGCTTGTGTGTTAGGTACAATAAGTAAAATCCATTTCAAATTGCAAGAAAAAATGAGGGGATAACTACACTCTAAAACATGCTGGGTTGGCGTAACCCAATATTGGGTTAGTCCATATTTGATCCAACATTGGGTTACATCGACCCAGCATGTTTTAAAGTGTAGTTAACCCATTTAATCCCAATTTTTTCTAAATATAGATTCAATTTTAATGATAATTTTTAACCAGCTAGTTAGGTTTGTCCGTATTTGAGCCAACATCGAGACTAAACATTTAGACATGCAAGTTTGAATGAATACCTTTTCTTTGTATGACTCAGATATTATTGCACACTTATTCCATCTGCCTTACACAAAACATAGTATATAGATTTCTTTCAAATGTCATAAAATCAAAGACAGGCTCTCAGGAGTGCATGCAAACATTGAATCCTTTTGATTTTCCTAGCAAAAAACGTCCTTCACATAAAAAAAGACTCTACATGCTTTAATGCAGTATCTAATACATCAGGGAATGTCTGATTTGTAAGTTCCATTGCAAACTGTTCACACATTGCAAATAAAAAAAAACTTCTTACATATACTGTAGCACATTTAAAATCTTACAACTTTTTTGAACAGTAGTATGCAAGTGTGTATTAGAGGTTTTACTGCAGTCTCTTTGCTAGAAGTGTAAACAAATGAAGTTGCCATAACTGTGTACATGTATGTGGGTGTGTGTTTGTGGGGGGCTTCTGCTTCATGGCCAGTCTGTATACAATCACTGATCCAGGATACTTCTGCCAATCTGCTCTGCGCACCTGCCCATACTTACATACCATTCCAAAGCCCAGAGAGCCTGCCAGCTGCTCCCAGAGCTCCAACACACACACACAGTCTCACACACGCACTTTACACACTACTCCCGTTGGCAAACAGAACTTTCCAAACATCTTCATGCAAATCACAACTAAATTAGCGTGCTCTATAAATAAAATTTAAGTCACTTACACTGAAAAAAAAAACAAAAAAACTATTTTAGTCTTTAAAGAGCCCCTATTATGGGTTTTTGAAAATGAGCTTCCATGCAGTGTGTAACACAGCTCTAAGTGAATGAAAACATCCAGCTGAGGTTTAAATCTGAAAGTGCACAGTGTTTAAAACTACTGATTCTTTAGCGAAATAGTTGACTCTGAGTCAAATGAATGAATCGAGTTGGGTTCGGATCTTTTTGAACGCATCTACGTCGATACGGTACATCACCAAATATGTATTTCCATATCCGGTAAAATGTGAACGCGCATTTGACTTCAGACACTAGCGGAGCGCTGAGGATCACGGGACTGATCATGTCGCGAAGATGACGATCACTGACTGATGGAGATTCAGCTGTGGGGAATAAAGGGTTAAAGTTCTTTTTTTACAACGACACCACAGTATAGACACCACAGTATAGCCAACCGCAGTCAGTTTTCAAAATAGTTGAACTTTTGCCACTGTGTGGACTATTACTGAATGTGTGTCGTTGTTATTACTTGGGGTTAGGGTTAAGAGTAGAGTAATATGTGGTGTTTAACTGCAATGCTTTATTGCATTCCTGCATTGGGCTCTCACATACTCTCTGGCTGCTACTTCGTAACTGTGGTGGGTATTTCTCTGTCTCGCACTGAACCTAGCCGACCAATCACAACAAGCGCAGATTAGCTTCCCGCTAAGAAGGGGTTTGTGAACAAATGAATCGCTGAATGAATCGTATGGGAGTCGTTGGGATAATTAGGTAAAAATAAATACATATTATAAGACAATGAAAGTGTTTATTGACCTTGAATGTATATCAGCCTGTTGTTGGAGACCCCAAAACCAAAATATGAACATTTATAATGCAAAATAGGGGCTCTTTAAATCAAAGTCACATTCAATTCACTGAATTAAACTAAACTGAACTTCAACTCTGAAAACTGGGCTGAAGCAGTTTCAATTTACTTAAACTTCTATGTTAACCTGCTTTGACACAATCTACATTGTAAAAGCACTATAGAAATAAAGATGACTTGAATTGAATGTATTACTTGCAGTGTCTTTGCAATTACTTAATACATTCAAAAGCAAATACGGAGTAAATATAATTTCCTAGCCTTATTCAAGTAAATCCAAGTCAATATCAATGTAGGAGCTAACTGGACTATATAAATGCCTCAAGATTATGCCAAGGTCTGTTTTATGAAAGGCTATTTAATCTTGGGTTAGTCCAGAAAGTCTGTTCCTAAAATATGTGTCTGGGACCAAATTGAACCAATTTGTAATGTGTAGAGTACGTCATTCTGGATAGAAGTGTCTCTTAATGTAACTAATTTTTCTACTGACACAAGCATGACCCTCCGCAGGTCTCTCTGCATGTCCAGACGGGCCCAGACGTCAGTCCTGACACTGTTCCCCAGCCAAGACAGTCCCCAATTATAGCCTGGTATGGGAAACAGAGTTAGCAAGACCACCTCTCGCCTGCCAGAAACAGGTGAACCGTGAGACCATCCTCTCAGACCTTCTGGATGAGCTGAAATCTGTATTTTTCTCTTCTCTGATACGCATTTTTCATCTTCTTTCTAAATTGATTCTCCCCTCATAAATGAATCATTTATTCACCCCCATGTGATAAATGAGATACTTTGAAGTATGTTTGGAGAAAAAAAACAAATTCGCAGCCTATCAATTGCCATTCTATGGACAACTGCATGCAAATGAATTTAATACATTGATACTAATGATGGGGGCGGCGCGGTGGCGCAGTGAGTATCGCTGCCACCTCACAGCAAGAAGGTCGCTGGTTCGAGCCTCGGCTGGGTCAGTTGGCATTTCTGTGTGGAATTTGCATGTTCTCCCCGTGTTCGCGTGGGTTTCCTCCGGGTGCTCCGGTTTCCCCCACAAGTCCAAAGACATGCTGTATAGGTGAATTGGGTAAGCTAAATTGTCCATAGTGTATGTGTGTGAATGAGAGTGTATGGGTGTTTCCTAGTGATGGGCTGCAGCTGGAAGGGCATCCACTGCGTAAAACATATGCTGGATAAGTTGGCAGTTCATTCCGCTGTGGCAACCCCAGATTAATAAAGGGACTAAGCTGAAAAGAAAATGAATGAATGAATGAATGAATGAATGAATGAATAAATGAATGAATGAATGAATAAATGAATGAATACTAATAATGGAGATCAGTTTGCTTATATCACAACAGCACATATACGTACATATAAGATTTTATGTAAATTAAATAACTGGTTATGGGTCCGACGTATTTTCCAATTTATCAAAGAGCACCTTTTTTTGGTTTATTTTGTAATGTTCTCTAAGCAGACCCCCTAGTTTTTTGCAATTTTGCGATTGCTGAATCCAACGCAAAATCAACAAAAAGTTGAAATTTTTTTGCGATCCTGCAAAATTCTTAAATTTAAACAAAATAATCGCAAAAAATTAAAATAATCTTATAAAACATCCAATTCTTAATCCATATAATCAAATTATATTTATTTCAGTTTCCAATTAATTGCTTTACATGACTTATACATGGTGCATACGCAGCCCACGTGATGTATTTGAGTGTCTCTCAAAAAATGACGTCTCACCTGCCCCCTCACAATCCTAGCATTGCATGAAAGTGGGGGGAAATTGTTTTGCATGTGAATGTACATGTGAAGTCAATGCAAAGATGCGATTGCATAATTTCATTACAGATTGTGTGCTTTTGTTTTGTCGTTCATTGTTAGACCTGCTGTATGCAGAACCATTTTCTCCAATTTTGTACATGTTTTTTTCATTTCTTTATGTCCTACATTGTTGAAAAGTAAATCATATTTAAAAGTAAATATTTATGGTAACACTTTACAATAACATTGTATTAGTTCATGTTAATTAATGCATTGACTAACATGAACAAAATAGTTAATGCATTGACTAACATTAACCAATTGTTCATGTTGGTTAATGTTCATGAAAATACATTTGTTCATTGTTAGTGCACCTTAAGGGTTCATTGACTAATGTTAACAAGCATGAATTTGGATTTTAAGTAGGCATTAGTAAATGTTGAACTATGATTAATTAATAAATGCTGTACAAGTATTGTTCATGCTTAGTTCATGTTAGCAAATACATTAACTATCATTAACTAATGAAATCTTATTGTAAAGTGTGACCATATTTATAAAGGTAAAGACTTTTACTTTAGAATTTAGAGGTGTTAGCTTTTAATTTAGAAGTAATACCCTATTTTCTGGTTGTGTTTTTCTTTTTACTCCAGTTCAATCAGCTGTGGAGCGAGAGGACGTAAGAAGCTGAAATAGATCTGCTAGTTTGGGAATACACTAGGAGCCCAACAGGAAACACAGTAAGTTGAGCTACTCAACCCAGGAGCCCAATAATAGAAAGGGGGCCCTTTTAGTGTACGTCTTTGAATGTATCTGTGTGTGTGCGCCACATCAACAATGTAACAAATGGACAAACTCCTAAAGCATTCTCAGAATCGCAAACATTTTTTTTTGTTGAAACTTCTAAGCTACAAAATGTCAATTCAGAGCAATTAAGCTGCAAATTTTCCTCCTTCGGCTCTGGCATAATCCTCGCACTTCTCTCAAGTTTGCAGTCTCATGTATATTCATCCATCACTCACTCTCTGCCCATTTCAGAAAAGAAGAGGAAAAACGCCAAGACCTCCTGTCTATTTTGAGCTCTCTGCTTGAATCATGCCTTCACAATTCAATTTATTCACAAGTTTCATCCAAATAACACTCTTATCGGACAACAACAGCTGACCATAGAATACAGGCACAACCTGTAAACACAATAGTCTATTAAACTAGCAACAGGTCTCCAAACAGCTGCTGCTTATGAATTACAGAGGAACGATGTGAAAGAAAAAGGCTTGGAGAAAGTGAGGAAATTACCAGATAACTTCAGAGAAACATAATCCTCCACAGGCGATCGTATGCACGGAGGAGGGAGAAATTCGATTAGGCTGTCATGGTCGTCTCTAGATGCCTTCGCTGATAGAAAATGAGATAGAGGAGAAAAAGATGCATGCAAGGGAAGGAAATACTAATGAGACGATGGTCTCTCTCCTCCGGGAGAGAAAAAAAATATATATTTGTTTGTACATTGAGACGTAGGCATGATTGATGATACTTATTTTCCTTTAGATCACAATACTGACAAGGACAACACCAGCAGATACTTCGCTTTAGTAGAATCATGCATAAAAAATATCATAGTTATAGTCATTTTTTTGTTATAAAGACATCATTATTAGCCAAAATTATAAACATTTGATTGCTAAATGGATTTGCTTAAGGTCTATAAAAAACACAGAATCTGAATCTCATTTTTTTCATAATAAAATATACACATATTTGAGTAACCAAATTTACAACCAATTGTTTGTGGGTTAAAAAGTGTTAAACATCATATTACTAACAGCACTACACTTGTTAAAAATTGTGAGATATCTTCTATTGAGAGGTTATTATTTTTGTCTGTGGGTTGATTTTATGGGTCTGTATGTTCAATCCCTTCTCCTGATTTCCAGAGAATTAAAACCAAATGGGAGGAAGAGTTATATACTGACATTGATGAGGAAACATGGGATGATATTTGGTCTAATGCTAAGAAAATATCTATTTGTACACGTACAAAAGAAATACAATATAAAATAATACATAGACTCCATATCTCTCCTAAACACAGACATCTTTTTAACTCTTCTAATTCGCCTATGTGTTTAAAATGTAAAACTGATGTAGGTTTGTATGTGGTTGTATGTTTGCATTGTATGTGGTCATGTAACAGACTGCAAAGGTTTTGGTCTTTGGTGCTGGGGGAAATGGAAAAGATCTTTAACGTGCAGCTGAATTTTGACCCAGTTTCATTGATTTTGGGTATACCTAATAGATGCATTTTTTTTATGAGCTAATAAGAAATTGTATAATATATTAACCTTTGCCACCAGTGCTCATATACATGCATATACAGTGCTCAGCATATATGAGTACACCCCTCACAAATCTCTCTATTAAATTGATATTTTCTATAGGACGATTTACAATATTATGTTTGTGCATATACATTAGATTAGTCAGTACTGA
>CAIGQV010000001.1:1249015-1275312 GCA_903798115.1 Danio jaintianensis
AGGGATGAACCGTTCTGAATAGATCGCAGTGTCTATCCATCTTATTGGTCACGGTAACCCCGCTCGGCCCCTGACAGAAGTTGATGCTACTTAATAAACACTTTTCCAGGTTCAGATTTGTGCTTTGGGTGTCAAAAGATAAAGAACCAATATGGAACGAGGTTCTTGCTCTGAACAAGCATTCGAACTGCCTTAGTGGAAAAGGGGTGTGAAATTTTATTCTAATGACTGGTGTATAAATTGAAGTTCATATAAGTTTGAGATCTAATAAGAACTGTGATTATTGCAGTCTGACTGGCTCAGAATAAATGTAAGAAGTCCCACTGCAAGACTTGCCAAAAATTGACTAGATAATAATCTTCTATATGGATTCAACTGACAAGACACTTTCAAATGTGAAAATTCCTGCATTAAAAGTCCCACACAAGCATCTTTTTACAACTTTTCAAGTTCAAATCCATCAGTGTTAATATAGTAACTCTGTTAACCGTTGTTTGTCAGACAAAATGGCAAACAGCACTATAGGGAAGCATGTAATAACAGCATTATGATTGCTCAAACTCCCTGTCAATCAAACTCTTGACAACGGGTCAGGTTCTATCCACTTGTGGACACCCCTCAGACAGGACACACAATTAAACTGCTTCTACAAAAGTAACTGAAGCAACTAAAATGTATAAACCAGGAAAAACAAGCAACATAGCAGCATCCAGCAACATATTTCCAACGAGTGCCCACACAAATTCAAAGTGAACTGTTCAATCAATATCATACAGAAAGCTTATTGTATTGTGCCCCATTAAGTTGAATTGAAATCAATAGCTCTTACCATGATAGGGAACTTCATGAAACTTAATGGAAAACTTTCATAGCAACATCACTCAGCACACAAATTTAATAGAAATTATTTTTCTATTTTTTTAATAGAAAAAAATAGAAAAATTTCGTTGACATTTTGTAGGTTGTAATTTTTTTGCAATATTTTGCTTGAATTTAATTGTATTATCTTTCAATTTCTAAATATGCTTGGTGACTAAAGTATTATTTTAATAAATATATCTGTTTAATAAATCTGTTTTGTTTAAATGCACCACAATACATTGCCTATATTCACTGAGAAATGGATAAAAATATTCATTTTCAAAACGGGGTGTACTCAATTATGCTGAGCACTGTACAAGATCACAGAAAAAGTATAACATTTGAAACTAATTATTATATTTTTATTTTAATATTTCATAATTTTGCCATTCGTGTTTCAATTTTGGTGAAATAATCTCTACTACTACAAATATATTAAGAATTAGCCATAGCTATAACGTTTAAAAAAAAAATATTGACTACCATAAATTTTAACCCTTATCCTAGATTTAATTTAAACCTTGAACTAAAAGAACATTTTCACAAAAATTTCATTTCTGAATCACTTCCCATTTTAAATATGCCTTTTTTCACCTCATTTTGTTAGTTCTGCTTGTTTGTTAGGAGCAACGTTTTTTTTTCTTTAAAATGTAATGAAGTAAAAGTAAACAATCAATTTTAATTGTACTCAAGTAAGGTAAAATTTCCAAAAATAATTCTTAAGTACAGTAATTAAGTAAAATTATTCAAGTACTTCACATCTGTGATCTTGTAAACATTTTGAAGACCCGTCTAAAGAATGTTTAAATTAAATTGTGACATTCTCATAGAAGGTTTGTCATTTCATTGTGTTGTATACGGTCATGTTTTGGTAAATTCGTCAAGCAGGTGCTATATTTTAGGGACAGTTTTGTCCCTAAATATATAGCAACAAAACCCCAAAGAAACACACTTAAGCACACACTTACCTCATAGCCCTGATCTCTTCTTCTCTAGCAGTGTATATGTAATCCAGAGATCTCCGACATATCTCAGTCCTCCGCTGAACGCACTTCTCCGCTCTCTTAATATCCCTCAAACACAGAAGAGCTGCTTCCGCTCCACACAGCTCCCATGAGCTACTAGTCTCTAAAACCAAATAATCCAACTGCAAAGCAGAATCAGAAAAAGAGAGAGAGATAAAAAGGGTGGAGTCACACTGGGATCCAATATGATAAGGAAGAGTCTGTATTAAAAAAGAAGAGCACATTCATTGTTAATGGAGAACGTGCTGGAAGGCAGAGAAGGACATAAATGAAAAATCTCTGCCTACATCTGTTTAGTAAAAGAGCAGCTGCTGGTCTGAAACAGTGACACAGGACTTTTGCTGGCTGTGAAATTATAACGGGGGAGGGGAACGAGGGATGAGCCGTGCTGAAATGTCTAACATACCCTAACCATGCATACACTGTACATAAAATATTGCTGCCTAAAATTGGTTTACTTTTCTAACCATCTTAACTTACATCAATCAAACTGACTAAAAATATTAAGTTGCATAACTTAAATTTATTTGAGCTTGATTAACCTATTAAAACAAGTTAAAGTAACAAAACATTTGTCGTAGGTACTTTAGTCTTTTTTTGTGCACACTTTATGTAGTTTGAAGAAAGCAAGACACTGTAGGTGAATAGGGTAAAATAATAACAACAATAAAACAATAAATAAATAAACTATAAAAAAAATATGTTGAAAATGAATAAATAAATAATAAATAATTACGAAAATAAATACGCTGAAAAATGAATAAATAAATAAATAATAAATAAATAAATATGAAGGGCGACGCGGTGGCGCAGTGGGTAGCACGTTCACCTCACAGCAAGAAGGTCGCTGGTTCGAGCCTCAGCTGGGTCAGTTGGCATTTCTGTGTGGAGTTTGCATGTTCTCCCCGTGTTCGCGTGGGTTTCCTCCGGGTGCTCTGGTTTCCCCCACAAGTCCAAAGACATGCGCTATAGGTGAATTGGGTAAGCTAAAATTGTCCGTAGTGTATGTGTGTGAATGAGTGTATATGAATGTTACCCCGTGATGGGTTGCAGCTGGAAGGGCATCCGCTGCGTAAAAACATATGCTGGATAAGTTGGCGGTTCATCCTGCTGTGGCGACCCCAGATTAATAAAGGGACTAAGCCGAAAAGAAAATGAATGAATGAAATAAATATGAAAGTAAATGAATAAGCTGAAAAAATTATAAATAAATCAATAAATAAATAAAAGTTTTCATTAAAGTTTATTTTGGTGATCTTTTTTTATCACTCCATAATTCAGGAATAACCAGATAAAAAAATTATGTATGAACATATCCCTCTGTAATAACTTTCAGAGTATAGCTAAAACAAAAACAGATCGAGAAAAAAAAAAGTATTTTATTTAAATCTAAACAAATTGATGAAGTTTGACAAAAGAAAGACTTAATAGGGTATTCTGAAGACTGAAAAAAAAAAAGTTTTTGCCATCAGTGTCTCACCTTAAATAAAATTAAATACAATTCAAAATGTTAATACATTTTTTTAAAATAAGAAATATATAAATAAAATACATTTTAACTGAAAATTTAATTGAAATGAAATAAAATAGAGCGCAACAGAAGAGATTTGCTGTCGGCTGGTGAGCTGCCCTCATCCACTCTTGTTTTTTAATGTTCACAGGACTGTTGCTGGTCTCCATCTGCATAACAAAGACACTTGACCCTTCTACGTTGACAAAAAGAGAAGCCATGAGAGAGAGCAAGAAAGTTCTGAATTCCCATAAAACTTGTAAAATCGTTACTTTAGTTGGTGGGATGCAGATAATAAATAAATAAATTGTGTATATAGTAGTTATGCTAGACTCATTCTCATTCACTAGGATCTCACATTATACATTTACTCTACAACTCCCTCTAAAATAAAGAAGAATACCACAAACAGACACAAAAACAAAACACACTTACAAAAAAACAAATAAAGGAATAAATGATTAACAAATCAATACATAAAAAAATGGAAACCTGTGAACAAAACAAACAAAGAAATACATAAACATACATGAAGAAAACTGCACAAATCACAAATAAAATGTACAAAACACTAAATATGAACAATAATCAAACAGACAAACAAGTTTACACAAACAAAACCCACTATGACAGATAAACAAACCAAATAAATTAAAAAACATGTATAATAAACAAACAGAATAGTTTTAAATACATCTACAACAAGAAAAAAGTAAACAAATAAAAATAAATAAATAAAAAAATCTGAAAAATAAGCAAACAGACAAATAAATAACAAAGGCATAATTAAATTTACTAAACTATGGACAGTTAACAAACAAACTGACAAATACATACATTCACAAAAAATACTATGAACATTAAACAAAAAAATAAAAAAAATAAAAAGACAACAAATACATAAATAAATTTCACTAAAGGAAACAAAACTAAAAACTACAACAAACAGAAATACTAATAAAAACATTTACAAAAAAGAAAAAAAAAACTATGAACAGTAAACATATAGACAAACAAATAGAAACATTTAAAAGAAGAAAAATGGGAACAATAAGCAAACACGGGCAGACAAAAGCGCTGATTTACAAAAAGAAACAATCAAACAAATACATAATTAACAAACAAATGTATATACAGAAAGAAAACTATGAAGCAAACAAACTAGCAGTACAAAATAAACTAGGAGACCAAACAATTAACAATTTACACATTTACAAAGAGAAAACCACAAACAACAAACATATTATAATAAATATAAACGTACAGTTTAAACGTACGTCTTTTAGGCACTTTACTTTATGGTGTAGAAAACAGGCATAAAAAGAATCAGACATAGCTCAGACATAGATCATACATACCTGTATATCATCCCTGTCATTCTTCTTTAACCCATCCAACCATTTTATAAATGCCACTCAAATTCAGCAATAAAAAAGCAGTGGTTTAGAAAAGCTAAGGAGTGTTGCTGGGCACAATGCGGAGCGGATACACATTTTATATTAAAAGCATATGTAATGTAATATCAAAATTCACCTTTCTACAATAAAAAAAGGTTCATGAAAGTAACAATAAACAGGCTACATCAACTTACAAAATTAAAAATAAAGATAAATCACAAGCAAAGAAAGGAAATTTTAAAAAGATCAAACATTCCTCACCTGACAACTAGAAAAGGGCTAAACAAAGAAACAGCTATGGTTACATGCAAACGTACAAAAGGTAAACATAAACAATCAAACAAACAGCTAGCAGGCAGGCAGGCAGGCAGGCAGACAGACAAACAAACACATTTGCAAAAAGAAACATCATTTTGAACAATAAATAAAGACATCTCCTCCCCCACTACAAAAAAGGAAAACAGAAAGACAGAAAAACAAACAAACAAATAAACAAATAAATAAATGTATGTTTGTTTGTTTCAATAAAAGCAAGCCAAGACGCAGTGGCTTGTCGTTGTTCTGCACGATGCAGATACATATCAAAAGGCAAGTTATTATTGAGTTACTGGTTGTTAAATCACTAAATTCCACCTTTCTGGAAGAAAATAAAACGGCTCCTGACAGTGCAGCAGCATGAGTTATTGGTGCCTTACGAGCTCAAATGAAAACAGAAACTGAAACCGCTGCTACTTCATTTCTTACACTAAAATATATAGATTTTTCCTCATACCGAGCTTGTCTCACAGCAGATCTCTCTTAAAGTTTAAATCAGACCGATTGGATTAAAGAAAAAACTGTGTAACACAATGAAGATCCATAATTGTACCTGTATGGGATAGAAAACTTCCAAATAGAATTTCCATCTGTGCATCAAAGCGTTTCCTGACTTCCGGAGGAAAGGACCCAAAATTAAAGATGAATGACGCAAAAAAAATGTTGCTAGCAAGGGTTACTCGTTATTTAAAGATATCACAGTTATTTTCTGACACAAAACAAGTAAAAAGCACACCAAAACTATGGTGAATTCGTAGCCTTTTGTAATGAGGTCACGGGTGCTCCTTTAAACTGCTGGCTAATTTAAAATGGCTTCGATGGCAGTTCAATCAATTAGAGTCAAGTACAGGTATTATAAATTGTATAACCATTATTAGAAAATAAGAATGGTTGCTCTCTATGGGAAGTAATGATTTTTGGTCATAATTATTTATTTAGGCCTAGGCTATTTATGTATTTTACAGTGAAACCATTTGAAAGCACTGAATGGGGTGAATCTAAAGTTGCTCTTCAAAGGGAACTACCATTGAATTTTCAGTGACCAAAAGCAAAGAAGACTTGTAATAGGCCTGTTTATCAGCAATATAAGATTTTTACTTACTGAATGTTTTGTATATTATTGTATAATTCTGTTTTTTTTTTATTTTTTTTATAAAATTCAGTGACCAATCAGGAAATTTGATATCTCATTCAAAGGACAAGATTTCGTACAGTATAGTGTCTCCATTAATGTACTAAGACTTTAATTGGGATCTACAAAGACCACGAAGTAGCACCCCCTGCTGGCCTCACTAACACCACTTCCAATGCAGTTTTCCCAGTTGTTCCCTCATCCAGACACTGACCAGCCTCAAGCCTGCTTAGCTTCAGTGGGTGACCATGCAGAGAGATATGGCTGTGGAATATTAGAACTTAAAATCATGGAGCATTTGATTTTCTTAAGACATAATGTGTTTCCTGAGGGAACGTGCTGGTGTGAATTTGGTGCTGTTCCCTGAATAAGAGTCATTATTTCAGCAGGTCACTGTCAGTAATGACCTGAGTACCCCCATGCTGTGCTTTTAGCTGAGAGCACATCTACACCCACACTATTAGAGGGTTCATTATCTGAAATAACCTTTCCTCCTGTTCATCACCCACTCGTTCCCATTATTGTTTAGCTAACAAAATGTTGACAATAAATTATTACTCATTTACATATATTATTTATCATATAGGAGATTTTTTCTGACATATTCAATTCAACCTAAATGGCATTATAAGAGATTATAAGGTCAGTGAAGGTCTGCTAACTTAAGCTATTATAGACATAAATTATGAATCGATGGATGGATGGATGGATGAAGGATATATGTGACCTTGAACAACAAAACCAGTCATTAAAGACATTTTTATACAGTATATATTGTAATGTATGCATCATAATAAATTTCCACTGATGTATGGACATTTTCAAAACAAAAATTGAGAAAATCCTTTAAAGTTCTCAGCAAAGCGTATTACTAATCAAAAATGATGTTTTAATATATTTATGGTGGAAATGTGATCTTAATATTCTAATATTTTTTGCCATCAAACTTATAATTGTTGATAATTAATGTGTTTTTGGCTTTTCCTACAAGTATATCCATGAAACGTGGTCCAGAGTAAAACATAAATAAATAAATAAATAAATAAATAAATAAATAAATAAAATTATTATTATTATTATTATTATTATTAATGTTTTAACAGACAAATTTATATGCAGTGGTAATAATAATAATGATGTAATGTGCTAAAATAAACATTACGTTATTTCAGTTTCTGGACAATTTATAAATAGCATGGATGGATGGATGAAACAACAACAACAACAGTGACAATATTAATACATTTTAAACAGGAACATAAAAACAGGATCAAATATTAAAATGAACAACAAAAAATAATAAATATAATATAATAACAGTAAGAAGAAGAAGAAGAAGAAGAAGCAGAACATGCTATTGCAGTTTCTGAGCAAACTCCTTTGATCTATGTTGTTTCACTCTCCTCCAGCACTTCATATAAATCTCGTTTTACGTCTCTCATTCCCTTAGCGGTGTAAAGAAGTTTAGTCAAGCAGACAGCGTACAAAATCCTCAAGGCAGAAACACATAAAAATATGAGAATTTGATTGCTTTTCATCATCCAGCTGAAAAATGAGCATAGCTATTTTTGTTTTGAGTCATATATTACACTGTAAAAGCATGCACTTTTCAATAGTTTCATAAGGAGGAGATTGTTGCTTTCTTTCTTTGAACTGTGATTTGCAGAGTGCATGTGGGTTGTCAAGGGGGGAAAAATCATATATACGTAGCATGAGTGCACTTGAGTGTTTCACCTGCTTGCCAAAAAACTAAAACACATTTTCAAAATACAAAATATCAGATCCATAGGGCAGCCCTTACACAAATATAACACACAAAACAGACAAGAACCACTAAAATCTTGAACAATCTCAAACTTCAGACAAATTCCCTCTCCTCTGATACTTCCTCCAGCTCCTCAGGTGGGACCTTAAAGGTGCTGTATGTTTTTGACTTTTCTAAAGCATAAAAATACCTAAATAGATATTTAAGAAACATGCCAAGTGAACTTCTTGTTTATCTGAAAAACAATGCTGAAGTCAGTTAATCTGCTTTGAAAATGGCTGTTACGTGCCGGAATGCTATCTTTGTTTTGGTTCTTTTAACCCACCCACTGCCGGTTTAGCCAATTAAATTTCAGCACCCCGGGTTACCGTGGTGGAAAACTGTGTATTTCATTCATTCAGAAAGGCTCTCAAAGCATGCACCCATGACCAAAACGCGACCTCCGGTGGACAGTAGCAGACTCCGAAATGAGACGCAGAATCAGAGTTCCATGAGGTTATTAATTAGCAAATAATATAAATATTCATTCATTCATTTTCTTTTCGGCTTAATCAATTTATTAATCTGGGGTCACCACAGTGGAATAAACCGCCAACTTATTCAGCACATGTTTTACGCAGCGGATGCCCTTCCAGCTGCAACCCATCACTGGGAAACACCCATACACTCTCATTCACACACATACACTAGGAACAATTTAGCCTACCCAATTCACCTAAAGCATATCTTTGGACTGTGGGGGAAACCGGAGCACCCGGAGGAAACCCACACGAACACGGGGAGAACATGCAAACTCCACACAGAAATGCCAACTGAACCAGCCGAGGCTCAAACCAGCGACCTTCTTGCTGTCAGGCGACAGCACTACCCACTGCGCCACCGTGTCGCCTAATATAAATATTACGAATGTAAACATTGTAACATTGTAACCCCGTGTCCTAACAACACGCTATGTGACGAGATTTGTAGTGATAAGCAATTTGGTTGTTTGCACCAGACGAAACACGAGAAATTTAAATACAGCCATTCAGAAGCACATGCTAGATGCACTCACTCACGAAATGGTAAGGTTTATAATCTAATTAATACATACTAAACCTCTTTAACATTATTAAATGTAGATGCTGAATCACTGGTATGTGTTGGTTTGCATTATTTCACAGTTCTAAAGTTCAATTTCAAATAGTTTACTTCATTTTCAAGATCTGAGGTGAACTATGTGCTGCTGCTTTCAGTAACATTGAAACTAACATTGTTAGCATTTAACACTGAATAAAGCACATGAGGTGTGGTGATCATTGTCAGTTTTCTGTTGTTCAGCTGCAAGAAATAGAAGCCGTTTATAATTTATCAATTCGAGGAGTTAGTTAGAACAAAAACTCCTTTTAATATGGAAAACATTCCTTCTATCGCGTGTCGTTGCTTTTATATAGAACACTATTTAAATCTGGCAACATGTGCTTGTGTGTGTTTTGATCCAGGAATGCAATACCTAGTTCAACCACTGGGTGTCAAACTTACATACTGCGCCTTTAAGATGTTCTCAGGCAATCCCAGAGACCTCCCCAGGTAGGCATCCAAAACAAATGCCTGAGCCATTAAAGATATTTCTGAGAATTGTTTCTAAGCACATTATAGCTGTTAGACATGCTAAAACACATTTCAAAGACTATAAATGCAATGTGTCGGGGTAGAACAGAGATGAGGATCCACAGTTGGCATTTCTGTGTGTAGTTTGCATGTTCTCCCTGTGTTCGCGTGGGTTTCCTCTGGGTGCTCTGGTTTCCCCCACAGTCCAAAGACATGTGCTATATGTGAATTTGATAACCTAAATTGTCTGTAGTGTATGAGTGTCTGTGAATGAGTGTATGGGTGTTTCCCAGTACTGGGTTGCGGCTGAAAGTGCATCCGCTGCGTAAAACATATGCTGGAATAGTTGGCAGTTCATTCCTCTGTGGCGACCCCTTGGTAAATAAGGGACTAAGCTGAAGGAAAATGAATGAATGAATAAAGTAACGTTTGTATACATGACAGAAATTCAAAATGCTTTGTTTTATTAATTATAGACAGCTCTCCAAGTGTTAAATAACGATCACAGTTTCACAATTATATTCACAAGTTGTAAATATAATTCGCTTGAGTGCTCGAATTTACTCGTTTTCATTCACTCTTTTAAGTGGACTATATTAGTGGACTAATAGGGTATAGCGAATTAGGGTATTTAAGGGGCTTTTCTGCAAGTGGGCGTGGCTTCAGCTCCACCAGTGACACACTCACAGCGTTTGAGAGTCCTGCCTGTGCCTACTTTTCAAAGATTCATTCATTCATTAATTCCTTCATTTTCCTTTGGCTTAGTCTCTATTTTAGAGGTCGCCACAGCGGAATGAACAGCCAACTATTCCAGCATATGTTTTACGCAGCGGATGCTCTTCCAACCGCAACCCAGTACTGGGAAACCCATACCCATACACACTCATTCACACACACGCTCATACACTACGGCCAATTTAGTTTATTCAATTCACCTATACCTCATGCCTTTGGACTATGGGGGAAACCGGAGCACCCGGAGAAAACCTACGCAAACACGGAGAGAACATGCAAACTCCACACAGAAATGCCAACTGGCCCAGCCGGGACTAGAATCAGCGACCTTCTTGCTGTGAGGCGACAGTGCTAACCACTGAGCCACTGTGCCACCTTTTCAAAGATTTTGCTAACTTATTTTACTTACTTAGCAATTTTTAGTTAGTTTTATTTTTAACATTTAGATTTATTTATTTATTTTTCACAACAAGGGAAAGTTGTACGTTAAATCAACATTCCCTAACAGTTTTCATTGGTGGTCCCTTTGCCAGATGTTAAAGGGCTATACCAATAAAAACACAAATTCAAACTATAAACAATACTCAAATAAACAACAAAAAACCCACAACAACACTAGCCAAAAACCTAGTGTTCACAATGTTGATTATTAAGAAGCCGTTTCTTAATATTATACTTAAATGATTTATAAGATACACATTCTCTAACAGATTACGGTATCAAATTCCACTGATGCAATGCTCTAAAAGATGCTCCTTGGTTGGGGGGTTAATAACCAACACAATCTTACAGCAATTCGTAACTTTTTGATTTAGTGGCTAATTCGTATAAATTTGTACGATCTCATTCGTACAATTTAGTACGATTTGCTCATCCCCCAATGACGGTTGGGTTTAGGGGTGGGGTTGTTTGCCACACCTTCTTTTTAAAATCGTACATTTTCATACGACAGAATTAGCCACTGAACTGACAAAACATAAAATAGTTACGCTTCCTCATGAGATTAGGCTGTTAATAAGGCATTTTTCAGTTGTGTGAAACTCGGAACATATTTTAAAAGTCCCGTGAAGTGCTTTGAAATGTGCGTTTTTCGTTCGAAACATGGAGACAGGTCGGGGCTTCTCCCCTTAAAAAAAACTGGCAATAGCATTTCGTTTTAATCACATTATGCTCAAGCGCATCGAATGAAAAGCAAATGAGAAGCCTCTTGAAGGGGCGGAACATGTCAGATACTAGATAGCAATTGATTGGTCAAAAGATTTGAGGAGAAAGTGAAGTATGAGGTCAAAAAATATCACCGATCCATTCAGACGGAAGTGACAAATAAATGTGAATTTTGTCACTGTTTTGGAGCACACTAGCTTATAGATATCCTTAAGACTCACATACTGATACTAACATCTAAAAACATTATTTTCATTTCACGTGACCTTTAATATCACTTTACCAGTACTTTAAATTGAATCAATGCTTCATTTTTTTCAGTTTACATGTAGATTTGAAGGAAAAACTGTAGAGAGTTGCCACAGCAGTCGTTTTTGTTATTTTCCCAGTGTTATTCCTTTCATTCCTTTCCTGCTAAAACCACGGAAGTGTGTTGGGAGACTCGTTTTTCATTGCTCTGTCTTGCAATGACAGAAGGTTTGATGAATAGGCTTTAACTTTCCCTTCTCGCCACACACACATGAATTATTAAAGGCAATTTTCAGGGACTCTGGCAGCTACAGTGCAAATTTTAAACTGTACAAACAGCACATGAATAAACAACCAGCAGAGAGACACACAAAATGATACATGGATAAAAAACATGGATCATACATGAAGCTTTCATTGTAACTGTCAGCGTGTTCATTTTTTTATTACACTCATACTTGTCAAAACGGCTTCAGTATAAGTGGACACACTTCACTGAATATATGTTTCATATGATTTTAAAGCCATTCTGATTTAAAGGCTTATGCTTCAGTGCTCCAAAATTAAACTGTATACACTAAAAATATTATTGTTGCTGTTTGGTTTTTCTGGGCCAAATTAATTGTTTTATGTTTAATCCACTTAAATTTGTAAAAACAATTAAATTCATTCATTCATTCATTTTCTTTTCGGCTTAGTCCCTTTATTAATCTGGGGTCGCCACAGCGGAATGAACCGCCAACTTATCCAGCATATGTTCTACGCAGCGGATGCCCTTCCAGCTGCAACCCATCTCTGGGAAACATCCATACACACTCATTCACACGCATACACTACGGACAATTTTAGCTTACCCAATTCACCTATAGCGCATGTCTTTGGACTTGTGGGGGAAACCGGAGCACCCGGAGGAAACCCACGCGAACACGGGGAGAACATGCAAACTCCACACAGAAACGCCAACTGACCCAGCCGAGGCTCGAACCAGCGACCTCCTTGCTGTGAGGCGAACGTGCTACCCACTGCGCCACCGCGTCGCCCAACAATTAAATTAACTTCATCAATTTGTGTTGGAAGCGACACGGTGGCTCAGTGGTTAGCACTGTCGCCTCACAGCAAGAAGATTGCTGGTTCGAGTCCTGGCTGGGTCAGTTAGCATTTCTGTGTGGAGTTTGCATGTTCTTCCCGTGTTCCCCTACAGTCCAAAGACATGTGCTATAGATGAATTGAATAAACTAAATTTGGCCGTAGTGTATGTGTGAATATATGTGAATAAAGGGACTAAGCCGAAAAGAAAATGAATGAATAAATGAAAACTGGCCGTAGTGTATGTGTGTGAATGAGTGTGTATGGGTGTTTCCCAGTACTGGGTTGCTGCTGGAAGGGCATCCGCTGTGTAAAACATATGCTGGATAAGTTGGCAGTTCATTCCACTGTGGCGACCCCTGTTGAATAAAGAGACTAAGCTGAAGGAGAATGAATGAATGATTTGTGTTGGAACAACATGAATGGATTTGGTTGAAACCTTGCATTTTTTACAGTGTAGGAACAGATAGAAAAACAAACAAACAAACAAACAAATACATGCTGTGTAAAATAATTTGCTTCAAAATAAATAAAAATAAAACAATACAAAGACACAATTAGTTTTTTCAACTTCAACTTCTTTATTTATATAGCACATTTAATGGCAAGTTGAATTGGCCAAAATGCTTTTTATGATGTAGAAATTTCTCATTTTCAAGATGTAGAAATGTAAAATATACAAACGATATGGACAACAATGTACAAACAATAAATTCTTAGGGTACGTCAAATGCTAAACTGAATAAATGTGTCTTCAACTGTGACCTAAAAACCTCTAAAGACGATGACTCTCGAATGTACAAGGAAAGACCATTCTTACACGTAAAATAGGCAGTCACCTTTCAATTTCTTTCTGTACCTTGGAACAGTCAACACTGACTGATTACCTGATCTCAGTGACCTGGTCGATGTATGAGACCCTATAAGAGCCCACTGATATATATTTGAAGAAGAGTTGTGTATACCTTCAAAAATCAGTGATAAAATCTTAAAATCATCCTGAACTTGACTGACAACCATTCAACTATAACAATTAAACTATAACTTAACAACATTAATAATAATAATAATAATAATAATAATAATAATAATAATAATAATAATAATAATGGGGGTGTCATGGTGGCGCAGTGGGTAGCATGATCGCCTCACAGCAAGAAGGTCGCTGGTTCAAACCCTGGCTGGGTCAGTTGGCATTTCTGTGTGGAGTTTGCATGTTCTCCCTGTGTTCGCGTGGGTTTCCTCCTGGTGTTCCGGTTGAATGCGCTTTGAATTTGAATAAGCTAAATTGGCAGTAGTGTATGAGTGTGAATGCAAGAGTGTATGGGTGTTTCCCAGTGTTGGGTTGCAGCTGGAAGGGCATCCGCTGCCTAAAACATATGCTGAATAAGTTGGCGGTTCATTCCGCTGTGGTTCCCAGATGAATAAAGGGACTAAGCCGAAAAGAAAATGAATGAATAATAATAGTAATAATAATAATAATAATAACAATTATTCATTCATTTTCTTTTCTTTTCACTTAATTGTATAATTATAAAATTTATATTATTATAAATATTAACAGAATAATTATGCACATGCAATTTATATCCCAAAGTATAGTGCATTTATATGTGTTTATTTACATATATGTTTATAACAACAACAACAACAACAACAAAAATCATAATTTTATTAATGTGTGAATTGGATCAGGCTGTTGTGTGACACTGACCCACTGGCTTGGTGTTCTGTGATAAATTTAGTCTTGGAAGGAAAAGCCTCACATGAGATTGAGTGAAGGATTCTGGGATTCACAACTAGACAAAATGAGTTTGGAAGCCAAAACTAAGCGCTCTTGAGTATTTTCGATAATACAATAATGACATGTATATAAAAAAAAAAGGAAAGCCTGAGGCAGATTTAGGGCTGCAGGTAACGCTGTTGTAAACACTCACAGCAGAGGTTTTCAGGACACAGCGGAAATAGAGATTTCTTTTTTTTTTACCCAGAGACCAGGGTATATTTCAGATTCACTAACACACACACACACACACGCACGCACGCACGCACGCACGCACGCACGCACGCACGCACGCACACACACACACACACACACACACACACACACACACCCTCAAGAGGATACAAGAGCTAAACAACACAGAGCGTGTAAAGAGAGACTCATGGGATCTGAACAAAAGGTAAGGAGAGAAACCTTTGGAGAAAAAAGTAGACAGAATTGAAAAATGAAATTTTCTCACTAATTTCTGAAATCTGACTACGTGTAAACCTGTAAAAAAACAAAAAACAGCAACTATTGTTTCTCTACATCTACACTACCTGACAAAAGTCTTGTCGACGATCCCAGTTGTAAGAGCAACAAATAATAACTTGACTTCTAGTAGATCATTTGGAAAAGTGGCAGAAGGTAGATTTTTCCTATGAATCATCTGTTGAACTGCCTCCCAATCATCACAAATACTGCAGAAGACCTTTTGGAACCCGCATGGACCCAAGATTCTCTCAGAAGTCAGTCAAGTTTGGTGAAGGAAAAATCCTGGTTTGGGGTTACATTCAGTATGGGGGCGTGCGAGAGATCTGCAGAGTGGATGGCAACATCAACAGCCTGAGGTATCAAGACATTTGTGCTGCCCATTACATTACAAACCACAGGAGAGGGCAAATTCTTCAGCAGGATAGAGCTCCTTATTATACTTCAGCCTCCACATCAAAGTTCCTGAAAGCAAAGAAGGTCAAGGTGGTTCCAGGATTGGCCAGTCCAGTCACCAGACATGAACATTATTGAGCATGTCTAGGGTAAGATGAAGGAGGAGGCATTGAAGATGAATCCAAAGAATCTTGATGAACTCTGGGAGTCCTGCAAGAACGCTTTCTTTGCCATTCCAGATGACTTTATTAATAAGTTATTTTAATCATTGCAGAGATGTATGGATGCAGTCCTCCAAGCTCATGGGAGTCATACACAATATTCATTATTTTTCCACTGCACCATGACTTTATATTCTATACTGTACATTATTTCTGTTGAGTGACAAGACTTTGGTCTAAGCAAAGTCAGACCTTACTGTCCTAATTAAATAATTAAAAATCAAGGCATGATCATATTTTATTTTGGTAAAATAAGTATAGTCTAGTGGCCTTTGCCTTTCATATAAGCCACTTCCGATACCAAATGATCAACTAGAAGTCAAGTTATTATTTGTTGTCCCTAGAACTTGGATAGCCAACAAGACTTTTGTCAGGTAGTGTATGTTGTTATAGCTGTGTTCTGAAAGATTTTTAGAGAACACTGTAAAATGCAAGTGACTTTATTTACAAAAAGTGAAGAAAACCCCTTTGCCTTGAAGTGATTAAGTAAATGAATTGTGTATGATTATAAAAATGAAGTTAAGTCAACATAACAGAACCAAGTTACAATGGGTTTACTCACTTAAAAAAAAAATAACTAATAGGATTTTATGAACAATGTCTTCATAGATGTCTTGATCTTTTTTTAAATGCATAGAGAAATAAACAAACAAAAATAAATACATAAACTTTGTTATTGTGCCATACAAACTAATAAAGTGGTTCTTTCAGGTAAATATATAACCAGGTTTGAGTTCCGGAAGACCACACAGGAAAGCTTTAATATATAATTTTGTAAATATAATAATATTTAATAATAATTGATAATGGCAGCATGGTGGCGCAGTGGGTAGCACAATCGCCTCACAGCAAGAAGGTCGCTGGTTCGAGCCCCGGCTGGGTCCGTTGGCATTTCTGTATGGAGTTTGCATGTTCTCCCCGTGTTCTTGTGGGTTTCCTCCGGGTGCTCCGGTTTCCCCCACAAGTCCAAAAACATGCGCTATAGGTGAATTGAATAAACTAAATTGTCCGTAGTGTATGTGTGTGAATGATTGTGTATGGATGTTTCCCAGTGATGGGTTGCAGCTGGAAGGGCATCTGCTGCATAAAACATATGCTGGATAAGTTTGCGGTTCATTCCGCTGTGGCGACCCCAGATTAATAAAGGGACTAAGCCGAAAAGAAAATGAAGGAATGAATGAATAATTGATAACCCTTTAAAGCCTTGTGGTAGACTTCAAGGTTGTTGGAATTCATGTTGAAAAAACTACAATACCCATTATGCTGTATCGAAATACACATCAGCCAACCAGAGAAATACACTCACCGGCCACTTTCCAAACAGCCAATCACATGACAGCAACTCAATGCATTTAGGCATGGTCAAGATGATCTACTGCAGTTCAAACTAAGCATCAGAATGGGGAAGACATTTTTATTTTTAAGACAATTATAAATAAAATAATAAATAAAATCTAAATAAAATCCTAAATTCATTAATAAATGATTAAGGGCAAAAAGGATTTTCAAGTACAATTCAGTAAAAGTGTACAAAAAAAGAAACTGTGAAATATTTGATAAAGTTAGTGACGACTTATATTTTCTCAAAGATCAAACTGCATAAATACAAAATTATTTCTGTTACAATAAAGAATTTTTAAAAGAATTCATACATAGTAATGACAAAAAACTGACAAAAGCTATACACGCACCGGCCACTTTATTAGGTACACCTGTTCAGCTGCTCATAAACACAATTTTCTTATCAGCCAATCACATGGCAGCAACTCAATGCATTTAGGCATGTAGACATGGTCAAGATGATCTGCTGCAGTTCAAAGCGAGCATCAGAATGGGGAAGAAAGGTGTTTTATGTGACTTTGAACGTTGCATGGTTGTTGGTGCCAGACGGGCTGGTCTGAGTATTTCAGAAACTGCTGATCTACTAGGATTTTCATGCACAACCATCTCTAGGCTTTACAGAGAATGGTCCGAAAAATAGAAAATATCCAGTGAGCGGCAGTTCTGTGGGCACAAATGCCTTGTTGATGCCACAGGTCAGAGGAGAATGGCCAGACTGGTTCCAGCTGAAAGAAAGGCAACATTAACTCAAATAACCACTCGTTACAACCGAGGTATGCAGAAGAGCCTCTCTGAATGCACAACACGTCAAACCTTGAAGCGGATGTGCTACAGCAGCAGAAGACCACACCGAGTGCCACTCCTGTCAGCTAAGAACAGGAAACTGAGGCTCGCACAGGCTCACCAAAATTGGACAATAGAAGATTGGAGAAATGTTGCCTGGTCTGATGAGTCTCGATTTCTGCGGCGACATTTGGATGGTAGGGTCAGAATTTGGTGTCAACAACAAGAAAGCATGGATCCATCCTGCCTTGTATCAAGGGTTCAGGCTGGTGGTGAGGGTGTAATGGTGTGGGGGATATTTTCTTGGCACATTTTGTGCCCATTAGTACCAATTGAGCATCGTGTCAATGCCACAGCCTACCTGAGTATTGTTGCTGACCATGTCCATCCCTTTATGACCACAGTGTACCAATCTTCTGATGGGTACTTCCAGCAGGATAATGCGCAAATCATCTCAGACTGGCTTCTTGAACATGACAATGAGTTCACTGTACTCAAATGGCCTCCACAGTATAATAGAGTGCCACAATCTAATAGAGCACCTTTGGGATGTGGTGGAATGGGAGATTCGCATCATGGATGTGCAGCCAACAAATGATTGATGCTATCTGCATGATGCTATCATGTCAATATGGACTAAAATATCTGAGGAATATTTCCAGTACCTCGTTGAATCTATGCCATAAAGGATTAAGGCAGTTCTGAAGGCAAAAGGGGGTCCAACCTGGTACTAGTAAGTTGTGCCTAATAAAGTGGCCGGTGAGTGTACATATACACATATAGATCACCTTTAAAGTCCATGTGAAATCAAAATTGACAATATTAATTTTGCTAGCGCACATTGTTATTTTCATTATATCTTTAGGTAAACAATCCATGCAAGTTAATCCACTGAATAATCCACTGAATATATATATTTTGGTAATCTTTAATCAAATTCTGATGTTTGCTTCTTAACCACGCCCCTTTTACTGTTAATTTGCTAACAGTGAATGATGCACAAAAAGAAAGCCCCGCCCCCCCAACTCAATATTTAGTTTCAGTACATCAACGTACTCAAATAAAAGTCTCAGCAACTTCCGGTTTACACAGACTTTAAGATCTGACACCACATTGAAGTACCAGAATAACAACAGAAATAAATAGCAAAACAAAGATGTTAGCTAATAAAAAGAGAAGCTGATTTGGGGGAAGAAATGTAAACCAGGGCACGGTTTTGTGAGCGAGTGTGTATGTAAATGAGTGTGTGAATGAGTTCATCAGTGTTTGGCCATCCACAGTGTGTGCACAGCTTGTTTCATTTCCTCTGGGACAAAAAAAGAAAAAAAAAATGTCTCAGTCGTTCCTGCTTACTCTCCATCACCCCGTTCGCCTCCCTTCTCCTCAGAAGCACATTCACAATGGCTTCAGCTTCCGCCAACACGTGGGCAGTTGCCAGGGCAGCGCACAAAGACATTTTTGGGAGAGGGGGGTGTTGCCTGGATGACACATTCAGACAAGAGGCCGACCAATCCCTTCACCCGCTGCTCAATAGACATTTGCGCTGCCAGATGCTCTGTTTGTAAAGCCTTTAAAGACATTGGCTGATTGCATGTTTGGCCTTTCGCTTGGCCCGGCCTTTTCTCTGCTCTCCATTATAGATTGAACCGCAACCATTCCACAACGCTCCCTGGCCCTTTCTATTGTTATTTCTCACAGTGGCTCTCAAATTGCGGAACGACACCGGAAAAACTCAAAATGTCAATATTTGTCATTTTTGGTGTTTTATTTCTTAATTCTGAAGCTTTAATGATGTACATTATTAGCCAACAAGTAGACAATTTGAGGGTTGCTGTTATGTTTTGTGGTTACGAGAAGATTTAGTATTGGAATAAATTTGAATTTAATGCAATATCAGCATATTTGAATTAAAAATATCCATTTTTAAATTATTTTATCCAAGTAGACTGGCATTGCAGTTGAAGTAAACTTTTTTTGTGAAGTTTCACAAACTAATTTCGAGAGGAGCACGTGATATGATTGAACACGACTGGTTACTCATCGGTAATCAGTATTAATCCAATCAGATCGATTCAAGCTCACAATAAATAAACCGATTTCCTCTACCGATCTATCTTCATTTCGGAAGAATCCCCCCTTCCACCCCATCTCCTCCTTTTCCTCCCTTTTCTAAGGGGAGCTCTCGAGACCTACCTGATCTCGAACCCCTTTATATGCTTACTTGACTGGGCGGAAGCCTTGAGCTCAATTATCTTCGAGCTCAGGGTTCTCTCCAGGGGCAGCATGCCAAACCTGCTATTCACGCTAAAGCATATCTAAGTGGGAACTCTTGAAATGTATTTTAATCTATGCATTCCCTGAGCTCAGAAAACTGGTATAATGCAATGCTCAATTTTTGGAGTTGGTATAACACAGTGTAATATAATATAACAGAATTAGCACTGGTGAGCTGTTGGGGATGTTTTCATCCACTCTGGGGTGATTTTGAGTCTTAATTTGGCTACATCTTTCTCTGTGTTTCAGCAAATGGAATGATTTTTGGTGACAAATGTTATTTGGGGAAAATGCTTTGGAAGTTTTCAAAAACTCAGCAATACACTCTGGGCAAATTTACTACCCTTTCGTTATCTTAGTGGCGGTTTTTGACCCCCATTGCCTTCCATTATAATGACTTTTTTTGATTGCAAAGCCATGACACTATATACTCATGCATTCTTGATTGTTGGTGGTTTTTCCTGTTAAGAAGAGGTAAAATTTGCAACTTTTATTGGTGATCCCTTCTCCCAACAGGGGAAACCACCAACAATCATGAATGCATGATTATATGGTGGCATGGCTTTGCAATCAAACAATGTCATTACTGTATAATGGAAGTCAATTGGGCAAAAACAGCCACAGACATTAACATTTATTAAAATTTAACAGTACACAGGGGTTAAATGGTGGATCTTTCAGTGGGTGTTTTATAGTGGATGTAATGGAATAAGTTCTATGATTAACACAATTTGAATGTTCTGTTCTATAATAAACTACACGCACTTGCTTATTAGAATAATTAGAAGTATTGTCAAATTTCAATATTCTCATAAATTGAACAGTCCCATATAGGCAAATAATAAGGGGTCCCACAGTGAACTCTTTCTCTGCGCTCTTACATAATTCCTGCATCACTCTACTGTCAAGCCCTGGGTTAGGTTCTGGGACACTTATTCTGAAGTTCATTGTGTTCTGTGGTTTCCCATGTTTAGTTCCTGATTTTCTGAGTTTGGAACTTTTTTATGGTTTTCAATTGTGTTCACCTGTGTCTTGTTCGGTTACCCATTTACAGTGGTATATTGTGATGTATACTTGCTGGTTATTGTTTTTACTAGTTAAGCTGTTCTGTGTTGTGAATATCATTTCTACTATTACTAAAAAAAAAGAGCACTTTATCAGAACAATTGATCTCTGAAGCATCATGAGACTTTTTAAAACACTTATATGGTATAAAAGCAGCAGAGCTTTTATTATTCCACAGTCTATCATTTCCAGTTCTTCCTGTCATCATCACATGGGGTAGAAGCAGCACTGTTTATCATACTAAATACATTTTAGGTTTCCTTTTGTAATGCTGTTCTGTGCAGTCTAATAAAACAACACAATGCTACGGGGCGGTATGACACCACCAACAGCTTCTGTTTCTTTTTATGCTATCAGCTGACCGCTTACCTCCGTGTGGACAGCTTTTCTGCTGTTATCAGTTTGCCCAGTGGCTTGCCATGTATGTTAGCGGACTTGAGACACAGAGCGGATGGGTGTGGGTGGGCGGGTCAATCGGTGCTTTTGAAAACACTATCGGTTGGGTTTAGGAAAGGGGGTGGGTGGGCGGGTCAATCGGTGTTTTGAAAACACTATCGGTTGGATTTAGGGAAGGGGGTGGTCGAGTTGATTAGTTGGTCAGTCAGTCAGTCGACAGTGGCCTCTGGTGGATTTACACGAGAAGAGCTGGTGCAAATGGCACTCACAAGAAATTTGAGATCTGAAAAAGCATAAACAGCGGCCTCTGGTGGATTCGCAAAAAAACTGCAAAAAAACATACCTCCTGGGATGTATTTCGCGCTTTCCAAAAATGCATATAGAGGTACGTATCCAAAATGAGCCTGGGTTGAATATATAACACTGTTCTAGTAGTTTGTGCATATTTTAATGAAAAAAAAAACAAAGTACATATTGAGCATTTCAATGTATAGATAAATGAATATACATTCATATTGACATTAATATCTAATTAAGATATAGGCAAAATAACCGGTTGTGCATTAGAAACACTGCAATAAGTGCTAAATTAGGAGTAAAATAGTTAAAACTCTCCACCACCTCACAAAAACCTCATATTTCATGGCTACATATACTCAAAGTTTAAACAAATTTAAATATTAAAATGCTGTGAAGATTAAACTGTGCACAGGATCGGTCATAACACATGCCCTATGATTAATTCATAGGCCGTCTTGTAGGATAAAATACTCTTGACTACATATTCATTTAAAAGAACTCAAGTAAATCAGTACATGTGTTTAGCTGGATAAAATGTGAATATGGCTGGGAATATTATAGATATCTAATTTCTCTCACTCTGAACAGTATTTTTTCTAGACTTACTATATAGGAAAGGTAAAACTGGGATATTAAATTATAATAATACAAAGGCAGTGAGCAAAGGTTTTTTGGAGATATGCCGGTCACGGGGAGTTTTCCTTGCAGGGTATACATTTCCTCTCCTCATGAGCAACCAATTTCTCCTCATTTTTCACAAGTCCTGTCTGCTTATCGTACTTCTCATTTATCACAGCAGGGAAAACTAATGAAATATGGATGGAATATAAAGAGAAAAGACTGCTCCTTTCATTTGAACTTTACTTAGAGGGCTGAAATAGCATGCATTTTTTTCTACCATCATCATTGAGTCATACATGCAGTCAACTCACAGTCTTTGTTTTAACTTCTGAACTCTGCTCTGAAAAAAATAGTGCTGTCATCAAAGAACAATTTCATTATCTGTATATCTACTTTGTAGATATATAGGAATATATGACTACTGCTATTAGTGCTTAGTCGTGTTAATGTTCAATGTTGGTCAAGCATTAACAAGCCCATTTATATGACTAAATACATTACTTTGCTGCCATATGATTGGCCAAAATCACCCCTTATACCACTTTTTGAGGAAGCAACCATTTGGAGTGTTGGTTTTTTTGTATAGTCTTAAAGCTTAGATATCTGACTTATATCTGACCCTATCAGGCAGCATTTGTGCATGAAAACACTTCATAAAACAGATTTCAGACATACTCTTGAGACAGTGTAACGATTTAAGCAAGCTTATAAACCTTTCTGTCCGCTTATGTTTATGCTAACTTCATACATTTTGGCTCAGGCATGTATTTTATTGGAATTGTAATATTTTCTTTTTTTGTTATATCCATTTTAAACAAAACTTAAAAAAAAAAAAAAAAAAAAAAAAAAACTAAAGTTGCACATTTAGGGATAATTCACTCAAAACTCACCCCTTCTTTATTGTCTTGAACACAAAAGAAGATATTTTGAAGAAAGCTGGAAACCTGTAACAATTGACTTCCATAGTATTTGTTTTCCTACTATGGATGCCAATGTTTCAACAGAAGAAAGAAACTCTTAATGGTTTAGAACAACATGAGGTGGAGTAGTAGTGTGCATATTTTTGAGTGAACTATCCCTTTAAGGACAAATATGAAATCATTAAAACCCATTCAAACTGCAATTGTTAACCTCAGTGCTATTTAACTATAACATGACAAAATATTTGTTAATAGTCTTTCCATCCAAAATTTTAATTGACAATTAGTTACTATGGTGGTATTTTTTTTTTTCCAAGTTTTGCATATAAAGCAAATACTTGGACTTTGGTGGACAAAAGAGGACTTTGGTGAGCAAATCAAAGCAAAGGCAGATTCTGCTTGACTAGTGTATTCAATGTTGAACTCCACTGTGTTATAAATTTGATTGTTTATGTTTTTATTGCAATAAGTTAAAATGAAAAAAGTTATACTGCATTAGTTAATACAATTCAAAGTAATGTTTTCTATATATTTTTAAACATGATGAAATAAATTAGGAAATTACCCATGGCAACTTTAATGTAAAACAGTTTGGTATATTTATCTTCGGCCCACGGCTATCAGTGATATTTGGTTTTTGGTCCTTCATGCAAAAAAGTTTGTGCACCCCTGTTATAGTCTATTATAGAGTTGATATTTACTTACTACAATACTAACTTCTCACTAGAAATTACGTCAAAAGTGAAAAATGGTGAGAAGTCATCTTTATCTTTTTAGATGACTGAAAAAATTGTGGGATATCAAAGATATCACAGTCTACACTGCCTTCAAAATTCGATCAGAAGAAGGTACGTCTTGAGACAGGAAGTGAAACACAATTTGGATTTGCATATGCCTTGGAATGCTGCTTTCAAAGGCAGCTTTATAGAGCTTTCGGGTGCAACTAATATATTTTAAAAGTAAACCATACTAATAATAATGGCAATTTTAAAGGGGAAGATATTTTGAAAAATGCTGGTTGTTGGGACTCATCAACTTCCATAGTAATTTTTACCTACAATCCAGTATTCTTCAAAATATCTTCTTTTCTTTTCAACAAAAGAAAGAAACTCATAAAATGAGTTCAAACGAGAGAGAAAATTGTTAATATTTTATTTTTGGGTGGACTATCCCTTTAATTGTATAGTGGTTAGTGCTATATATTCACAAGTACATTGAAGTCAATGAGGGTTTGCTTGAGCTTTTGAGGCCATGGGGGTCCACAGAAGACAAAAACACACTGTTGGGAAAACTGTAATAAAGGGAGTAAAAAAGACTTGGTTTTGGAATCGTGCGAAGGGATCAGCTGAATAGCAGGAGAGACGAACATCAAAATGAGCGGCTCAACAGCCCGTGAGTTATACCACACTGACAGTCTGTTTCAAAAAGAAAAGTCATCATTTTGAGAGCAAAATCAATAGAGCAGCCTTTTAAAAACTCAGAGTCTCAGCTGAGCAATCTCGTTTTTTTTTTTTTGAAAAATAATCAAAAGGAGAAGAGCAAGAGGCACTGCTGAACAGAGCTCATTGATCTTCATTCAGCCTCCCGATAGAGCCCAAGTGTGTCGGACTGATCTGAGGTCTGAATCGGGCCGTTCTCCCCCTGCTGAGGAGTCAATTCCTCAGCTTGAGAGACAATCTTAAAGTAGCCATCACTTCCTCAGGCTCCCCGAGAGACAGGCTGTAGAGGTGTGTGTGTCTCTGTGGGTGAGCGATTCAAGGATTTGGTAGACTTTGGCAGACTCCAGGCGTCTTTCTCAGTGGACCGTCTTATATCTGAATCATTTAAATCAAAGAAAAGGTTCCACTCTGGAAATTGCGAAGCAAGCACAATTGAATGGAGACTGTTAGACGGTAATTTCCTCAGAGATTTGGCTTCTCAGGATTCTTTATGTATCACTTTAAAAAAAGACAGGTATTGTTTTTTCCATTTCGATGGCATTTCAATTGAACTGAAAAATAAAGCTAAGCCAGTAGTAGTGTTATCTGTCTGTTTATCTATCTGCACATATTTCTTTCCATCCATCCACCCAACTTCACATCTTTCAATCTATCCATAGACCCACCCATCCATCCACCTATCTGCACGTATTTCAATCCATCCATCTTCACATCTTGCAATCTATTTACTCATCCATCTTTCTATCTATCCACTCCATCACCTATCTGTCTGTCTATATTTCAATCAATCCATCCATCCATCTTTCAATTCAATCCTATCCAGTCAACCATCCATCTTTCCATTTATATATATCTATCATTCATCTTCACATCTTTCAATCTATTTATCCACTCATCCACCCACCCATCCATCCGTCTGCACATATCACAATCAATCCATCTTCCAATCTATCCATTCATCCATCCATATATCTATCTGTCTGCACATATTTCAATCTATCCATCCATCCATCCATCCATCCATCAATCTATGCACTCATCCGTCTGTCTGTACATATTTCAATCTATCCATCTATCCATATATCTACGTGTCTGCACGTCAATACATCCATCCTCACAACTTGCAATCTATCTATCCACTCATCCATCCATTCTCACATCTTGCAATCTATCTATCCACTCATCCATCTTCACATCTTTCAATCTATTTATCCACTCATTCAATTCAATTCAATTCATCTTTATTTCTATAGCGCTTTTACAATGTAGATTGTGTCAAAGCAGCTTCACATAGAAGATTATAGATAACTCATCTGTCTGTCTGTACATATTTCAATCAATCAATCAATCCATCCATCCATCATTCAATCTATCTATCCACTCCATCTATCTACCTGTCTGCACATGTCAGTCTATCTATCTATCTATCTATCTATCTATCTATCTATCTATCTATCT
>CAIGQV010000001.1:1278452-1310887 GCA_903798115.1 Danio jaintianensis
ATTATGAGCAGTACAATTCCAAAAATTCAATATAAATTTTTTTGGTATTTGTTAATTTACCTATGTTATATTACCTACTATGACCTAAATATTATGACCTATTTGTTGATTTAGCTATGAACTTAAGAAGTAAAATGACCAGATGCATTACAGTAGTAAAGAAAAAAAGAAAAGTATATCAGTACAATAATTTGAAAATGCAAAACAAAAAGTTTTTTTTTTTATTTCCATTTTGTGAGATTCACCCAAATACACTTTGTAGCTATTTTGCAAGCATGACAAAGGTATGTATAGCAGGAGTTTCCAGGCTCACCTCCAGTGTAGCAGGTGTTGAAGTGATTGACTCGATTCATGCTCTGAATGCAGCGGAACAGAACCACATGCTGACTTTCATCCCCGACCACGTTCTTCTTTATGCGAATCACAATGTGGCCCATGGCAAACGTAGGGTCTGTATAGTAGACCTGGGAAAAGGAGATCTTGAAATATTGAGGGAAAAACACCGAGCGCGGTGTTGGGATGTTTTAATAGAACAGTTATAAAGGCAGAAAAAGAGTAAAACTGTTTTTATTTCAATTCAAGATGTGCTCATTTATTTACCTGGCTGTAGATGAAGAAGAATCCTTCCTCTTTGACTAAAATGGTGCCCTGCTCTTCCTCCAGAGCGGAGCCGCGCTTTAGACCCACCTGCCACGGGATGGCTGTGCAATAGTCAAAAGCAAACTCTGAGCCCGCCCCCCAAAAAAAGAAAGAAATAATGCTCTAAATTCAAACGGAAACAAACATGTCTATGGATGTAGAAATAAGAGATAAGCCCACCATTTAAATTTTAAATGGCAGATTGCAACTAAATATTCCGAAAACTGTGTTAATGTGCTGCTTAAATGATTTGGGCGATCAGGGAATTAGTTAAACCTACTGTTAAGTTCTCTGTTGTAACACTGGCATTGCTCAGAAGGAAACGCAGAGTTGTAGGTCCTACACTTGTGGGAATTTCCATTTAAAATGTGTGGAAATGGAAAGTTTCTAAACATTCAACCAACGTTACTGATGTTAATATGGACGTCATGCGCTGATTCATTTACTGCATCAATGCAATGCCAGAAAGTTGCAGTGAACTTCTTGAGGTTGGTGGATAAACTTGGCACAAATGTGTCCCTTGAATATGTTCCAAACCCACAAGAGAGTTTGTTCCTCTTTGGAAAATGGAAGGTACAGTATTTGTAAAGATATTTGTTATTTGGTTTCTGCATTGAAAGTCTATCCACTCTAAAACGTTCACAAAGAGATAAAGAATAAAATAAAATCACAGAATAAACAAATAAATAAATTAAGTTAATGAAGAGAAGGATTTTTTTAAACACATTTTTAAATACAATAGTTAAACACATCTTATAACTATCTTTTGTCTTTGCCATGATGACAGTACATAATAATTTACTAGATATTTTAACGAGATACTAGCATTTAGCTTAAAGTGCAATTTAAAGGCTTTATAACTAGGTTATTAGGTTATATTTAAGCAAGTCATTAGACAACAGTGGTTTGTTCTGTAGCCAATCGAAGAAAAAAATCTTAAGGGGGTTGATAATATTGACCTTAAATAATATATAAACAATAAAATAAACAATGGCCTTCTCCAGAAAAAAAAAAAAATCCCAGGAAAAACTTCCACAAATAAGAAGAATAATCTGGGTTTGGAATAGCATGACTGTTATCATTAATTGTTGATAATTGTTACAGAATTTGTTGGTTGAACTGTCTCTTTCAAGAAGTTTAGGGTAATTGTTTATGCCGAATATCATGACAAGAAAACACATCTGTAAAGTCCAGAATATATTTCAGAACATGCCTACTATATGCTGTCCTGTATTTATGTTTTTGGGTTTTTTTTTCACACATCTTAGTTTGTCCATTACTGGCAACACTGGATGATATCTTTCTAACATGCATGTGTTGTGCACCATCAAAAGGAGTACAAGTAAACACTCCTCCAGTACCTTTTTGGAAGGTTTTCTTCCTGTTGTCTGCCATCATCTGTAAGCAGGCCTGAGGGTCTGTAGAAAGGAATAGTTGTTTATTTCATGGAGAAATATATATATAACCCCATCAGCACAGCAAAAATGATAGCCCTTAATTTTACAGTTCTGTTTCACATCTATGTACTTATGTACATAGATGTGTCTATGTACTTAATGCTATCTCTAAACCCACCTCTGAACATAACTTTGTAATTAGCTTATATAGCCCTGCACTATCTTATGTATGTACACCAGAACTGGAAGAACGTAGGATAAACACGTCCTGTAAAATAAAGTGCAAATGCAAAATTGTGTTTAAGAGCCTTGAGCAAGATCTATGCATATTATGACTGCACATTTCTTAATTGCAAATATTTCCTGTAGCTGTCTGTAAGAGATGACGATGATTACTGTGATACATCTCTAAAATTAATAATAAAGCTTTTGGATTCAGTGACTCATAAGGCAACAGGATATGCAAATGTCAAATGAAGCACTTTTGCACAATGTGCTTTATTAAATTTTTTTTATTGCATTATGTGGTTTTAATCATACACGATCTGTGCTCCACAACACTTTTGACGGTAAACTAAAAACCCTTAGCTGTGCTCTTCTCAGACTGACACTTTAAAAAAAAAAAGCATCAAGAAATAAGCAGAAGTGTGCTCTTGCCTGCTTTGTTTGGCGCATGACTCAAGCTCCTTTTTGACATGACAGTACGGTCTGTTGTGGTATCATCCATATCACTCTGCTGCAGATACTGTAAACAGACAAACAAAACAAGAAAAACTATCTGAATAAAAATAGACGTTTCAAAATGTTTCGAACACAGTTCAAGAGGGTTTTTAGCTGGCATATAACTAACAGAGCAGATCAGCGTGTTTAGAATATAATGGCCAATTTGACCAGCATTAAAATGTCCAAACTATATCTCTAATTAGTTTTTGTCATTAGTATTTTTATTACTTATTTATTTTCTAAAAGGTTGAGGCAAATACAGAGAACTTGGTCTTGTCACACATTTGTACTGTGGATTTTTTCTGAACAGCCACGTTTGATGTTGAAAGGTGACCTTCAGCTTTTTTACTTTAACTTTTATTTAACACAAAAAGAGGGGGAAAAAGAAATTAAGCATTGGAACAAACAGGTCAACAGGTCACCAGAGACATCACAAAACAGCTCTTAAATCAGTCTTAGTGACATTTCAGTAATGTGAAGTGACTTCTTTTCTGGGATTTATTGTCAGATTATGGCCGCAAAACCCCTAATGAGCTGGCAGCTACCTTTTCTGTTTATTTACAAATGTATTACATACATACATACATACAAAACGTATTCTTATTATTTCTTCGATAATATAGTGTTTCAAGCTACCAAAAATGTCAATAAAAGTCCATTTGAAAGGGGAAATAATTGAAAAACCTCCATGAATCCCAGAATAGAACATATCATGTTTATCTGCTCATCACCATGCAAAGTTATTAGACTGTTTCCAACTGAAATTCGTGTATTTTCCGAAGTGGTCAGCTGAGATGCATTACTATCGTTTTAACACAAACTAGCAATACATAACTATTTTCATGCTATTGCTAATTTATCAGTTAGTGTTTACTTTTAGGTAGAGGTTTCTAAAAGACCTACCAAATACTGTAGAAACAAGTACTTTTTGTAATTTACTAGCATTATTCATTAGATAGTAGTACCTATTAAATAAATACTAGTTTTTATTAATTAGATACCAATGCTCAGTAGTCATTAGTTACTATTCTATTACTAGATACTAGTAACAAACTTCAGATTGCAGCCATTGACTCCTATGGGCAGCTGTCATTGAGATATCTACAATAAAATATACAATACAACTACAATAGATATCAAGTACAATATCCCTACTAATTAAATAGATACTAGTGTTTAATTATAATTTTATAAGTACTAATATGTAATGAAGTAGTAGCTTCTAATAAATAAATATTATTAGCAATATTAGATACTTCAAACAAATTTGTTGAAAAAAGGTTTCTGATGACTCACTTATTAGTTTAATTTTTATCATATAATAATATAAATTAGTATTATATTTTCTACATTCAAGTTAATATTTATATAATTGTTTAATATCCTGTACCAAAAAAAAAAAAAAAAAAATTAAGGTTGCTTTACATTTTTATGTTGAATCAAATGAACTTTGCATTACAACAGTCCATACGACTGGTTTGGTATTTTCAAAAAGATACATTCAAATAAAAATGTATTTTACCAAGAACTTCCAACGACAATGCCAGTTACACTATGAAAGCAACTGAACACCACTGAATCAATGTTCAACAAAAAAGGAACACTCCACATGTGTTACCATTTTTTTTTATCCATTCAGCCGATCTCCAGGTCTGGCGGGAGTACTTTTAGCTTTAGCTTGACTCTTCTGTAGTCACATCATGTACTAATACTGATGAAAATTTTGTAATTTGGGCCGATATGACTAGGAAGTAAACTCTCATTCTGGTGTAATAATCAAGGAACTTTCATTTTTCATATACCAAAGAATGATGAAAAAAAAAAAAAAAAACGGCCATTGGCTTCCATAGTGTTTTTGTTCCTAGTATGGATGTCATGGGATAATTCCCTTTGGGTGAACTATCCTTTAAGTGTTGTAACTTTCTGCCAACCCCTGTATTTAGCACCATCCGAAATTTGGATCAATAAAAACAGATCTGAAATAGCTGTGAAAACAAGTCAACAGGAAGTCTGAATGTTACCAAATAATCTCAAAATTCCATCAAACCATAATTAGACAATTAGAAGTGCACATATAGTGGTCCAAACCTCAATACTAACCCCTCCTTCCTCATGATGGGTTTGTTTCTCTGCCTCGTTCACAGGTTCATCCAGTGTCCCGCTTTGCTCTTCTCTCTTGCGAGCCACTTCTGCCCTCAAACCCTCCACCTCGGCCTTCAATGCCAGCACATGGTAAAGGGAGATCACAGATAGCGAAGAGGAGGTGATGGCAGCGGCGACCAGCACCAAAAACAGCCACGACAACCTTCTCCGTTCACCACGACCTGGACCAACATCTTCAGCAGGCATGGTGGAAACCACTCTTTTAAGGGAAGACTGTTATTAGTGAGCAAATTCTGAAGAACTCCATTACTCTGAAGATCTCAACCTACCTCAAAACATGACTTCAGTCGGATGTAGGATCCTTGAGGTAAGAGGTTTATACTCTGAAAGAAGCTGGTCTGAAGGTGTTAGTTATGCCTGCTAATGCCAAATCATTTTTCTATTTGTTCCTGGATCAAAATACAGTAGTCAACATTTGAAGTTTTGTCATCCAAAGTTGTCTTAAAACCATCAAACAACATCCAGACAATTTTGAAAGACTTTTTTGATCCACTTCAAATGTTGAGTACTGTAAGCTGATGTTTGTATGCAGATGCAATTGAGAAAGAGCTATCACTGAGGCCAAGTTTAGCACAAAAGCAACTGTACTCACAGAAAAAAAAGTCCCGTCTGGTTCAAATCCTCAGCGAACGCTTTGGTTTTTGTATCCCTTTCCTGCCAAGCTGTCCACACCCACTGTATTTAACACTGTAGCGCAACCGAAAGTTGCTTTGTCACCACTTGCTTTGTGCCTGTTCCGACAAACTGCGTCAAAAGTGTGAACGTAAGAAGCAGATAAATGAAAATGCAAAGCTTACGCTGGCTAATCATAAACTAATAACATACAAAAATTGGCATAAATGACACTGACAATTGCTATTCTTGGTACAGGATCAAACTAAATATAAAAAAAGACAGTTTTGTTCTTTTCAAAGTGGGGTTTCCAGAGTAAAAAGCAAAAACAGGAAACAAACTATACAAATAGACTCCTTTGCAGGCAAGTTATCAGAAGGGTTTGATGTCTTTTTATTGCATGTCACCACACGGAAAAATAGAAAATGTGATTCAACTGTATGTACATGAAGAAATTATTGGAATAGAAAATCCATAGCTCAAAACACAGATGTCGAAAGTATACGAAAAACCCCTCCTTGCACATTCAGAAGTGAATCTATCCGCTCTGCTGTTTACTGTAAAAAGCAAATACAAAAACATGAGCAGCACTTTATATTATTTCATATATTCAGTTCATGAACATGACGAAATGAGACTTTTGAACATACAAACTAGCCCTGGAGAATGACCAGAACATGCCAATAGTGTGTTAGTCAAATCTAGTAAACTCTAAAGTAGTAATTTTTCATTATTATATAATTTTCAGCATCTTTGTTCCAAAGTTAACACTCAACCACACAGACATTCAATAAGGTATTATGGCACGTCACTGTGAGTTCAACGAAAATGACATCGCAAATTAAATTTGAAGTCGAAAATGTTCTTTCCATAAGGTTTAGAGGCAGTTCTTATGAATTAGGCTTATGCGATCAATATTCTTCTTTGAAAATCAAAAGTTGATTAAAGTGATCTACAAAATGCATTCAAATGCTGATGTCTTGGGAAAGTTTTTTTTAGCTCCAGTCTTGTTTTTAAAGAACTAATAAATAAACCTCAAGCCAAAATAAAGTGTCAAACGCAGAAAGGTGGACTTTGGAAGCCTTTTGTTTTGGAGCATATCAACATTTGCATGCAAACTGACATAGGATCACTCTGCCTTGAGATCTTTTGAACATTCCAAGGCAGTTTCAATGCATTACAATAGACGTGAGTGTAAAAGTGCATCAGAGTTAAACGAGATGTGCCGAGCGTCTAAAGCATGCAATAATTACAGACTAATTACAGACTTCAGATGTGCACACCGATCCAGCGATACATACGTAAATGGGCCAGGTTTGCAAAGTCCACCATTCATGATCACCACCACCACCACATGAGATTAAATAAAGGACAAACCTTGATGTCTTTATCCCCCAAAATGAAAAAGTGCTGTTAATTTACTCACCAATTAAATATGTTGATACCTTTATTCTGTAGTAGAAGATTTTAGCTGAAACTGTGGTCCTTGGTGATTCTAAAAAAATGCATGTCTCTGGCTACTGGCATTTAGAGAGATAAAACATATACAGGCAAACTTTTGGGGCTCCTGATGATACACTGAGGTTTTATGAAGCAAAAACATCCAGTCTGTGAAAAAATTTGATCCTTTAATCCACACACAGACTTGCTAAACTGTCCTGAGGACCAAACTCTATGCACAGGATTTTACAGAGGCTGTTGAATACAGTAAAAAAGAAATATTAAAATAATGTTCAATTTTGTGTACTAACTTATCAGGAGCCATCTAGAGTGGTTGACTCTGAAATCACCAATGACCACAATTTTATATATATATAATATAAATGTAATAAAGAAAGACAAGTCACCGACATATTTAATGACTTGAGGGAAAGTAAATAAACATTTTTTTATTTATTTTTTTTCTTTTGGGTGGATCTATCCCTTCAAATAGTTGACTGACTGAAAATGTTGCCATCATTTACTCTTTTAAACCAGTATAACGGTTTAATGCCAATCCAAAGAACGTGATGGTAGCCATTTTAGATGCAACTTCAATTAAAGAGGTCCAAAGATGAACTCTTCTATAGCAATATGGTAGCTCTTTACAAGAAGCAGACTGAAATTCGACTACGAAAATTATTAGCTGTAGCTTTACATTCATAAGAGAACCTTCTCACAAAATCAGTCTAAAGAGACAAATTTTACAACTCCCCTAGATTTAAAAAGTAGAATTTTCCCATTTCATTGCCAATTCAGCCAATCTCCAGGTCTGGCGGGAGCGCTTTTAGCTTAGCTTAGCATAAACCATTGAATCGGATTAGACCATTAGCATCTTGCTCAAACAAATAAAAAAGTTTTGATTATTTTCCTATTTAAAGCTTGACTATTCCGTAGTTACATTGTGCAATGTATTGTGTACATTATGCAGCATTGTTACCTAGCAGGGGATTTCAGGTACTGTGTAATATCATTGCGCCTGCTGCAGCCATGGTACAGCAGCAAAGTTCCTTGATTATTACACAAGAAAGACAGTATCAGACTAGAAAATAGCAACTTTTCATTTTCGATCATTCTTAGCACACGATGTAACTACAGAAAAGTCAAGCTTTAAATAGAAAAAATATCGAAAATCTTTTTTTAATGCTAATGGTCTAATCTAATTCAATGGTTTATGCTAAGCTAAAAGTGTCCCCATCTGACCTGAAGATAGGCTGAATGGATAAAAAAAATGGTAAAACTCAACTGTTTAACTCTAGAAGACTTGTAAAATCAGCCAATTTCCCAAAAAGTGGAGAGTTCCTTTAAGACACAGGTGTCAAATCCAGTTCCTGGAGGGCCGCAGCTCTGCACAGTTTTGCTTTAGTCTTAATTAAACACACCTGATCAAACTAATTGAGTCCTTCAGGCTTGTTTGAAACCTAGAGTTAAATGTGTTGAAGCAGGGTTGGAACTAAATTGTGCAGAGCTGCGGCTCTCAAGGAACTGGATTTGACACCTGTGCTTTAAGACATAAATGATGAGTAAATGATGGCAATTTTCATTCAGTGAATAAATGCTTTGAATTGTCATAAATGTTTCTGCTTTTTTTATGGGAACTGCAAACAACGAAAGATAAATTACAGCGCAACAGTCACCAATGGGCAGGTGTTCAAACGTGATCCAAACGAAACAGGTCTGATGTGAAGCACTTGACCTGATTAAAAGAAGGGAAACGTCTTATTTACAAGTTGTGCAAATGGACTGTGCTTGGAACTCTGTCAAGCAGCTGTTATGTGCGATTTCACACTTACTTCTAAGCCTGAGAGAGAGTAAACATACTTTTAGGCTTGTTGTGTTAATATTTTCATACAGTGCTCACAGTGTACTGCAGCCCACATGAAAATCAGTATAGAAATCTATACTTCCACACACAGCTCCATATGCAAATCCAAAAAACATGGGATCAAACCACAATGAGCCAATTTCCTGAGTGGATTTTAAACCTTCAGTAAAAAAAAAGAAGGCAGTGTGATAAAAATAAAGCTCCAGTACATTACAGCCGGGCACAGACTGACTGCATGAAATGTCACAGACAAACAAATGAGTGAACTAGATTAGTTGCCCCAAGTCTGTATTCACAATTCAAAAGGCAAAAATATGATTTGATTTTAATGAGCCCTCTGTTCCGCTTTAAAATAAAGTGTGTATATATATTACATATAAAGAAAATAAATAAAAATAGATCTTAATTTTGTTTAGTAGTTTTAGAGAGCTATTCAGTTTAGTAGTCCTAAGACTTTTTGGAATAGTAGCTTATCATTTACAAGTAAAATAACATCTGTGGTTAAAATTAATTACATAATCATACCTCCATTGTGATTTTTGAACCTGTTTTGTTTTTTAGAGGTGCAAATCAAAAGTCATATTTGGCAACCTTTTTACCGGTTTAGGTTTTTATGCAAGTAAGATTAACCACAGATATTACTTTATTAATTAAAGGTATAATTAACCCAAAATGGAAATACTGTCATCGTTTACTCACCCTGTTTTAGACATATCTGTTTTTTTCTTCTTCTGTTGAACACAGATTAATATTTTTAGAAATTTCAAAGTCATCATTGGTGATTATGGTTGCCATCATTCTTCAAAATATGTTTCTTGTGTTTAACTGACAAAAAAAAAAAAAAAACACATAAGGGTCTAAAACAAAATAAGGGTGAGTAAGTTTTCCTTTTTGTGTTAAGTAGTCCTTTACTTAAAAACCATAACAAATTCCATCCATTTAAATGTAAAACTGAACAGTTTAAGTTAAGAAAATAGTTTGGATGTTTGCACTTTCCAATTGCAGGTAACTATTAGTACACTTTCAAGGGCATAAATTCCTTGAAAAAAACAAACAAACACAGAAAGGATGCTGAATGCATGAGGCATAACATAAAAACTGACCAAAAAAAGTATTCTGAAGACTTAAAAAAATGCAGTCTTCTCTATTAAATAACTGAAAGTAAATAATGAATCCTTGATGTATGATCAACGGAAAAAAAGAGCTTTATATGAAGTTGGGGGACGAAAGAGAAAAAACAACAACAAATTAATTTGAGAGAATAAATTGTACATTCTATCCAAGAAAGTCCCGATTTGGAGCAGTAGTTCCTGTTCTAGATTATGGTGACGTTGGCTGTCCCCTGGGCCGTCTCTTCGCGTGCATGGCTTTTAAGCAGCTCCTTCATAAACTGCTCTAGGGCAGAAAAATAACCTTGGCACTGCCAGGTGTCGTTGTGCGTGCCCTCCGGAAAAATGGCGATGCGTTTAGTCCGAGACGGAGACAGCTCGTACAGCTGCTTCATCATCACCGGCGGGATGAGCTGGTCTGATAAGCCTGAGATGAAGAGCGATGGCATGCGGCAGAGCACCACGTGTCTATAGGACAGGAACTTGTTCTTGTAGCACCAGAGCGGTAGGTAGCGCATGGGGAAGAAGGAGAAGAGGGTGGCCGCCATGTGCGGGATGCTCAAAAAAGTGTTTTCCACCATGATGGCGGCCACTCGGTGCAGGTTGCATGATGCCAAGCGAATGGCCACCGCACCACCCAGAGATCGGCCGAACAGCACAACCTTTGTTTTGTCGATGTCCGGTCGGGTCATGACGTAATCCAATGTAGCCTCTGCATCCTGGTAGAGTCCCTCTTCGCTGGGATCTCCTTCGCTTTTTCCATAGCCTCTGTAGTCCACCAGAACCACGTTGGCCTTCAGGTTGACCAGCATTAGGAGAGCGTTTGGTACACGATGGCCGATATTCCCAGCATTACCGTGGAAATATAAAATAGTAGGAGCGCCGGCGGGGTTTTCGCCAGTGTAACGAAGCAGGATGAGATTGAGCCGGATGCCATCTTTGGTGCGGATGTACACATTCTCGTGGGGGATTCCTGTGGGCATGGGAACGTACAGACGTGAGGATGAGGGCTGGTCAGGGAAGTAGAGAAGCACGTCCTGGAACTTGTACAGGATGCCGGCTAACGACGCCAGGATGAGTCCCAGCAGGACGAAGCCGCCGTACAGGTGGAAGGTGAGAATCAGGGCCAGCAGGGAAACGCGGCAGAATCCCCATGACCATGCGCACACGCTCAGCAAACATGCCTCCAGTGGCCCCCACAACCTCCAGGGCTTCTCCATGACAACCGGGATGACAAGAGAGTTTTCAAACTCACTGCAGATGTAATCTGGGGAAACATTCACAGAATGGTTAGTTTGAAGGGTTGGATGGTATTTAGAGAATCTTTTTTTTTTTTTTTTTTTTAAATCATCTGTTCATCGGAGTGGTAACAGACTTTGTTTTTGCTCGTCACATTAGCAATGGGAAAACACTCACACTCAAATTAAGTGGATCCGAGGAGTTTTTTATGGGTGTAACTGAAAAAAGTAACAAAAGTGTGTCAATTTGAATTTATCATAAAATGAAAAAAATAAATTATAAAATCAAGCCTTGTTTATTTAAATTGCATCAACTATGCTATTAATTTGATAAAGGGTATAATTTCGGTTTGAGAAATGTTTTTGAATCCCAAAAATTACCTGCATTTTAGGGACTAAGGAAAAAACAGGCTGATTAAACAAATGTACATTCCTTTATGAACTGTGTGTGCTGAATCATAATTGTATAATATATTACTATGTACAGTCGTGGCCAAAAGTTTTGAGAATTACATAAATATTGGAAATTGGAAAAGTTGCTGCTTAAGTTTTTATAATAGCAATTTGCATATTCTCCAGAATGTTATGAAGAGTGATCAGATGAATTGCATAGTCCTTTTTTGCCATGAAAATTAACTTAATCCTGAAAAAACTTTCCACTGCACTGCATCCATTGCTGTCATTAAAGGACCTGCTGAGATCATTTTAGTAATCGTCTTGTTAACTCGGGTGAGAATGTTGACGAGCACAAGGCTGGAGATCATTATGTCAGGCTGATTGGGTTAGAATGGCAGACTTGACATGTTAAAAGGAGGGTGATGCTTGAAATCATTGTTCTTCCATTGTTAAACATGGCGACCTGCAAAGAAACGTGTGCAGCCATCATTGCGTTGCATAAAAATGGCTTCACAGGCAAGGATATTGTGGCTACTAAGATTGCACCTAAATCAACAATTTATAGGATCATCAAGAACTTCAAGGAAAGAGGTTCAATTCTTGTTAAAAAGGCTTCAGGGCGTCCAAGAAAGTCCAGCAAGTGCCAGGATCGTCTCCTAAAGAGGATTCAGCTGCGGGATCGGAGTGCCACCAGTGCAGAGCTTGCTCAGGAATGGCAGCAGGCAGGTGTGAGTGCATTTGCACGCACAGTGAGGTGAAGACTTTTGGAAGATGGCCTGGTGTCAAGAAGGGCAGCAATGAAGCCACTTCTCTCCAAAAAAAACCCATCAGGGACAGATTGATCTTCTGCAAAAAGTATGGCGAATGGACTGCTGAGGACTGGGGCAAATTCATATTCTCTAATGAAGCCCCTTTCCGATTGTTTGGGGCATCTGGAAAAAGGCTTGTCCGAAAAAGAAAAGGTGAGCGCTACCATCAGTCCTGTGTCAAGCCAACAGTAAAGCATCCTGAGACCATTCATGTGTGGAGTTGCTTCTCATCCAAGGGAGTGGGCTCACTCATAATTTTGCCCAAAAACACAGCCATGAATAAAGAATGATACCAAAACACCCTCCAACAGCAACTTCTTCCAACAATCCAACAACAGTTTGGTGAAGAACAACGCATTTTCCAGCACGATGGAGCACCGTGCCATAAGGAAAAAAAAGTGATATCTAAGTGGCTCGGGGACCAAAGCGTTGAAAGTTTGGGTCCATGGCCTGGAAACTCCCCAGAACTTAATCTGATTGAGAACTTGTGGTCAATCCTCAAGAGGCGGGTGGACAAACAAAAACCCACTAATTCTGACAAACTCCAAGAAGTGATTATGAAAGAATGGGTTGCTATCAGTCAGGATTTGGCCCAGAAGTTGATTGAGAGCATGCCCAGTCGAATTGCAGAGGTCCTAAAAAAGAAGGGCCAACACTGCAAATACTGACTCTTTGCATAAATGTCATGTAATTGTCGATAAAAGCCTTTGAAACATATGAAGTGCTTGTAATTATATTTCAGTACATCACAGAAACAACTGAAACAAAGATCTAAAAGCAGTTTAGCAGCAAACTTTGTGAAAACTAATATTTGTGTCATTCTCAAAACTTTTGGCCACGACTGTAGACAAATTATATGAAAATGTTGACCATTATTTTAATAATTGTCTTTCATGCATAAACTTACATTTTTACATTCCTGTTGCTAATTTCCTGTGCAGCACAAACTCCTAAACGTTAGACAAACATCAACAGGTGTGGATATATTCTGTCTGAGAAAACTATGATTATCCTGATCTGAGCTATACAGAATCAACCAACTGAAACATTCTTTCTTTCAGCCATGTTCATCTGTTGCTGCTTGGTGTTTAAAGGTGCTGTATGTACGTTTTTGACTCTTTTAAAGCATAAAAATACCATAATATGTTTGCAGAAGGCGTTAAAATATAAATGGCAGGTGTTGGTTAGAACAAGAACTCCTTTTAATATGGAAAATATTCCTTCTATCGTGTGCCGTTGCTTTTAGTTAGAACACAACTTAAATCATCCTTTAGGCTCGATAGTCAGGAACACTCCTGTTGGTGTCGTCAATCTGACAACCTGCGCTTGCGTGTGTTTTGAACCAGGAGTGCAATACCTAGTTCAACCACTGGGTGTCAAACTTACATACTGCACCTTTAAAGGGGGGGTCCCCCGATATCATATTTTAAACTTTAGTTGATGTGTAATGTAGCTGTGTGAACATAAACAACATCTCTGAATGTAATACGCTCAAAGTTCAATGCAAAGGGAGACATTGGCTTTTACAGAGTTAGCCAAGCAAAGCCTACAGCGAATGAAGTTTGGGGACTACAAAAAAATACATCCAGGCTAGTGAGATCAGAAGGGCTTCCGGTTACGTGGACACACCCTGCGCAGTGAAGGGGTGTGGCAAGAAGCGCTGTAATGTTATAGCAGAGAAAGCTAAAACGTCGTTCAAACGCTGCTATTTCCACAGAGCTTCTTCTGTTTCTGTATTTGGGCTTCCAAAGGACACGACACAAAGACAGAAGTGCTTACAATTTAATTTTAATTATGTTCCAGAGAATTATAAAAATATATATAGCTAGAATTTGACAAAGGACAGCTTCCAGAATCTCTCCCAGTTCAGTGCTGGATTCGGTTAAAACTCCTCCAACCGACAAAGCTGTGGATTGTGAGCCACAACCTGTAAGTATTTTTATTTGTTAAAATTGAACAACCACATGCATAGTTTCTAGTGTTAACGGTATGTTGTAGCGAGGACGTAAACAAGGATGTAAACAACAGGAAATGCTGTTTGGCACCGCTAACAATTTAGCTACAAATTCATATTTATCAGTCAAACCGCTGTAAACACCCACATTCTTCAGCAGCGCTGCAGTGTCTCTCTATGCACCCGCTTTCAGTGTCACTCTATGCGGCCGCTTTCAGTGCATTCTACATCTCAAATAACAAACTCGATATGAGAACGTTTTATATTACTTACACATGCTTATTACGAATATATATGAAAGACACTTGTCAGATTTTATTTTAGAGAGCAGGCGTGAGGTTCAGCTGCGTGCTCTTCATTTTTCTGTCTTATTCAGGCAGCTAACGCTGCTAACAGCTGCTCTGACTGGACTGTTTACACAGCGCAAAAGCGCATGCTTTTAGGGGCGTGACATAGTGATGTGGAGCCAATCCGCGAATCACAGCACATTATGTTAGCTGACCAATCAGAGCCTCTTGAGGGCAGGCCTTTCAGAGGAACTAGGAAATTTGACAGTCGTTTTCATGTTAGCTAAGTAGCTATATATAATCAAAGTAAGATATATGAAAAAATTATGTGATTTTCTACAAGTGAAGCATGAGCACACATTGCTTTGCATCTTACAAACACAACCAAGCCTTAAAAATACACTGTGGACCACCTCTTTAATTACTGACTGAAACAATAATTTGAACAATAATACCTGCTCATTAGAACTTTCACAACATATTTTCAGAGCATGCAGGCAAAGTTATTGGATGCAGACATCGACAAACACAGACTCTCTGTTTTCTCTGCAGAGACGACAAAGAAAATCATAAAAGTGGGGGAACACAAATGGGATTTGTGGCGTTGGACATGGCCCTCTTGTCCCCAGTGGAAGTTACACTCCTGAATTTGATTATGATATTTTATGCAGATGTACTTTCCTTGAAACTCACATTTACATTTAGTAGTATGGATATGCATAACATTTTAGATGTCATACAAGTGCATAATAGTGGGAGAGGTGAAGTGTAGTGAGTGTGTGTGTGCGTGTGGCTTGTCTGTGAGAAATACAAACCTGTATGACTAACTTTCTACTGTGTAAGAGACGATCTTTTGAGATTTCTTTTATTTCTCTCTCTCGGTGGAGTCAACTCTATGGGTGGGGCGGTATGACCAAAATTCAGTTTCACAGTATGAGTAGTTTTATTTCATGGTAATGATATAGATCTCAGTACAGTTATTTATATATCCTGGGAACACCACAAAAAGACTTTATGTATTCAATAAATTCTCAGAAAATTATCAGGTTCTTTGATTATTTTTGTCTTAAAGATAAGATAAGGCTTACCATAACAACAAATCCCACAGTATTTCATCCTTTTGCACACTTTAATGTCAACCAAATCTATTATTATAAACTTTTCTCATTATTATTATCTTACATAGTACAATATATGGTTATGCTTTTCACAAAGTTGCATTCATTCATTCATTCATTAATTTTCTTTTCGGCTTAGTCCCTTTATTAATCTGGGGTCGCCACAGCGGAATGAACTGCCAACTTATCCAGCATATTTTATGTTATTATATTATATATATATATATTATATGTTTTACGCAGCGGATGCGCAGAACTTTGTAATTCCAAACAAACTAATTACCAAAAAAAACCCGAAGAATATGTTTTACATGTAGTGAGTCAATTCTTTTTGAATTCTGTAGTCTAGACTGCATCAGATACATTGTATAAGCACTGATATGAATAGAAATAGTTCCGTCAAGACACTCAGAGAGAAACTCTGGAACTCAATCACTGGCAAGTGAAATCTAAAAAAGAAATATTAGTCAGTGACTAACAACAGACTTTATTTTGTCTGCCCTAGTTTGAACTTTGGTAGCATTTGGAAGTTAGGTTGGCAATTGTTCCATGTTTCTTTGATAAATTTGCAATGTATTGTTTCATATACAACATCGGAGTTAGCGACACCCACTTATTTACACATCAACAAATCAAAAAAGAAATTATATATAGTTCATACTGTTTAAATGTTGTAGACTGTATATTGTATAATGTAGTGATATATACGGTCATAGCACCCCAGCCATCAAACTTATTCAAAATATCTTATTTTATGACCAGCAGAATAAATGGTGTCGGAATCTGATTTGAATGTGAATGTGAGAGTGATATTACATTACACATAATCATTACATATGATTTAATATGTAATTAAACCATGCAAATGTTCAATATAATTAAAAATGTGACTTGTTCACTATGAAAAATAAACTGAGATGAGATTATTATTTTCTATTTTTCATTTAAGCTCTTCATTCACTGGATTATACAAAAACAGGCATTAACACAGGGTTATGTAATGTGTAAAACTATTTTTGTTACAACTCCAGCAAAAGTAATGATACTGTATATAGAGTAGATGTCCTGACGTAAAAATTATTATATCCATGTTATATAATATATATTATTCAGATCAAACCTTTCAACCTTCCCATGATATATAAACCAATGTTTTTGCAGACTGCATCAAGATAAATATTATGTGATTTTTAAATAATTTAAAAGAAACGCAAGTCCGTGCTCAATAAAAGTAAACGAGCAAAACATTTGTTGTTTTAAATGTACTTAAAGAAGTTTCTAAAAATACAGATCTCTCACTTTATAAAAAAAAAAAGAAGAAACAACTTACATTTGAATAGCTCTGCTCCTAAACACTGGATTACAGAAATAAATTAAAATGTATGAAATTTTTATGAAAAAAAAAAGAAAGTTGATTGTCTGTATTTCTGTCTTTAAAGATGCAAAATGGCATGAAATCATGTTAGAATCATGAAAAACTTATTTGAATTATGACGAGTTTCAGAAGCACAGAAAAAAATCAACTAAATTGAAATGCAAAAGTAATTTTCATATCTAATTGACAGTAGGGCTGGGCGATTAATCGAAAAGTAATCGAAATCGACATTCAGAACCTATGATCGATCAAATTTTCCCCTACTACCAACAGTCGAACCAAACTACTTTCCCTACCGCATGTGGAGTCACGTGACCCTGCTCTTTTAAGGCTGATTTCTGTTTCTGTGTCGAACGAACGGATATAGCGCAGCCTTTGAGTGCTCGCATACCTGTGCAGCTCTCAAAAAATGTAACTACATGTCACACGTTTGCGTTACATTGACAATGATTGGAAGCTGCGCCAGATATGCCTTGAGACGACGTATTTTCTATTACAATATGAATTATTATTTACATTATAATATTTGTTTACAGAAGATTCAAGAAATGCACTGTTTAAAATATTATTTACAGGATATACAATTGATTTATTTAGCAGAGATACTGCTTATTTTCTACCTTTGAAAACACTGAAAATAATTAATTTTGTTTCCAAAAGGTGCAAGTTATTTGTTTTCACTTTTTTATAAGAAAAAAGTGACTGTTGGTTTTAGGCAATGTGTGTTTTAATTTCAGTTGTTCAACGTTGATGTTCAATAAATAATCATAGATAGTAGGTAGTGTGTGTTTCAATTATTTTAAAATCAAGTAATGCAGCCTTCTTTCAAAAATCTCTCACTATATCCCATATTTACTGTACAAAACCTGTCAGTGAACTATGAATAAAAAAAATTAAAATAAACAAATAAAATAATCGATCATTAATCTGGAGTTAAAATGTTCAATTAATCGAGATTTAGATTTTAGGCCAAATCGCCCAGCCCTAATTGACAGACTGCACGATATTGGAAAAATCGGACATTGTGATATTTTGGTTTGCTGTGATATATATTGCGATATGCATGTAAGTTCACCAGATGATTTGAATAGCTCTATTTGGAAAGATTTCAATAATTTAGATTGACTGGGGTGATCAAGTCTTTCTCTACGCAGTGCATCTTCATAAAATATAATCAATTATAATCATATACAAATATGACAGTGCAAAAAATAAAAGTTAAATAAACAGTGCTTTATGGTTTCTGTGTAATCTAACAATATTTAAATACAGAAATTTAACATAACATTAAATTTAAAATAACATGGTCATCACTGTACGAATCCATTTTATACAATAAAAAAAAAAATTACATCTTTGTATTTTAATATTTAATAAACAATCTAATCCTGTGATGTGACTATTGTGGATACACACATTGGGATATTGATGCTCAAACGATATATTGTTCAGCCCTAACGTCAAGCATAAAATGAATTTATTTTGTTCAGTTTCCTAGAAAACATGACTAGCCTGCATGTCTTCGTTTTGCATGTCAAGTAAACGTATTTTGATTTAACTTTTCTATTTTGTATCGCATGTAATATGACTTTAAGAAGTTAATACGCTGATTTAAGACCTTAATGCCCTAAATTGTGACAAATTAAGACCTGCAGAAACCTTGAAACACCACAATATAACCCTCTAATCACTGCTGCAGCACAATATTTTTCTTTAAAGAATCAGTTTAAGTGCACGTATGTGTTGCGAGTCATCCAAACACACAGGGCCACATTCTTTAAGGCATTATCTGATGATGACAAAACAACTGAGGTAAAGTTGATTTTATATTCGCCCATTCGTTCAGTGACAACTTGTGACACGCTCCCTATTGTTTACCATGGTACTTTGAATATTCGGCCTGAAATGGAAGTAAATGCAAGTATGCCTTCAAAACAGCATTAGCACTTTTTATTATTGTTGTTCTTTGATAGTCATTGTCTGCTTATATGACTTAACCATTTAGCATTAGCAAAGAATACTTTTCTGAAATGATACTATTATTATTATTAAGGAGAAAGTCCGAATGTGTGAATATAAAACCAACTTAACCTCACTGCTGTACGGAGCCCTCAGGCTGTTTAGGGGCCAGGTCCAGTCTTGACCACTCAATTACACAAGAATGCAGATGAAGACCAGCATTCACTCGCTACATATATTTTTATTTAGACATTTAGAGTTATTTATTTCCCAGATTAATATTAACGTACTTAATGCAATGCGATGCGATAGAAAGCGAGCTTGACCCCATTAACACACCACACAGTAAACGGCTGTCTGCAGATCCGCACTAAATCCCTTCGTGTTTCGCTTTACTACCAGCTGTTGACATTGTGAGGGAGAAACACCCCGAAGTCCAAACTCAGCTGACAGAAATCATAAACACGACGATGACAGATTGATTTTGACAGCAGCGTTTTTCCCCTCTGGACTTTATGTACTGCACACAGCTAATTCAGCTGCTAGCAACGTCAAGCACACATCTGCTGACAACCTGGGACAAAACTACTCACATCTAACGCATTCTTCAGCAGCACATCTTCAGGGAGCTGGGTTTATGAGCAGGGCAAACGGTCATCTATACGAACATCCCGTCAAACGACAGCTGATCCACTGTGGCTAGCAGCAAATCTAGCCGGACGGCTGCTGATGACACCGGTGTCGCTTCGAGGAAGTTCCGGGCGGAAACAGCGGAACCTTCTGCTGACTAACAAAGACGTTCTGCCCTCTGGTTCTGCTGCTGGTTCGGCGTTCGTGCGTTTACAAGTGACAATTATTGTAATTAGTACAATTATATGTTTGCAGTACACATTTACAATTAATGAACTGTATGCTTATATGTGTTGAAAACACACCTGGCAGCTTGCGAAAATGAAAATCTAGCAAATTGTATAATTGTGTATAATAAAAAAATGAAAAGTGAAAATATAGCTAACGTTAACAGCATTAGCAAAAAGCGGGATGATACCAAATTGTGTTTTTGAGGTCAGTAATCAGAAAGAATATCTAATTCAAAATAAAATCTCATTTAAGCGTAGAGTTAAACCATAATATCCGAATAGAGAATCTATTAATAATATTTAATAGAGTCTTTCAGGAAAAATAACCATGGTTTTATTATACTAAAAGTGTTAACCAAGTTTATTTAACATTGATTAAAATACCATTTGTATTACTACAGTTTTTTTTTTCTCTAAAAAATTCCATGGTAGCTACAATGTAGCAAGTACAATGAACTGCAATGTAGCAAGCTAATTTGACAAGATTTAACTTTTTACAAACTTTGGTAAATACTTTTTAAAATATTGTTTGGTAAAAGGCCTATTGCACAAAGCCAGTTTAGGTATTTACCCAGGTAAGTTTAGTTTGAGAAAACTCTTTAAGTTTTTGGGTTAAACATGGGTTGGTTTTAATCTGTTTTCATTGCCACAGTAATTTATGCTACACAGCTAACCTGCTCAGGAACAGGTTTTATTCTGGGTTAGAGAATAAAGAGTCTTTTCTTTGTCAAAATTGTCATTTGTTGCTAATATTTTAGTCATATTATATGAATTATATGTTAAATATTAAATAGTAATATTATATAGTAAATATGAACTCACACATAAATTTGCTTTAATATATAAAGCTTTTAAAATGACTGTTTGTGAAACTGTTATAAAAGACCTGCTGATTGCTTTGCATTGATATAATATTTGCTTTAGGTATTTTGTTATTTTGCCTTCTCAGACGTTTGCTGCATCAACAATGGTTATTTCTGCCATGTGACATGTAATCTGCTTTCCATCATGTAGCCTGTTCATGTCACACAGATGTTCAAGTGTTCATATTAATAGTTTTGTTTTAAGTTAGTTTTTTTGCAATAAAATCAGGACATGATTGTGTACTTGTGATTGTGTCTGTGGGAGTTCAGGTGGAATTTTCATACCATGACTCCAGCTCATGATCTTGTGCAGACTCCGGCTTCAAATGACACCATTGGTCCAAGATGACAGACATTTCTACTTCCCTTTTCTACAGTAGACGTAAGTGGAAATTTGTTAATTTGTTTTTACATTTTTACAGTCTACCCGTGAAACCAACAAACCCACATTCCTTCCTTCCTGATTTTTGGTGATTTGCATTTTTATTTCCTACATGCACACTTGCAGTGCATTGTAGTCAAAGTGATAATTTAATTACACAAATAATACAGGTATATAATATTACATCTGAACTGGCCCCCCTCTATATTAAAAGAAGATCAAAGAAATCAGTTATTAGGAATTAGTTATTAAAACTAACATTTAGAAATGTGTTGAAAAAAATCTTCTTTCTGTTAAACAAGAAATAGGGGAAAGGAATATAAAGGGGGGCTAATAATTTAGGAGGGCTAGTAATTCTGACTTCAACTATATATATATATATATATATACACCTCTCACACAGAATTGTCTTTAAAATAAAGGAACATATTTCCCTTAGTAAGATTACTAAAACTGTCCATTACTTTCTTTGGTATTAGCTTTAACAATTTAAGATAATGCAGTATCCACACAAATACTGTATGCTCAAACAGGCAAAACAAGGTTCACTTATGTCAGCTGACTTTACTTTTGTCCTTACTGACTTTTTTATATGTTAGAAAGCTTCTGTTAACCATCAGTTGCGCCTGTCCGGTTGATCAGGTCTGACCTGCATGTAAACATGTAAATCTAAGCTAAACATACATACAAGGTCAAAAGCTAACATTTTGATTTGAGATAGCACATTTCACACACAATGGTAATTCAAAGTGCTTTACATAAACAAGAATAAAAGAAACATAAAACACAAGTATAAGAAAATGAAAACAGAATAAAAATCATTAAAAACAGATTAAAATGTGTTAAAACAGGTTTTAAAGAAATGGAAAAGAAAGACATAATAGTGTGATCTCATTCGGTAAAGGCACAGCTAAACAGATGTGTTTTCAGTCTGGATTTGAATGAGCCTAACTCCCCATTCACACGGCGTCAGCGTCAACGCTTCCCATCCACTTTGAATGGGTGATGTCAGGCGTTGCCGAATTGCATTGTGGATCTGTCGGCGCAGCTTCAGTGGCATTGCTCGCTGCAGAAGTTGGGACTTTCTCAACTTTTGAAATGCCAACAGAAGCGTCAGCTAATCAGATCGCTGTATGCAAATACACCAGCTCAGACAGAAGCCGATTGCTGACTAATTTCATTGGCTGACGCTGCTATGACGATCGCGTCAGGCCCAACTTCAGACACGCCCTCTGTCAAGCGTTGACGCTGAAGCCCCATGTGAATCAGGCGTAATGTTGAAGCACATCTCATCAGCGGGGGGCGTAGTAGCTGAAGGCTGATTCACCCTGCTTTGACTGAACCCTTGGAATTTCTAATTTATTTGATCCTAACGATCTGAGTGATCTGTTAGGTTTGTATTCAGTGAGCATATCTGTAATGTATTGAGGTCCTAGGCCATTTAGTGATTTATAGACAAGTAATAATACTTTACAATCTATTCCGAATGTGACTGGGAGCCAGACCGGAGGACAGGTGGGATGTGCTCTGATTTTCTGGTTCTGGTCAGAATCCTGGCAGCAGCGTTCTGGATGAGCTGCAACTGTCTGACTGTCTTTTTGGAAAGGCCAGTGAGGAGGCCATTACAGTAATCCACCCTGCTGGTGATAAAAGCATGAACAAGTTTCTCAATGGGTCCTCAATGGAAACAAAGCATCTAATTTTTGCAATGTTTTTGAGATGAAAGTATGCTGATTTAGTTACTAAATAAATTAATACTACTACTACTACTACTACTACTACTACTAATAATAATAATAATACTTATTAAAAGTTGCAAGGCAGCTGATGGGTTTCATCCAGACACTATTGCTTCAATGCCAAATTTCATTTGCATTTAGTATGGATTTTAGTATTGATTTTTGTTTACACACTTATTTTAGTCATAAGAGTCAATTTTCAAAAAATTAGATTTGAATGCAGATTACTATGCAGATTACTAACCAAAAATTACGTTTTTATATTCATGGAAGGAAATTCTTGGAAGATTATCTTTTTTTAATATTCAAATAATGTTTGGCATAAAATAAAAATCAACAATTATGAACCATACAATGTATCTTTGGCTATTCCCACAAATATACCGCTGCAAAATAAAACTGGTTTTGTGGTCCAGGGTCATAAATATAGAACATCACTTTATGGTAAAATATTTTTCTTAAAGCTGATGGCTTCATAAATCTGAAATCCCCGTGATTAATAGCTTTTACATGGTGGTCGAGAGAGCTCAACATGCTGCAAATTAAGAAAACCTATGCAATTACAAAAAACACTAGCAAATTAAGAAAAGATCTTCATCCGTTTGACAGCACACGTGCTTGCAAATCCTCACAATGCAAACCCATACGAAAAACACGCTGCATTTTCCCACAACGCAAACAAATTCATAAAACGCGCTGCATTTTCTCACAACACTTGCAAATAGAATGGAACACTATGGAAATGTTTCAAGGGGACCCTAAAACGTGACGGACGCTGCTGCGAAATGTTTATTGTGCCGTGACTAGTGCTCAGTGAAGTTGTAGGTGATCTTTTAAAGGTGAGTTTTTTTTAAACATCCTGATTCCCTTGTCTTTTGTATTTTATTAACCTAAATAACCATAACCTAAATACCAGGGTCCGTCATGTTTTAGGGTCCACTTGAAACATTTCCGTTGTGTTCCGTTCTATTTGCAAGTGTTGTGAGAAAATGCAGTGTGTTTTCTTAATTTGTTTGCATTGTGAGGATTTGCAACACACGTGCTGTCAAACTGATGAAGATCGCTTCTTAATTTGCTGGTGTTTTTTGTAATTGCATGTGTTTTCTTAAAGGTGCAGTAGGTGATTGTGTTCAGAAACATGTTTTGTTGTGCTGGTTGAAAGTCTCTTCACATTCCAATGGTACTGCCTCAAGTAAATGATCTAAATGTATTTATATGTGTTTTTATATTCTGGGTAAGGCACAAGACTAAAAAATGTTCATCCAATTAAAATTGAATGTGCGCGTTCGCGATTTCAGGAGGCGTGGTTTGGATGGCAGAGGAGGAATTGTATTTGAAAGATATTATGCTAACCGGTTAGCATTTAGGCAGATCACCTACTGCACCTTTACATTGCAACACGTTTAGCTCTCTCGGCCACCGTACTTTTACCTAAAAATTCAAAAGAAGTCAATAGAGCAAAAAACACCCCCACACACAAAAACAGACAATATTTGTTATTTCATCAGAACACAACTTTAATCATTTTAGCAGTATAATCATACCTTCGAAAAGATCATAACTTGTGAGATTGTTTTATAAATTATTTCATCAAAGTTGCTTGTAAAAAAATTAAATAGGTTACTCAACTAAATCATCTATAATATTACAATATACCGGTAGTATATAATATTTTTTTTCAGTAGTCATAGTCATAATGTTATCTCTATATGCCTTTAAACCTTTATCTTTTTTTTTTTCTTTTTCTTAAAGTCATTGCTTTGCACGTATACCATCACACAGCATCACAGCCTGCAGGTGCCGAGGTTGTGACCAAGAGGACAGTTCTTGAGATGAAAACCACTCCGTCTCTCAGTATCGATCTCAGCACAAACCAACCAATGATCTCTGACACTTACAAAAGAGGATTTTTAAAAAAAGGACACCAACTCAGAACACAAGGAAATCTCCAAATCAAACGGAGACAGACATTGTTTAGCATTCTCGTAACGTATTTACAACAGAAAAAAACAACTGAGGTCGAGGGCTGCATAGGTCCACAGGATTCAGAAAGAGGAAAAAAGAAAGTATTTTAGCTTGCTAAGTGATTACGCAGTGTGGAAATACTACTTACACAACTGGATCAGTACTCTGAAAGAAAAATGACCATAAAACATGTGCAAGCATAAAATACATCTCATAGTAGGTTTGGTGGTGTTTAGCGATATTAGCAGGCATCTGTTACATTCAGTCGGGTTGGTCGCTGAGACATACTGTATGGCGATTGAATACCAACAAACACAGAGAAACGTGTTACAAACATGACAAATCTGCGTTTAGGAAGGTGTGGTGAATGGAAAATGTTTGACAAGGTGACTGATTCAATGCTTGTAGCATTAGACCGATTATTACGAGGCAAACTGAATGATTATATTGACAACTTGAATCCTTCCTTATTTGTAGAGTGTTATTAAATATATATACAGACGATTTTTGAGGGAACAAGCATGTATATATATTATATCTATGATCATGTACTTTTCTTGCGAAACAAACAGCCAGAGCTAGCAACAGAGCTAATACTGTTAATCTGTTGTCATTAGCCCACCCTCTAATCAATCCTATACTGTCAGGCTCAGGTGGAGATTGAATTTGTTTTGTTTGGAGATGAACAGAAAGAACGTCTGAAAGTACAGGGTTAGAAACCAACTATTACGCTCAACAGGAGGGTTCTATATCTCTCTATGTATTAGCAAAATCCTCAATGCAAAACATCCGACTGTCGTTATGGCCGCGACACACCAAAGCCTAAATCCAAGTGGCACATTTTAGGTGCAATTATGGTCTTGCAGACTAATTCAAACTACTAGTGACAAAGCAACATAGTCTCCTTCATTTTCAATGTCAAGTGATGCTAATAAAAGCTAATAAAAAGGTTTACTAGTGAAAAGTATGCAGTTGATCTCAGATGTTAGCATCTCGAGTGCAGAAAGATTGATTTATATGATGTTTTAACCAGTCTGATCTCGAGGAAACGTAACAATTTTACGTTTTGTAAAAAAAAAGTGTCTAATTCACATGAAAATGTAGGATATTTAAAGGCATGTTCCCAATAAACCTCACCCCTAACCCTACCCCTCATTAAGGGATTAGCAAATCGTATTAAAATGTAGTAGTTTTTGACCCTTTTTAATTTTTTTAATTGAATAACTTTGTTACAATAAAACCCAGTAACTATAATACCCTGACATTTCCTAAATGTGTGTAATTTTAGCATTGTTTACTACTTTTTTACTATGCCTTGGAATACATTTTTAAAATATGATGACAGACATTCAAAGCTTAATTCTAAAATCTCAATTAAAGCTTGCAATGTAAACATGACGTGACAAAAGTTCAGTTCCGTACAGTCTTATATGGTGGCCATTCTAGTAGTTCTAGTGTTAAAATGATGGAAAAGAACCTATTTGTAAGTTTAATTTATAAATTGATAGTTTGTGTTAATTATATAAAGCAAATTTAGCATGGCTGGAGTAGATATTACAGTTTCCTCTGAACAATGTTCATTATTAGGGACTCAATTATCAATTATTTGTCATATTCGAATGTTGTTTCGGCAAGTTTTTGATACTTTTGACAGGAGATTAGTTGATTTCATTGATTTATTGATTGTTCATCTGGCTAATAATTAGTTGCTCTCAGAAGGGTGCTCATAATCATCCCCTTTGCACACTTCTACCTAAGAGCCAAAACGGCAATACATTATATGAAAGTGCAGACTCAGACCACAAGGGTTTAGAGTGCCATTTGGGATTGGGGTCAAGCCAGTGGTTGGCCATTCGCCAATGTTGGGCTGTCGGTCAGTGTCTGTTTTTGTGTTGTGTACTGTGTTGAGTGATGAACATAGCCTATTGAAACCTGCTGAAATACACAGTTAATTACTTACATATGCAGACAGCAGATGTCTGTTGTCAGACCTACGTATATTGTTATTTATTTATTTTACTTCAATTGTCATTATTCCATTATTGTATTGTATGTTTACTAGGGTTTTTTATGTAAAGTACTTTGAGATGTACCATTATAGGTGGTATAGGTGGTATATACCTTTAAGTGCAGTTTTTGACTGAGATGAAGATGTCGCGAGGATACAACATAGTTGGCTTTTGTCACCACTTGTTCTTTGAGATCCATGACACCAGTCAGCCAATGTCAAGCTATTTTTATGGTGATTTCTACATCAGTTCCAGTTGGACTTATTATGGTGGCAGATCAATTGCTTTAGCATGTTGAATTTGTGTTAGGGCCATCAATGAGAGCAACTGTGGCTGTCAACAACTGCTCTGATTGGCTGCTCAGCAATGAAAGCTAGCAACGAATTCAAGACGGCACAGACAGAAGTCTATCCTAATGTTGCATCATCTTACCTGAGCATTTCAATACACAATTATATTTAAAACAACATTAGCTTGGAATAAAGAAATGGTAAGCAAGTACTGCTTTGTTTACGATTTATATATCTGCTAGCCTTAGTTTGGGTTTGGCTTTTTGAATGAGGAACATAGACTATTGATTATTGGTATTGTAGGTAGTTAATTTCGTACATGCAAGCGCAGAATGCATGTGCTAGTTTGCAGCCATCTGTAGTCCTTTTGGTGTGCTCAAATGTAGTATTTTGGCAGTGTATTTTTGTCACTTCTAGTTCTTTTGTGTCAGCTTGGTGTGTCACGGCCTTTGTACACCTTTGTACCATATCATAAGGTTTGTTGGTTATGCTATTTTAACTGAATAATGTCCCAGTCATGGCATAACATTGATTACGGCATTTGTATCATATGGAAAGAGATTGATAGAAACAAATGACTAATGCCTATTTTTTTCCAAGATAGGAGAGATGACAAGATAGGGCAAAAAGCAGTATATTGACTTATATATAAGTATAAAGACTTAATATCAATTAATGAATCTTAATATCAGATACATATTTGTTAAAACTCAACAAGCCCAAATTCAAAAAACCCTGAACAGCTAAGAATTAGGGCTAGTTGAAAGTTAGTAAAAATGTAGTTGAAAATGTAAAAACATCTGAGCTTCGACTGTTCCGATTAAATGCTTTTTTTTTATCAGCTAAACTAAACTGCATTAGCAGTCTGTGCCAAACAACAAAAAATCACTTTGTGCTTTTGACACCTTGAAAGGTCATTGCTAATGGTAGCTTAAACTGCAAAAGGGCAAATGGATCAATTTCTTTTGATAAAATTAAGGTGGTTAAATCTGCCACAGAGTCAATATTTGGAGTTTAATTGTTCAGCATGGGATAGAGATACATATTAGCCTGAAAGTGCAATTACATTAGCGGAAATCTGCAGACGAAAAAGAAGGTCAGTTATTAATAGTTTAGCGATGCATGAAGCACTGCTTATATAGAGATCACTTCCAAACTAAGCAGCTTAAAATTGGTCGACATTGCACATTTAAGTGTTCAAAGCTTAAGAAATCTCAATCAGAAGAAACATTTGCGAAGAAATGTGCTAAATTTCATGACTGTGTTTCATCCATGAAATTTTTCCCCATCCTAATGCAGACGATCTACAGATATGGTACAGGTCATGAAATGTGCGCACTCCATTTTATAACTATGACATGCATTATTATGTTGGCCTGCTTCACACAATGAAAATATGGCTACAAAACACTTTGTTTTTTGTTTTTCGTTTGAATAAATAAAGCTAGCTCTGATCTATGAAATATGCATGTACACGAATATCTAACACTGACTATTTATTAGCCATGGCCTATGAGATGGAAACACAGGTGTGAGCCCTGTTATTTAAACAGGTTCACATTGAGGCTGTCTAGAGAACGTAGTTAAACTCAAGGCTTCGTTTTGTTTGTGTGTCACAGTGACACATCCTCATTAGAGCATACCTGTAGAAAAACAACAAAACAAAACCAAAAAACTAAAATAAAAAAATAAATCAGCCCTTAACTTTGCCTCTTCCTCACAAATAACCTAATTCCTCAGCCCAGCCACCTGAGACGGGCCTTTGTTCTTCTATCTGGAGCCGCGTGATTGAGCTCTCAGACTCCCCGTTGACATGACTATCTTAAGGTTTGTAACAAATTAACGTCGTTTTCACTGAGTTATTCATGCCACGTGAATCTCTACATGCAGGAGTGTTTGAACGTGTGTAAAAGATGTGAAAAGCCCTTTACTGTAATAAGGAACGATGGATCCTCTCTGGGTGATTGGGGTTAATTTTGTCTGGTGAGCTCTGATTGGCTGCGTTCATACAGCCAAATAGCAATTTGTACGGTCCTCTTTCAACACTTTGTTTTCAGATCATTTGGGTTTCTTTTCTTTAAAACGTTAGCAGCATAGTCTAAACTCTGGTTCTAACATGCAATTAGAGGATATAGGGTAGAGATTAGAGAATATAATATCTTAATATAATAGATAACACTAATGGCGGTAAAACCGATTTGTGGATGTATTTTTGCAAACAGAAGTCTGGATACCGTAAGACATTCCCACAGAGACCTTTTTCAGCCAAGCACTTGATACTTAATGACTGAGCGACAGTACCCAGACTTCTGAATCTACTGACCTGACCTAGCAGGAAGTGACATTGTGCCAGCAACAAAAAACATCAGGCTACCTTAATAAGGTTACAGGATCTTAATGGGAGAATCTGAGCTCAAACCTGGGCTTTATGTCGGGTGTCTTGGTATTTGTCTAGGCAATGGATAAACCCTCGTAAAGAATAGAGCAGCATTCAGACAGTTTGTGATTACGAAGAAGAACATCGAAGTGGACACACGGATGCAAGCACAGGCACACATGCACACACACTCATCCCTTCGCTCACTCTCTCTTGACTATTCACTTGGATACTGTACATTTAACTCATCCGTCTCTGCCGATCCCTCCTTCCTGCACAAAGACCCAAATGAACAGAAAAGAAACATGAATTAGATCCTGTAGTCATCTAGTGCAACAGAAATCCAAACCATAGACACAGTGTAAAAAACATGGTGCGAGAAAACTCCGCCCCCCCATAGAAGCCTCTTTTTAGCAAAGGCTAGTGTTGTCCCTTGTTCTTGTTGGTTGATTGGATTCGTCCAGTGTTTGTTTAACTTTAGTGTTTGCTTGGTTTGTTTTGATTGCATGTCCACAGTCTCTGTCCCAAAGCTCCCAGCGAGCATCCCACGGTCCGTCCGTCACATCTCTGGAATCGGCACTGTTAGCGAGTGGCTGTTCCGTCATTCCTCATTGGAGGAGCTGGAGGTGAGGTTGAACCCAGTGGGATTGTGGGATGCTGTGAGAGTGGCAACAGTATGAAGAAGGACGAGGACCAGCAGGCAGAGTTTGAGTCTGCTGTTGCACAGTCTAGAGGCCGCTGACGAGGTCAGGGATGTCCCGTGCTGACACGACGGGTGAGTTCTTTTGAGAGTGCCTTTGGAGCTGTTGTCCGACCTGCTGTCCCATCGGACGTCACAGCACTCTGTCTCTGTGTCTGAGGGGTTGTCCTCATGAAGCCCTGGGACAGCAAAAGACATGTTAAGGTTTATGATAAATGAGAGTATTCCGCATAAAGGAGACTATTTTGGTTCTTACAAATGCAATATTTGTGTTCATGTTGCTTTTTATGAGGTTTGAAAAACACTATCAGATCCTTTAAAATAAGAGTTTCAGTTTAAAGGTGTACCATTTACAATATGTATAATAAGCCTCAGGTGTGACCCCATGTGTCTGTAAATTTTCAGATCAAAAATGCCTCATGAATCATTTATCAGGATATTGTAGATGCCCCTGCTACTCTCCCAATATTTCCAGAAGAGGCTGGGCCTTTACAGCTCATATCTCAATTACTCTAGCATTAACAAAACAAATTATTGCATGTCTTGCAAAGTCTTGTCAATTTAACCCTTTGATGTGTATGATCAGTCTTGTCTGATCAGTCCCTGGAGCATTTGATTAGAAGTGATTAGAATGTATAGTGTGTCACATGATCAGCTGTTAAATTCACATCTGCTTTCCCGCAATGGCTCACGTTGAGCCAGAGAAAGACATGTGTGTTGCTTTTCGAAAAGCACAGTTTTTTGTCAAACAAATGTTTGTTTTAGGTTTCAGATATTTAAATACACATCAGTACTAGCAAACACAATATTAATGGTTAGTAAAATACACTCTGGTGTCTATGGAGATGGCAATATTGATTATTTTTAAACATAAACGTGCGGATCAGATAAACACAATTTGCTCTGTCCTTCTCCAAGTTAAACAGTACTTACAGTACTTTCATGTATTTTTGGGAGAAGTTGACGAATTAACATGTTTGTAATCCAGCAGCTCTAATCTCTCCAATGCAGCGCAGACTAACATGGCAGCATCCATCATCATTAACATTATTATTAAGCTGTTTAAATGATCAAATGCATATTCTTTCGCTTATTTAAAAATTGGAATATCAGACATTTCACAATATAATTAAGATGTTTGTCAATGAAACAAAAACTATACATGCATCGGGCTGTGATGTGTTACATGATAAAAATTGATGTGTCACCATGGAAATTTTAAAGTGATGCGTTCAAAATAATGGTCACATTAAAAAAACTCACGTGAGGGGAGGGGGATGGGGTCAGCGACAGTATTTAAAACTTACATGCCAAAGGGTTAAACTCCTTAAATACATTTTAATAGCTGTACATATAACTTTATGTTTTTCCATTAATTATGCATGACTCATAAGTATCATGACAAACCTAATTTTGTCACAAAAAGGTCAAATTATCTCACATTCCAGGATATTGAATGATCTTGACACACAGTCGTCTGTATCTGCAGGGGTCCTCCTTATGTAATTCCAGTTTGGCTGCACCCCATGACATTTTATGACCTAAACTAATCTTGCTGTGTCATAAAAAGGTGACTTATTTATCTTGACACAATCATGCAGTTGCCCTCTTGGCAACACTGCCTGCATTGTAAAAATGTTGGGTTCCACACAATTGATTGGTGTTGGGACAACATGAAGAAATCAAGTTAGCTTATTAGTTTTTACAAATTTAAGTGGATTTAAGTGGAAAACAATTGAGTTGTCCCCCCAAAAACTAAAGAATTGTGTTGTTTCAGCTCATTTTACATAAGCAGTTTGAACAAATAGCAAACATTATTTTTTGAGTATGTTAATATTTATGTATGTCTGAAAAAAGCCAAAACGTTTTTCATATTAATCAATTGTTATGCTGAAATTGTCTTCTAAAAATGGCTACACTTCAATCAAATTCTTTAGGTATGAATTTGAGTAATAAATTGTATAATAATGCATTATGAATTACATGTTATCATGCAATGTATTACATTACACCTTAATGATTAAAAAAAAACTTTACAATGCATAAAGACTTCAAGTATTGTTTGCATTACTAAAATTCATTGAAATCAGCAGTTGAACCTGTTTTAGAGAATTCTGAAATTAGACTACTTGAAGCACTATTTTGAAGCATATGTATATATATATAT
>CAIGQV010000001.1:1315887-1326853 GCA_903798115.1 Danio jaintianensis
ATGCCTTTTTTTTTACAGTGGGGTACTGCAGGGCTCTGTTTGTGGACCATTATACAATCTCCACAGCAGGCATTAAACTGGATAAATAATCACGCAAACAAGCACTTTTGTCATGTTTAACACCAAAACATCCACTTCTCCATGTGAACATAAATAAATGTCCCCAATCAAACAAAAGGGGGAAAAAAAGATTTGCTTTGACAGTTACTTTAATGTACGGCATAATATCCTACCCGGTGTTAAAAGACAGAATGAAAAGACTGTAATGCATTAACGGTGCTTATATAAAAGGCAGACGAGAATCCCTGGCAAGTTTTTCCAGTGGCCATTAGTTACAGCAGAGACAGCGCATGACATCATATCCTCTCGCCCATCGGGAGCCTAATGGAACAATTCTGTACTCGTTTCATCTTTTTTTTTCAAAGACTGAAACAGAGCTTAACAAGTCCAAACAAACATAAACACCTCCTTTCCTGTATCACAACCATTCGGCAAACACGCCACAGACCTGTTGCTGCAATATGTTGCAGTCAGCATGCAGAAATCCTCGACTCCATCTACCACAACAGCTCAGGCAATTATGAGCGCAATGAATCACTGTCCTAAGCACAGCGCCTTTTCCCGCACACAGCTGTACATCATGTCACGCAGCCGTCCCCAATGAAATATTTATGTGGCGTCACTCGTGTAAACTCTTTAAAAAAGCACATTTCCTTCCTCAGCCTTGATCCTCTACCGCTTTGGCTCGCCTGTAAGTGCTTATTAGATTTGCAGAGAGCAAACCTCTCAGCGGGCGTTTGCTAATGCCTGTTCATATAATGAATCCCTCCTGAGACAGAGGTAAAGTAGACGTTTGTGGAGGATGACAGATCACAGAGAGAGGTACGACCACGTCCTCGTGTCTCCTCCCCGGGTCATTTCAGGCAGACCTGATTGACATGCAAAGCAAACAGCTCCTCGGAGGTGAAATGAACTTTTGCTGGAGTTACCCGAGGACACTGTTGATGCTATCGAGTCAATATTGTATTTGACCAATGAAAGATGGAGACGAAAACAACAGAAAATGATATTACGAGATACCTAAAATACCATTTGATTCATTAGCATAATGTCTTGTCCTCATTGGGAAAACCGCACAAGAATGGAAAGAGACTGTCTGACCTCATTTACACCTGTGTTTTTGAAATGTCTGAAATGTTTTGAGTTTGTCCTCATTCAACCACATCCGAAGCCAAAACTTCATACTATAAGTGCACAATGATGCTAGGTAGATCTGTTTCTGTCCATTGCTGATGAATTCAAAGCTATAGTGCAGGTGATTGGTTGCTGTCACCTCAGCAGCCAATGAGCTTGCTACTCGACATTTAAATACATCAGTGTAAATTTTGTTAACAATCTGCAGCTCATTTTTGAATGTTAAAAGTACTGGCAGTAGTAAGTCTTGCTACTTGCTCTGCAGCAATAATCAAAGCAGCAGCAGCAGCATAACAGATCTATTACGTCAAGTCCAACCATTGCCATATATACATATTCATTACCATACTAAATCTCTCAGAGAGAGATGTCATGACACAGATTATATTAGCTACTAACACATACTATTAGCAACATTATCTAGCTAGTAACATATTCTAGATTATAAATTGTAGATAACATTCTGTATAGTTAAATGAATTATTGAAATGGATTATTCGGTGAGGTTTTGGTTTATTCCAATGGTTGTTGATTGGATGTACAGTAATTACATCTCAATGCAAACCAACAATCAATTGTAAGGTAATGGCAAAGACCGTAGAATACACAAGACATGTCACTCGTATAGTTTTGAATGAGGAAAAGTGTAACGGTCAATATGGCGAATGAAGCCCTGCCTACTAGTACAGGAGCCAATCATCGATCGCTATAGACTGACGGGGGAGAAGACGCGTGTTTTTACGTCAGTTTATTGTGGTCAACAAACACACTGCAATCTCAGCGAATACTTGCCTCACAGACATGAGAAATATATCCACATAAAGCTTGAAATCTGTGCTTTTAAGTGAACCAACTACAAAAGTTTAAAACAAAAGTTTTTTGGTTTTGTAATCTGTATGAAACGAACAAGAGGTACAGTCCGCCCTGTCAAACGCATGTCACATGAGAGCAACTACTCAAACACCCCACAAACTTGTAAACAAAGAGTCGCTTTTATTTCTGGAGGAGATTTGCTATCAACACCAAGGTGTGAATTACTTCAGAAGACCAAAGCGATCTGACAATCATTATTCAGAGGAAGATAATGTATAGATCGGCCATAAATGAGGTTGGTGTCGTGATCTCATTCCTTTCGAGTGCACATGCGCATTAGCTCGGGCAACCTGAAAAATAAATATGATTTATTAGACAGTTATTGTTCAATTTTATTGGTGATATCCAAATATCTAATGTGATCGTAAGCTTGGCAAACAAATGCCCGAGCATACTGCCCGAGAGGCATTTCAAAGATGGTCGTTGAGTGAAATTACTTGCCTTAAAGGGACTTTAGTAATGGCCAAGATTTGAGAATATTAAGTGACTGCATATGTCATCGTTTGTTACATTAATACTAGTATTTGCACATAAAAAATACCAAAGTTGACTAATAAGCAGCTGCTTTGAATGCTGCTATCAGTAATTTTATATATTTTTGAGGGGGGTTTGGAAACATAAAAAAAAAAAAAAGATTTTAAAGCACAATTTTTGAAAAAGTATACCATTATCACTTCCTTGTAAAGAAAAAAAATTATAATAATAAAAGTTTAGTACATTACAGTAGTACATAATGCATACTTCAACTACTTGTCATTCCATTAATTGAATGTTATTATGTGCTGTATATTAAATTTAGCTTATGAATAAATCAGCATGTTCAGTTGCACACTAGGTTTTGCAGTGGTATTGAAATACATGTATAAGCATTCTGAAATTGCACCAGTAATGGACTTGGTACTGTGACAACCATAGTAAAAAAGTGACGGGTGAAGTGTTGTGACAGTGACAGACAGTTTTAGAAGTAGCAGTGCGGTATGATGATAGCTTCAGCCAGTCATGCTCACTTAAGATGTTCACACACACGCACACACACACACACACACGAGCAGGGCCCTGGAGACTGTGAACATGGAGACGTGCTGGTGGCATTTGGAGTTGGCACATGATGACATTAATCCAGAGCTCATTTGCAGTGCTAGTAAGGCAGGCCTCCTCGTACTGACAGAAAGAGAGAGAGAGAAGAGAAGCTAATTCCTGCAGACACTGCTGGTTTTACACACATGAAGCCTTCAGTGTGTGGACTGTCGTTTCCTTATTCTGGACTCTTAATTTGTCCAGTCAAGATGAATATTATCTTATCTGATCTTATCTGTATCTAAAACAACCAATGACAACAGTGAAAAAAATAAGGCTTTTCACCGATGGTGAGCGTTCAGACACAGGCTAGAGTAAATTAAAAAGTTTTTTTGCACATTGGTTGAGTAAATTTCCATTTAAAAGTTTAAGGTTGAGATGATTTCTGTTTTATTTTTTGCATTTTAAAAGTGTCTTAGGGGCGACACAGTGGCTCAGTTAGCACTGTCGCCTTACAGCCAGAAGGTCGCTGGTTCGAGTCCTGGCTGGGTCAGTTGTCGTTTCTGTGTGTAGTTTGCATGTTCTCCCTGTGTTGGCGTGGGTTTCCTCAGGGTACTCCGGTTTCCCCCACAGTCCAAAGACATGTGCTATAGGTGAATTGAATAAACTAAATTGGCTGTAGTGTATGTTTCCCAGTAGTGGGTTGCAGCTGGAAGGGCATCCGCTGTGTAAAACATATGTTCGATAAGATGATGGTTCATTCCGCTGTGGCGACCCCTGATGAATAAAATGAATGAAAGTGTCTCAGTCTTGTGCTTTATGGAAGCTTGTTTCCACCGTCGAATGAAAAATAAATGTCACATTTATGAAATTATTTGTGAGTTTTACATCCAATTGTGAGTTTATATACAGTAGTCACCATTTGAAGTGGTTCAAAACTTGCAAAAGAAACCTAAAACCATTAAACAACACCCATTCAGGACAATTTTGAAAAACATTTTTGATCCACTTTAAATGTTGACTACTGTATATTACTGTATATTCAGTATATATGCCACTCAATATTGCAAGTTTATATTTTAGTAACAAATCAACAATTGTGACAATTGCAAAGTATAAACGTCAGTTTTGGGGGGGAAATGTTTACAGCATATACTGGATTTTTGACCTTTGTTCCAATTTAAATTGAAAGTTTATTTTTGTCTATTTTTTTAGGAAAATGGTTAAGTTGTAAGGTTTTAATCTCAGAATTGTGAAATATAAAATCTGAATTGCCAGAAAAAAAAGTGAATTAGTCTTTATTTTTATTTTGTTTAATTCTGAGGTATAAGGCCAAAATTCTGAGAAAGAGAGTCAGTAAACTCAATTACCATTTAAAAAACCTTCTAATTTTGGCCGTACTATTGGATGGATTCTTTAAATGTTAAATTTCACATTTTAATTGTAGGTATTTTAGCAAAACGGAGTAATACGAGTAATACCTTTTGATAGCCATTCTGTATAAATACATAATCCAAGTTGATATAACAGAGTCTCAGTTTGCTTACCAATAAATGTCACTGCTCTTTAACCAAAAACATAGAAATCAAAGAAATACCATTAGTAAGCCTAAGCAAATACACCTATTATAGATCCAACTTACTTCTATGTAATATATTACACCTTTCACTGTTTTGTCTAACATTCCCGAAAGCTCTCTCAGCTGCTGAATATGTTTTATTGCGGCGCAAGTTCAGCATGACCCCTGAATCTCTGCTGTCCGGCGCTCCATTAGAGATGTGATGAGGGGTGAGTCCTCTCAGATGAGTATAAATGCATTATCGCTGCTAAACACAACCTGAAGCCGCATCACGGACGTACAGTCTGCTGCTGAATGTGCTGAAGGAAGCTGCGCTAAAAGGCCCATTTATGTTTCTAATAGCTGGTTAAATCTGCTTCTATAAACTTGTGCAGTTATGACCTAAATATCTGCCTCGCTTTGCCACCGCTGTATCTGAGCGGCTAATTTAATTAGTTATTTTAAAAGTTTAATCAGTCAGTTAATCTGATGTCAGCGATTTCATTTTATCAGACGGTATAATGTGTAAATCCTGTTTTTTTATGTTTATATGGCCAGCAGATGGAGCTAGCATGCTAAGCTAAAGCATGGCACATTCCCGCACTCAGCACTAACTCATTTACTATAAGATGATGAAGGGGGTTACAGTATCTGTGGCGTTTCATTCATTTCAATGACAAAATCACACAGCCACGTGGAAGTAGGTCGTTTGAAATGTGCCATCTTTTCTCATGGGCGCACAGTAAGGCAGCCATTGTTTTGAGTCATTTGACTGAACTTAAATAATAACTGATATTGATATGACTGATATAGTATAGCACTCAAACCAACTGGTATTGTTTCATTGAGCTCCAAAAGTCTTTTAAGGCTACTTTCGGCATGATATGAGATTTGTTGGTGAAGATTGTCAATACTAGAGGTGATGATTCAGAATCATGATTCATCAGACCAAAACAGACTCAGATTCATTCTATGACTCTTTCTTTAGGTTACAAAATTACAACAAAAACTGGGATTGGGAACCAGTAAGTGTCTTTTTGGCCTAGTTTTCACTTGCTATTAACATGCACTCAAATGGGATTTGTACTACTGTATTGATGAACCCATATTACAGTATGTGACTTAAAGGAATAGTTTACCCCAAAATGAAAGCCTAAATGATACCTGATATTGCTAAAATCATCTAGTATAGCAGCCAAAACAACTGGTAATAGTTGTATTGTGTCACTGAGCTACAAATATTTTTTTTCGGCTACTTTTGTTATGATATGAGGCAGATTTTTGCCATTATATGTGGTGAATATACTCAATAATAGAGGTGATGATTCAGAATCATGATTCATCAGACATTTTGATCCTGTTTTCCAAACAGTGTCAGATTTGATTAATTCTGTGACTCTTTCAGTAGGTTACAACATACCTGGAAACCAGTAAGTGTCTTTTTGACCTTATTTTCACTTGGTATTAACATGCATTCAAATGTATTTTATACTACTTTATAAACAAACCCACATTACTGTATGGGAATAAAGGAAAAGTTCACCCAAAAATCAAAGCCAAAACAATACCTGATACGGATAAAAAATGTAGTACAGTATAATGTAAAACAACTGATAATAGTTTTATTGTGTCATTGAGCTCCAAAAGTCTTTTTTAGGCTATTTTTGTCATGATATAAGGGTGTTTTTCTGCATTATATGTGGTGAAGATACTCAATATTAGAGGTGATGATTCAAAATCATGATTCAATAGTCCTTTTCGTCCTGTTTTCCAAACAGTCTCAGATTTTACAATTCTTTCAGTCTTTTTTTCACTTGGCATTAACATGCATTCAAATGTATTTTGTACTACTGTACTGTATTAACAAACACATTATTGTGTGGGACTTAAAGGAAATGTTCACCCAAAAATTAAAGCATAACAATGCCTGATACTGATAAAAAATGTAGTACAGCAGCCAAAACAACAGTTACTTTTTGCTACAGGCTACTTTTGACATGATATGAGACAATTTTTCAGCATTATATGTGGTGCAGATGCTCAATATTAGTGGTGATTCAGAATCATGATTCATCAGACCTTTTGATTCTTTTTTTTTCCAAACAGACTTAGATTCGATTTGATCTGTGACTCTTCTTGTAGGTTACATCATTACAACAATAACTGGCAACCAGTAAGTGTCTTTTTGGCCTCAAAATGTTATTTGACTACTACCTGTACAAACCCATGTTTCAGTATGCGGCTTAAAGGAACAGTTCACTCAGAAATGAAAATTCTGCCATCATTTACTCATCCTCCACCTATTCCAAATCCATTTAAGTTTCTTTCTTTTGTTGAAGACACTGTCGAACACAAAACAAGATATACCGAAGAATGTTGAGAAAAAAAAAACAGCCACTGACTTCTATAGTACTATTTGTTCCTACTACAGTATGTACGTCAATGGCTGTTTTTTTCCAACACTCTTCAGAATACCTTGTTTTGTGTTCAGAATAAAAGACATTCCTGAGTTCAGAGCCACTTGAGTGCGAGTACTGTAAATAGTGAGAAAATTTTTGGGGAACTGTTTCTTTAAAAGCGAGCAGGATAACAAGTGAATGAAAAGGATGTGCATGGCAGCTATGATCATAACCTGTGTGCTTTGATAAAATGCAGTAAACTATGAATACGTTGTGCTGGTGTGCTTTTTTGCAACATGTCTGATAACAATCACACGTTAAGTCACTAGGCAGACAGTAGGTGGTCTTTTGTGGCTGTTCAAACTTACTTGACAATAATAGTGTTTCCTCTGTGAGTGCAGTCTGACTGAATGTACATATGTCATAGGGGGCAGTATGATGCCAACAACTTTTGTTCCTTTTCACACTAACGATATTTACAATGACATATTGAATGATGTCTATGATTTGTAATCTAACACATTTGCTTCACCTATCTGCGACTTTTTCTGCATGGTCAGTTTGCTCGGTAGCTTAACACTGGGGTTTGAATCTACCGAACTGTGGTTCCACAAAATAGATAAAAGCAATGTACAGTAAAATCAAGGTAAAACTATGTAGTAGCAGTGCACTTTCATCCTACGTTTGTAGAAGAAGGACGTGTATTTGAAATGCACAACTAAATGTACCCTAAGTAACATACTTCAAATTCACTAAATATAGACAGCGCCCTCTAGTGGATTTGTTAAGAAATACATTTGTAAAATAACAGAACATGTACGGCAGTTTATTACAAGGTTTTTGTAGCGTAATATACAACACCTACCCAGACAATATATCAATTTAAACTATTAAAAATGTTCATAAAAGTCACTTTTTTTAACTGTTCAAAGATCAGAAAGATCCAGGTCCCATAATGTAATTCAAAGGCATAAATAAATGGGGAAAAATACAAAAATGAAAACATGAATCACAAAATATGGAAAGCTGCTAATTTACAGTTTACGTTTCACAAAAATTGTAGGCCGAGGCACATATTTCCAATGAGTCTGGGCCGAATTAGTCAGTGTACCAAAGTGCACAAGAAGCATTTGTTTCGGGGCTAAAATGACAAGAGTAAAGCTCACTTCTAAATGTGGATGTGATGGGAAAAACAGGGCAGAAGCGCAGCCGGAATCAAGGGCAGTTTGTGAGGCAGAGCTTCGTCACTTTTCTTGCTCCCAGGCGTCAGCAGACAGAGGATGGTGTGATCTCATTAGTATGAAGAGCGGAGGGAGAATCTGTACTGTGTCTCTGGCCTACTTACCTAAACCCTCCACTGTCTGCGCACAGACTTGCCTGAACCTGCTGCATCCAACACTGCTTCTGCTCACATGATGAATGACCATCCAAAGAGAGGAACATTTCCATCTTACATAAGCAGACTCTGCCCTTCCTTTCCCTGCAGCACACTTATCTCGCTGTATAGTAGCATCGGTAACACTTTAAAATAATGATCCGTTAGTAATGTATTTACTAGCATTAACAAATAATTAGTAATACATTTATTATGGGATTTATTCATCTTTGTTAAGGTTAGTTAAGTTAAATAACGTTAGTTTATATTAACTCACTGTGCATTAACTAATGCTATCGAGCACAACTTGAGATTCGAATAATGCACTATAACTATAATTAATAAACAAGATTATAGTGTTTCTGCTCAAGATTATTCATACTTAATGCTATAAATACATTAACTAACATTAACTAATGGACTATTATTCTAAAGTGTTACTGTAGCATCTGCTAGTGAAAATGTTTTTAATAATTTCATGAAGCTGCACTAAAGTCATCATGTTTTAGTGTTTGGTTTGGCTTTATGACAGTACAAGTGTGTGTATAAAAATGTGTAATTGTTAACAAAAGCTAAAAATAATAACTGAAGTGAATAAATAAAAACTAGATTAAATAAAATATAAAATGTTGACAAAAAAATAACTGAAAATAAATAGCTAATTATACTGTTTATCAATTTAAAGAAATCCAGATATCACAATTTTTTATCAAATCAATGTTTAAAATTCTGTAATAAAATATTCACAATATTACTGTAACAAAAAAACGGAGATAACTGAAATAAAGAAAGAGAATCTGATGATACGCCAAATCATCTTTATTTGTTAATTAATTTATTATATGAAGTACAAAAAGTATAAAGCTAAAACTAAAATAAGCTTAAATATAAATATCCCTTAATACAAATGACTAAAACATGTAACAAAATTAATAAAATTAAATGTATATATGAGGCAATTATTAAATTATTTATTTTAAAATGATAAATAAGCAGTATACTTTTTCTTTCTTTCTTTCTTTCTTTCTTTCTTTCTTTCTTTCTTTCTTTCTTTCTTTCTTTCTTTCTTTCTTTCTTTCTTTCTTTCTTCCTTCCTTCCTTCCTTCCTTCCTTCCTTCATGAATCTAAACACCAACTAAAGCCATGTTCAAAATTTCAAAACTATAACCTACCGATATAAAATAAAGAACATTCACAAAAACGGCATTGACCTCCCTCTCCTTTCACTCGTCGCTTTTAATCCGACAGTGTGTGTTTAACTTTCCATTCTCCGGCATTAGCCGCGCTGTCCTGCAGGACTGCATTATTCCATTATGAGTGGGGTTAATAACATTCTAATTGACGAAAGGCCTTTTCTGCAGTCTCAGTATTGGCTTTTAAAAGCCTCTATTGGCCTGTCAGTGCCTCTCCTTCGATGTTTTATTCGGCCGGTCCCTGTGAAGCCCTGACCAGCAGACACGACTCAAAACAAACAAAAACCTGCCTCTGACAACCAGCGGCTCAAAGTCTTGTATAGTTAAAGCGAGAGGTCAGACTTGGAGCAGATGCAGAACAGGCCCGCAGGAGTCCTCAGTGTCATGACAAATAACAATTAACCGTTTCGATGTGACTCATGATTTCCTCTCTGAAACCCCACTGCAAACAGATCAATTTGGAGCTAGGTCAATAATAATCTTCCTGAGCTAAGAAGGTTCTTAAGGTTATAAATGGTCTTTTAGTGCAATCTCCCAGTTATTTAAGAATATAAATTTAATCGGAAAATGACGGCAGTGACATGAGGAAAACTTGCTAATCAAGTCAATAAAACTCTTATATATTAACAGATATATTAATATCTGTTATATGTAAGGCAAGGCAAGTTTATTTATATAGCACATTTCATACACAATGGTAATTCAAAGTACTTTACACAAACAAGAATAAAAGAAACATAAAATACAAGTATACAAAAATAAAAACAACAAAGAATAAAAAGGATTAAAATGTGGATGACGTTACGTTTTAATGGTTCATGTTCAAAAAAAAAAAATGTAATCAAAGTGATTAAACATTACATTTGATGATTTAAAGAGATCCCAAAGCTGAACTTTATTTCTTCTGTTAAACACAAAAGATAATTTTTTGAAGAAACAGCTGGAAACGTGTAACCATTTACTTCCATATGTTTTTCTTGTTATTGAAGTCAATGGTTACTGGATTTCAGCTTTGTTTAAAACATCATCTTTAGTGTTCAACATAGTAAAGAAATGCATTAAGGTTTGGAACCACTTAAAGCTGAGTAAATACTGAGTAAATGTTCATTTGGGGGTGAACTATCACTTCAAGACAAGTTGAAGAATAATGCAGTTTTGAAAGGTTATTTATGATGCTTTTTAAAATTCTTTCCTGGAAATAGAATGCTTTGTAATTGGCCTGTTTTGAACAAATTAGCTTACAAAATAACTAACTAACTGACTGACTGACTGACTGACTGACTGACTAACTACTAACTAACTAACTGACTGACTGACTGACTGACTGACTAACTACTAACTAACTGACTGACTGACT
>CAIGQV010000001.1:1329418-1342255 GCA_903798115.1 Danio jaintianensis
GTGTGTGTGTGTGTGTGTGTGTGTGTGTGTGTGTGTGTGTGTGTGTGAACCATCCCTTTAAATTCATACTCCTACAACAGCAGAATAATAAATGGTGTAGTCAGAACCTATTTTACTCATGGAATATAAATAATGTAACAATTAAACCCACTGTTATTACAGCTTAAACACTCATTAATCCTCCTAATTCAGCTATATCATTACAAATCACATAGACAGCCCAAATCAACAAAGCCTAGTTTCAGTGGAGACGCACAAAGCAACACGAGTTAATTAGCATTCAACTAGAGCATGCAGCGCATTTCCAAAACATCCAAACGAATATACAATACACCAGCAATGTGGTTGAATAAACAATGCCAACAAGACAAACACAATTCTAGTAGTCATAAAAATACAAATACAAGGTAAACACTTTAATTTAACTTTAATATAACTAACCCTAAACCTAACTTACATTCTAACCCCCACATAGTAAGTACATGTTATTAATTAATATTACTCAGTAGTTAAATGATTAGTTACACTGTAACTATGTCACCTTAAAATAAAGTGTAACCAAATACAATTCACTGGATCCACTGGGTTTATTCAGGAAAAACTAATACTATGTTTATTCTATAAATAGGTCAAAGAACAAAAAAAAAATATATATAATATATATATATATATATATATATTGTCATTTACAGCTTCTTCTTTTCTGAAAATGACATATGCTGTGAGTTATTCCACCAAATATGGAAGACATTGATATTGCGGTGTCAAAAATAATAACAAAAACTTAAACAATTTTAAAAACATGGCACCTTTTTTGTTATTTTATGAAAAAAATCTCTGAATGCCAACATTTTTGGAAGAAATCTCATCAGTAGTTTACAGAATAAAACAAAAATAAAATGTTCTTCCAACACATAACAGGAGAAGCATCTTAGCAACAAGAGTGTACAGATCCTAGTAAGTGTTATTGTTTCTAGCCTTGTTTAGTTTCACACAGTATCTGCCTTGATTGTTTACTACCAGCGTTTTCACGTGTTAAATCCGCGCTACTCACGCTTGCTATAGTGTTAGTTTCGTTTGTGTTATTATAGTGGGAGATAGAAGGCGTGTCCTGCTGAATTCAGACACGTGAATCAGAAAGTATTTAAGTGTGAATAGCACCGCGGCAGCGGTCGCGGCAGCCTTCATCGCGTGCAGCCTTCATCGCGTGCAGCCCTCATCGCGTGAAGACCGAAGAGAGTAAAGACCTGCGACTCTACCTGCGCGACTCCACCGAACAGGGACACAGACAGGGCACTTGAGTATCGCACTTTGATTTGTATTTAGTTCTATCTAGCTCTTATCTGTGTATCTAACCTTATTTCTTTTATTTATTTTCTCTCGCGTTATTCTTAGCATTAACCATGTGTTTTCAAATTCCTACTGTCAATAACAATCATAAATATTTTGGATCACGTCGTAGACGACGCAACACTGCTAATTTGATTACTATTCATACATCTGCATCCAGTGCACTTTCTATTCCCATAGGCTTATGGAACTGCCAATCTGCTGTCAACAAGGCAGACTTTATTCCGGCCATGGCTAAACACTCTGGTCTCTCTGTTTTAGCACTTACTGGAACCTGGATCAAACCAGAGGACAATGCCACGCCGGCTGCCCTCTCCAATAACTACACTTTCTCCCACAGCTCCCGCACATCTGGTAGAGGTGGGGGAACTGGTCTTCTCATCCCAAACGAATGGAGGTTCAAACAACTTGCACCCTCATGTGACAACACCTCCTTTGAATCGCATGTGGTAAATATTATTCATCCTGTTAGAATTACTTTTGTAGTCATCTACCGCCCCCCAGGTCAGCTTGGACAATTCTTGGAGGAGTTCGATGTCCTCATGTCTTCTTTTCCTGAAGATGGCACCCCTCTTGTGGTACTTGGAGACTTCAACATCCACCTTGAAAAATCATCAGCTGCTAACTTCAACAACCTGACCGCATCGTTTGACCTTAAGCGACTTGCCAAGCCTGCAACCCACAAATCTGGTAACCAACTTGATCTCATCTACACACGCTACTGCTCTACTCACCACACTCGGGTAACCCCGCTGCATACATCTGATCACTTCCTTGTCACTCTTGATCTCGACCTCACCGCACCCGACACGACACCTCCTTCCTCGCTTGTAACCTTCCGACGCAACCTACGCACGCTCTCTCCACTCACCCTATCCTCTGCTGTCTCTTCTATGCTCCCCCCACCTGACCAGCTCGCTCTACTAAGCACTGACAGTGCCACTGACTCTCTATGCTCCACACTAACATCCTGTCTAGATGGTTTGTGTCCACTCGTCTCTCGAGCGGCTCGTGCTACCCCGTCTGCTCCGTGGCTATCTGATGTTCTCCGTGAACACAGATCCAGGCTCAGGTCTGCTGAGAGAAAGTGGCGCAAATCTAACAATCCTGCCGACCTCTCTCTCTATCAGTCTCTCCTCTCTTCTTTTTCTATGGACGTCTCAGCGGCCAAGACTCAGTTCTACCATACTCGAATTAACAACTCACCTGACTCTCGGACTCTCTTCAAAACCTTCTCTGCTCTTCTTTGTCCTCCTACCCCTCCTCCCTCCTCGGACTTGACGGCTGATGATTTTGCTTCTTTCTTTGTAAAGAAGACTACCACCATCAGCAGTCAGTTCACTGCTCCGCCTCCGATGGTCCACGCTCCGACTCCTGAGACCTCGCTCCCCTCTTTCTCTCCACTAATGGAGGACGACATTGCAAAGATCATTGCCTCCAACCACCCGACTACCTGCCCGCTGGATCCTATCCCCACCCATCTACTTCAGGCTATCTCTCCATCGATCGTCCCTGCACTCACACACATCATCAACTCATCTCTAAACTCTGGTACAGTTCCTACAGCCTTTAAGGAGGCTTGCATCACCCCGCTCCTAAAGAAACCCTCTCTTAATCCTGCACTTCTAGAAAACTACAGACCGGTATCTCTCTTGCCCTTCATTGGAAAAACTCTGGAGCGTGTCGTCTTTGACCAACTCTCATCCTTCCTTACTCAGAACAACCTCCTGGACAGCAAGCAGTCAGGCTTTAAGAGGGGCCACTCCACGGAGACCGCACTGCTCTCGGTTGTTGAAGACCTGAGACTGGCTAGGGCAGCCTCTAAGTCATCGGTCCTCATCCTACTGGATCTTTCAGCTGCTTTTGACACGGTTAACCATTGCATACTCCTTTCGACCCTCAAGACCTTGGGAATCTCTGATACGGCTTTCCAATGGTTCCAGTCTTACCTCTCAGGTAGGTCCTTCAGGGTATCGTGGAAAGGTGAAGTCTCGGAATCGCAACATCTCAAGACCGGCGTCCCTCAGGGCTCAGTGCTCGGACCGCTGCTCTTCTCAATCTACATGACATCATTGGGATCCGTCATTCGAAAGCATGGCTTTTCCTATCACTGCTATGCGGACGACACGCAGCTTCACCTTGCGTTCCATCCGGATGATCAATCGGTTTCAGCACGCGTCTGGGCATGCCTGAGTGACATCTCGCTCTGGATGAGGAACCATCACCTACAGCTGAACCTTACGAAAACTGAACTTCTCGTCATCTCCGCCAACCCTAAGATCCGTCACAACCTCTCTGTTCAACTGGGATCATCGACCACTGCACCCTCCAGAACAGCCAAAAACTTGGGAGTAATAATCGATGAACAGCTAACCTTCACAGATCATATTGCTAACACTGCCAGGTCCTGCAGATTCCTTCTCTACAACATTAGGAAGATCAGACCTTTTCTCTCAGAGCATGCTGCACAAATCCTGGTACAAGCTCTGGTCCTGTCCAGGCTGGACTACTGCAATGCTTTACTCGCTGGACTCCCGGCCTGCACTATCAAACCTCTACAGATGATACAGAATGCAGCGGCAAGAGTAGTCTTCAATAAACCGAAAAGAGCGCATGTAACACCCCTCTTTGTCAGGTTACATTGGCTCCCTATAGCCGCCCGCATCGAATTCAAAGCTCTGCTCATATCCTACAAGACCACCACAGGTTTAGCACCCGCCTACCTTCACTCACTAATACAGACATATTTACCCTCCAGACCACTGCGCTCTGCTAACGAGCGTCGTCTCATGGTGCCGTCCCAAAAAGGTAAGAAATCACTTTCTCGCACTTTCTCTGAATCGGTCCCACGATGGTGGAACGATCTGCCTCTTACAACACGTTTGGCAGACTCTGTGTCCATCTTTAAAAATCGCCTTAAAACTCATCTCTTTCGTCTACACCTGACCCACTAAAAAAAAAAAAAAAAAAAAAAAAACTTGACTGCACTTAGCTCGTATATTGCGTTTTACCTACTCAAGACTAGTCCGATTTCACTTACGTATGCTTTGTTTTCTCTTGTACTGATTGCTTCTTTTGTGAACCTCAATTGTAAGTCGCTTTGGATAAAAGCGTCAGCTAAATGACTAAATGTAAATGTAAATGTAAACATAACTATAAATTGTAAATCCAGAGAAACCACCAGAACTGCCAGTTGGTCCCTTATTTATGTATGTACAGTATATAAAACACAACAACAATGTTTTTGAACAAACAATGCCAACAAGACAAATGCAATTCCAACAGTAATAAAAATTAAGTTGATTGATTTATATTATATACTTGACATAAAAAGCTAGTTATGTGTTAAATGTAATGTTTCAAACAATGTTTGTGATAATAAACATTTATTGTGACCTACAGTTATTTAAAAAGATAAATAATAAAGATATATTTATATAGTGCAGGTCAAAAATTAATCGTGTTTAATCGTCCCAAAAAAATATATATATATTATATCCAAAAAATATCCCAAAAATATTATCTAAAAAATATATCCATACAAAAAAAATAAAATATAATACAAAAATATATCCAAAATAAACGTTTGTTTTGACATAATATATGTGTGTGTGTGTGTGGGCGGCGCGGTGGCACAGTTGGTAGCGCTGTCGCCTCACAGCAAGAAGGTTGCTGGTTTGAGCCTCGGCTGGGTCAGTTGGCATTTCTGTGTGGAGTTTGCATGTTCTCCCTGTGTTGGCGTGGGTTTCCTCCAGGTGCTCAAATATACATAATAAATATATATAATACACACATTGAGGCAACACGGTGGCTCAGTGGTTAGCACTGTCGCCTCACAGCAAGAAGGTCGTTGGCATTTCTATGTGGAGTTTGCATGTTCTCCCTGTGGGTTTCCTCCAAGTGCTCCGGTTTCACCCACAGTCCAAACACATGCGCTATAGGTGAATTGGATAAACTAAATTGGCCGTAGAGTATTAATGTGTGTGTGTGAGAAGGAGTGTGTATGGGTGTTTCCCAGTATTGGGTTGCAGCTGGAAGGGCATCCGCTGCATAAAACATATGCTGGATAAGTTGATGGTTCATTCTGCTGTGGCGACCCCTAATGAATAAAGGGACTAAACCGAAGGAAAATGAATGAATGAATGAATACACACATTTTGGATTATTATGGATGCAATTAATCTATGCCCAGCATTAATAGATATACAGTATATTGGTTAAAACAGGTCTGAAGGAAAGTGGCAAAGATAGTTAAAATGACAAATTGAAGTAGTAAAAATTTTTAATAATTTAAAATTTGTAAATTATTGTAAATGTATTTACCCCCCAAAATGCAACTTTTAGCATTATATATTTAGGGACTGATAAAATAAAAAAAGAAAGTAGCCAGAGCATAAAAAAAATAAAATATTTAAATTGTAAATTTAAATTTATATATATATATATATATATATATATATCAAGTGGGAAACTCCAGCAAGCAGTCAAGTGTTTGAAAAGGTGCTGCTAGTGTTGTGTTTTTGTATTGGATTCAGCTAGCAGTCATAAAATGTAGCATCCTGCAACTGCACACACACACACACACACACACGTCAAAGCCTTCGCTAACACTCCACTACTTGTATTGCATGATAACAGCTACAGATGTACAGGCTAATAATGGCTGTTATTCAACGAGCAGAAGCGGCGTGCTAAGCAACAGTAATTTTAGACTAAACAAAGCGGGTGGACGCAAGGGTTGGCTAGGCAACCCTCGCTCCTCATTACGGCTCCAGATAACACCATGCCCTAAACAAACTGCACAAGCTAGTAGGTGCAAGGGAAAAGATTAGCTTCGTGTTGCCCTTGTGGTGCACAGCAATAACAGTCAGCTGAAAACTGGGAGGGGGTTGTGGAGATTTAGGAGAAAGACTGAAGGCACACAAAGCCAGCGCTTCACCTGGAGCACACGACACGCTGAGGACAGCAGATGACCCAGGCCTTTCTGCTTCCCTCAGTCTGGCCGATGATAAAGAAAGGCATCTGATACGCCATGTAAATATCATTATCAACAGGCAGGCCTTACTGCATGCTGCACAGCTTATTAAATATTAAAAAAACGCACAAGGCAGACCGAATCACATTCAGACAGAGCTGAAGGAAAGTGGGCGCTGCTTTGTATGCCAACGCTAATGCTAGCTAGAACGAGAGATCAGGAAAATGAAAATGAGAGAGATTTAGTGTAACGGTGAAATTGTTTATTAGCTTCTGTTTTGTCAGAACTTGTAAGAAAAGCAACCTAGTTTGACTTAAGAAACCCACCATTGCCTTAATTACTATTCCTACATACTAATAAAGAGACTATTCATGTAAACAAAGTAAATTAGTTGACATACATGCTGACTACTTCATAAATTTGAATTGAATATAGTATATCCATAGACAGCTCATTATAGCGTAGCCTTATTCAATGTTTCAAATAATGTTTGAGAAAATAAAATGTCAAATTATGGGTGATATGGGTAATGTGCCAACATCATTCAGCATACAGATGTACTGTATTGACTTATTCAACTGCATATTTACATATATTTTCTGACCTGTATTTTATAAAAAAAAAAATATATATATATATATATATATAGGGCCTCACGGTGGCGCAGTGGGTAGCACAATCGCCTCACAGCAAGAAGGTCGCTGGTTCGAGCCTCGGTTGGGTCAGTTGGCATTTCTGTGTGGAGTTTGCATGTTCTCCCCGTGTTGGCGTGGGTTTCCTCCGGGTGCTCCGGTTTCCCCCACAAGTCCAAAGACATGCGCTATAGGTGAATTAGGTAAGCTAAATTGTCCGTAGTGTATGTGTGTGAATGAGTGTGTGTGGGTGTTTCCCAGTGATGGGTTGCGGCTGAAAGGGCATCCGCTGCGTAAAACATATGCTGGATAAGTTGGCGGTTCATTCCGCTGTGGCGACCCCAGATTAATAAAGGGACTAAGCCGAAAAGAAAATGAATGAATGAATGAATATATATATATAAATGAACAATCATACCAAATTTGTGTAATTACTTTGTGTAATACTAAAATGTCTTGCTGATTAAAACATATAAAAATAAAAATATAAAGTAAAAAAATGACAATCAATTTAGTATTCATTAGTAACTTTTAATATATTGTTTTATATATTCATTCATTCATTCATTTTCTTTTCGGCTTAGTCCCTTTATTAATCTGGGTTCACCACAGCGGAATGAACCGCCAACTTATCCAGCATATGTTTTACGCAGCGGATACCCTTCCAGCTGCTACCCATCACTGGGAAACACCCATACATTCCCATTCACACACATACACTACGGACAATTTAGCTTACCCAATTCACCTATATCGCATGTCTTTGGACTGTGGGGGAAACCGGAGCACCCGGAGGAAACCCATGCCAACACGGGGAGAACTCCACTGTGCAAACTCCACACAGAAATGCTATATTTTTTTTATATATTTATAACAATAATACTTGTTTTCACCTTACAGTATTTTTAAGAAATATAACCTGCGATATTATTTATGTATATATAAAAAAGGGCACAATGTTTTCTTATTAAGGAGGATTTGTCAACTGTTATGTCAATGTAAATATACTATGCTATTGACAATAGAGCAAGTGGTCATAGCATAAAAAAGTGTGTACATTTTAAAATGTGCTGATAGTGTATTGGTTTGGGCTGCATTCACTGCTTAAATCCCATTATTATGTATTACCGCACTCAGTCATTCAAACGCAGTGTGCACATTTTCATTCTGGCTACGTTGTGATTAGGTTAACAAAAGTATATTAAATTGCAATTCATTCCTGCTCGCCCCGACTTGTTTGCTCTGGGTTATATTGTGCTAGGTTATCTGTATTAGGTTTATTGTACTAGTAGCACTTGTTTGTATTCATACAGGAAGCACTTCGTTCCAGATTACACGCTCGCCATCTGTTGATCTCTGTCGGTCTCATATGCACGACTAAAGCACTTTTCTGAGTCGCCCTGGGTAAAAGCGTCTGCTAAATGATTTAAATGCGAGTGTAATGTGAAATTGACACCATATGTATGATTTGAGCGTTCAGAGATGTGCATTTTTTTCCATCTGTGCTTGTATATGATGACTTTTGCTGGCAAAGCAAACTGAAAAAAAAAAAAACAGACTGTGGAGTGTTTTAGAGCTGCGGATCTCTGGTGTTTCAGGTATTGAGCAGATTTCTTCTGCACCAGTGAACACACCGGTCACATAGGACATGTTTGAGCTCAACATGTGGACTGAATGGAATGGAATAGACAATTCGGGCTTACTGGGAAGAAAACAAAAAGGGCTTCTGCTTACATTTTTTGGGAAACATAAATATAATTTATAGCAGTTTCCAGATTATATGGAATCTGAGTTTAATGCATTAAAACACCTGCAACTGTAACAAATTAGGATTACGGGGGCAGATTATCCAACAAAATCTCACGGCAATTCTTACCTTTTTGATTTAGTGCTTAATTTATTTGAATTTATGCAATCTCATTTGTACATTTTAGTACAACTTGCTCATCCTACATAGGTGTGGGAAAAAAAATAAACTAATCATAAACATAAAATGTAACTATTTTATGTATTAGCGAAAAAAGTGCATAAATCATACAAATTCGTAGATTTTCATGCAAATTAAATTGCATGAATCTGTACGAATGTTCTCATAAGAAAACCTAACTATTTTACGATTTGGTGAAAAAGTGGCTAATTCGTACAAATTCACACATTTTCATGCAAATAAAATTGTATGAATTTGTAAGAATGTTCTCACAAAAATGTAACTATTTGACGTATAGGCAAAAAAGTTACAAATTCATACAAATTTGTACATTTTCATGTGAATGAAATTGTATGAATTTGTACGAATGATTTCACAAGAAAACATTTATTTTACGTATTGGCAGAAAAGTGGCTAATTTGTACAAATTCACAGAGTCATGCAAATTAAATTGTATGAATTCGTACGAATGATCTCACAAAAAAACATGTCTATTTTACGTATTGGCGGAAAAGTGGCTAATTCAAACTAATTTACACATTTTTATGCAAATTAAATTGTATGAATTTGTACAAATGTTCTCAAAAGAAAACAACTATTATACATATTGGCAAAAAGTGGCTAACTGTACAAATTCACATATTTTCATGTTAATTAAATTGTATGAATTTGTAAGAATGATTGATTGTATAAATGATTTGTATGAATGATTTGTACAAATGTTCTCAAAAGAAAACAACAAAAAAGTGGCTAACTCTACAAATTCACATATTTTCATGTTAATTAAATTGTATGAATTTGTATGAATGATTTCTCAAGAAAACAACTATTTTACGCATTGGCGAAAAAGTGTCTAATTCGTACAAATTCACACATTTTCATGCGAATGTAAACTATTTTACATATTGGTGAGAAAGTCAGCAATTTATACGAATTCATGCATTTTTTTATGTGAATGAAATTGTATGAATTGTATGAATTTGTACGAATGATTACACAAGAAAACTATTTTATGTATTGGCGAAAAACACGTTTCAAGGGTAATGGCTTCATAAAATATGACGACAGACATTCAAAGCTCAATTCTGAAATTTCTTCAAACGTAAATATGACGTGACAAAAGTTTCGGTACACGTACTGTACGTGTTAGGCTTACATACTAGTTTTGCATACTATGGTATATAGTAGTTTATTCCATGGTCTGTTGAAATTCTTGATTCTGATTGGCTGGAGGGTGTGCATTATTTTCATTGAAACGCACAGGTAGTTCCAGTCAGTTTTGATCACAGTTCGAAATAAATGCGCTTCTCCCAAACATTTGTAGTTACCATAGCAACTCACATGCGCTGCACAGGAAACCGATGAGGACGGTTAATGGAATCAAAATTTGAAAAATACTAATCAATTATGCCACAAAATCAAGTTTTAAGAGTTTTTCAAGTGAGAATATAGTTATTTTAAAGTAAAATCTGCAGTTTATGTTTATACTTTAGATGCAGATCTGGATCAGACTTAAATGATGATCAAAACATAAACTGCATCCATTAACAATCCCAAAGTTTTCACAGCCATATGCTGTACCTCTTTGGAAGTTCGACATTTCATAAATCAACATTGCGCAGCGAAAGTTTGATGTTAGCTTACATACGCAGACGCAAGACTTTCATCACTTGTTTTTGCTTATTCTTTACTTGTCCTTAGAAATTATGTGCTACTTCGAAAGGTACATAATAGCGCCCCCTATCACATAATAGTAAAAATGTGGATTGGGGAACAATTCCATCAATGCTGGGGTGTTTCATTGTTTTTCGTTTCTGATTTATAACAGACAAACCTTGGCTGTTCATTTTTTTGGTCCTTCGACACACCGCTGCCATCTTTATTAAGAGGCAGAACGGGCCATGCTGAACACAGATGGGTGTCACCTCACCCAAAGCCACTCAATAAAGCAATAATATGTCAAGATTACAGTCAGCCCCTTGGCTTGCCTTACAACCAGAATCAATAGCTGGAGAGCCTTTAGAGTGACAAGATAAGAGAAAAACACAGAAAGACGGTCTGGGCCGGAATGAATACGGCCTACTAAGAAAACAGAGACCGTGAGAAAGACAACTCTGTTTTATAAAACTACCCATCGAGCCACGCTATAGGGGACAGAAAAAGTACAGGACAGGGTGCTTGAACTTTTATCAGGAGCCCATTAGCTGACAAATCGAACTCGAGGAGCGACATAATCCGTGTTTCTGCAGAGTCGTGCAATTCGTGGCCGAGTGTACAGTATATAAAGATTAACAACAACTACTAGAAGTGTCAAGTATCGGTCAGCTGCACGTTTCCTGCACAGGGATAGAGAGAGCAGGACAAATATCAGGGGACAGTACGAGGTGATAAGCTGAACTTCTGGTGTCATCGTGTTTCTGACAGCAAGTTCCTGTCCCATTATGTTGTACAAGGCAGGAGCACTTCACATGAGCAGCCAGACGAACCGCTGCTATCAAATATTAAACATGATATTCAGTTCAGCATAAGCAAGGCTTATGAGAGGCACATTCACACACTAGAGTCTGGAGAACGAGAATGAGAGATGAGCTTTTTTTTTTTTTAATCGACTACAGCACTTCTCTTAAATGCTTGAAAACAATCAACAAACAACATTAAATGGTTTTGGCAATCCATTTTACTTATGAAATTTTAAATCTGGAAGTCATTTTAGTTCAAAAGGAGAAAAAAAGAACTTTTTTTCTGATTGTTTACATTAAAATATTGGACTTTTTCAACCACTGGCCCAATTAGGTATTAGATTTAAGTAGCAAATACTTTTTTACACAGGGCTATGTAGTTTTGTACTTTGTCTTCCTTTAATAATAAAAACCTTCATTTAAAAACTGAACATTGTGTTTACTTGTGTTATCTTTGACTAATATTTAAATTTTTTTGCTGATCTGAAATGTTTAATTGTGACAAACATGCTACAAAATAAGAAAAAAGAAATCAGTAAGGGGGCAAATACTTTTTCACACAACCGTATTTTGCCATTTTAATATGACCAAAGCTCAGCCAAAGGACAATAATAACACAATAATAATAATAATAATAATAATAAACACGGTGGCTCAGTGGTTAGCACTGTTGCCTCACAGCAAGAAGGTCGCTGGTTCGAATCTCAGCTGGGTCAGTTGGCATTTCTGTGTGGAGTTTGCATGTTCTCCCTGTGTTGGCGTGGGTTTCCTCCGGGTGCTACGGTTTCCCCCACAGTCCAAAGACATGCGGTATAGGTGAATTTAATAAACTAAATTGGCCGTAGTTTATGTGTATGGATGGTTTCCCAGTACTGGGTTGCAGCTTGAAGGGCTGGAAAGGTTGGTGGTTCATTCCGCTGTGGTGACCGAAGGGCTGGATAACTTGGTGGTTCATTCCGCTGTGGTGACCCCAGATGAATAAAGGGACTAAGCCGAAGGAAAATGAATGAATGAATGAATGAATAATAATAATAATAAAAACAAGCAAACAAATAAATAATCTACATATGCAAGTGATCAACTGCCATACTTCTCTTCAGCAAAAATGACTTAATTCTGCTCTGTATTTTGATGGAAAATTCAGTTTTAGGTCAATACAAGTCTCACATTTATATATACAGTAATCGATTGAGCCAGTGTTACTATGTGCGGCTAAAAACGATTTCTCCAATACCCATAAAATCTGCTATATTCTCATTTTCTTACATTTACCGATGACATTTCTAAACCACTCTTCCAGAATGTTTATACGGCCTTTCAATAAACTGCCAAAAAAGAAATCAGGCCGAGAAAGAGGTAACCTTGCTTTAAGCAATTCTAAATATAAAGTATTGATTATGTTCAAGGTGCCTTTGCAACACGACTTCTGCTGACAAAACCATGCTGCAGATAGATAGATAGATAGATAGATAGATAGATAGATAGATAGATAGA